>CM043016.1:109149304-109243559 GCA_023690525.1 Holotrichia oblita
TCTGAAGTGTTAATAGCAACAGTAACTGAACCTTTATCAGCTCTAGTAATAATGACAGGGTCAGCTGTCAAAGAATTAAGTTTAAGGAATTTTTTAGTCTCGAAATAATAATTCCGAAGAGTATTATCAATAAAGTTGCTAGTGAAATCATGATAAAAATAATTAGTTATAATATTGGTGATTTTAGCTCTCATTTCATTCCTTATATCTAACCTTAAAGAATTAAGAAGATCTTCCGTGTCAGCAAGAAGAAAACCGATGTTAATGTCCCTTTTTAGGGGTTTAATGGCGAATTTATGCCCCAAAGATAGTAGAGTAGCTACATTATCAGGAAACGTACAATCAGAAAGGTTGATAAACCAATTATCGTTGGATAATATTTGATGTAAGTTATTCGTATGTGAAGTTCTAAGCTTATCAAATTTAGCAAGATTTCTAGCTTTAACCTTATTGAAGTTATATCTAAAATTAGATTTTAAGTGTGATTCGAAATCACGTAGTCACAACGTTAACTAAACGCTAATTAAGATGAACGTAGAGCTAGTGGGGTTAGCAGCCAATGGAAGAATCCTTATTGAAAGGAAATAAGACTCATTTATCTAAACCTTAAGCTTTCGATTTTTATTAAAATCTTCCTCAGAAGGTAATTCTACAAGAAAATATGCTAATAAAGAAACAGTAATAGTAATCATAAATAAAAAACTTACGATTAGAGTAAGAAGCTAGCAAACACAGAACATAACTTCGCACAAATATCCATTAATACTAGTGGTCATACTAGGAGCTTATATTAAGACTAGACACAACATGTTAAAAAACACAAAATGTATTGTGAATTAATAAAATTAAGGTGACAATCCACCGAAAATAGACCGCATGGTTGAGCGCGGGAAACAGGTCTGAGTGAGACAGGTTAAGCAGGGAAATATTAATTGGGGGAAATTCAAAACTAAAAGTAACCAACTTAAGTCAGGAACTGTAAAGGAGTAGGGGGAAAGCGGGAAATTCAAAATGAACTAGTCAGAATCTATAACTATGACAGTGGAATCCAGATCTGAAATGACGGGGTTGTTTAAGTGGGGGTGTTTTTATTGATATTAAACAATAAGGAGTAAATATCACTGAGATTATCCAGATCAGTTCTAAAATTCATTGTATTATTGGTAGTTTGTATGTAATACATTTCCAGAAACATGCGTTTCCTGTAGTTCTTTTCAGTAGCCATAACAGAGATGCCATCGAAGTCCATCGAGTGTCTACTATGAAAACAATGGGAAGAAAGGGCAGTACCTTCAGAGTTATTACTACAGTCTCTGCTGTGTTGATAGATGCGATTTTTTAACCATTGACTGGTAGTACCGATGTAAACAAGTTCACAGTGTCTACAAGGGATATGGTAGATAACGTTGGAGCGTAGCAAAAGTGGGGTAGTGTCCTTGACTCTAGAGAAGGTCGATCCTACGGTGGTAGTGTTATAGAATGCCAGCTTAGTGGTAGGATATTGTAGGAGTAATTTCCTAATTTTTTCCGAACAGTATGGTATGTAGGGAAATTTGACATATTTATATTGGGTGATATCAATGGGATTATTAGAAAGAAGTGGGGAATTATGTGCAGAATCTGAGTTGGAGTAAGTATTGTGATGTTGAGTGGTGGGTGACTGATACACTATAGATTTGGACAATTTAAGGGGGTAACCATTTTGAGTAAACAACTCAACAAGACGGGTCTTTATATTATTATGAAATTGAGGATGGGCAATTTTAAGAATTCTGTTCTTTAAAGCACGTAAAACATTAAGTTTCATCTGTATGGGATGGTTAGAATAATAGTTCAAGTAACGACCAGAAAAAGTAGGTTTAGTGTACCAATCAAGTATTATTTTTTGATCAGGAGATCTATGTACCTTAGTGTCAAGAAAGGGAATGGATCTGTTGTGTTCAAGTTCAATTGTAAACTGTATGTGTTCGTTGAAACTATTGAAGTGATGGAGAATGTTATCTTCCTCATTCAAGGGGATAGAACATATTAGGTCATCAACATATTTGTAAATGAAAGGTAAATGAAAAGGAAGGTTAGGTACCACCTGTTCAAGAAGGTGATCCATAACTATTAAGGCGAGTATAGGACTAATTGGGCTACCCATTGGAGTTCCAAAAGTTTGCTTGTAAAAACTACCATTAAAAGAGAAAGTACAGTTGGTCAGCAAAAACTTTATTAATTTCAAGAAGTAATTGCAAGGAATGTCAGTGCAACTGGAGATATCTTCCCAATGAAGTTCAATAACAAATAGAATCAGATCTAAAGGGATACAGGTGAAAAGAGATACAACATCCAATGAAATAATTTGATAGTTGTCAGGTAGAGAAATATCCTTTACATTATCGACAAACTCGAAAGTATCCTTAATATTAAAATTAGTTCTCGAGCTTAATGCGTTAGAAAGCACTTCAGAGAGGTGGATGGACAATTCATAGACAGGTGACCCACAAAATGATACAATAGGTCGTAGGGGGTTGTTGATTTTATGAATCTTTGGTAAGCCGTAAAATTTAGGGCAGACACCATTATAACAAGTGAGACGTCTTGCTGTAAGTTCTTCGATATAACCATTGCTTTTCATTTCTCGTATGTATTTATTAGTATGATATTGAAGGGAAGGAGTTGGATCATTGGATAAAATGAGATAAGTAGTATTATCATGAAGTAGTTCGTTAGCCTTAGTAATGTAATCTGAAGTGTTAATAGCAACAGTAACTGAACCTTTATCAGCTCTAGTAATAATGACAGGGTCAGCTGTCAAAGAATTAAGTTTAAGGAATTTTTTAGTCTCGAAATAATAATTCCGAAGAGTATTATCAATAAAGTTGCTAGTGAAATCATGATAAAAATAATTAGTTATAATATTGGTGATTTTAGCTCTCATTTCATTCCTTATATCTAACCTTAAAGAATTAAGAAGATCTTCCGTGTCAGCAAGAAGAAAACCGATGTTAATGTCCCTTTTTAGGGGTTTAATGGCGAATTTATGCCCCAAAGATAGTAGAGTAGCTACATTATCAGGAAACGTACAATCAGAAAGGTTGATAAACCAATTATCGTTGGATAATATTTGATGTAAGTTATTCGTATGTGAAGTTCTAAGTTTATCAAATTTAGCAAGATTTCTAGCTTTAACCTTATTGAAGTTATATCTAAAATTAGATTTTAAGTGTGATTCGAAATCACGTAGTATATGTATAGGTAATATATGTGAAAGATCTGATTTTAATGAAGTGATAGAATTTTGTATGTAAAGAATATCATTGAACGTTATGGAAATTTCAAAATTTAAAGTTCGTTTAGCTAACCTATCTCTAAACTCCTGCACTCTTCGTAGTTCTCTTCCGTGTGCACCTATTAGAAGATTGTCCAAGTTCCTAGTAGACTGAGTGATATGTGGAGGAATGATACCATATTTTCTGCATCGTATTAGGTAAGTTTTCTTGTTTATGTTCCCGGCTAGCTTGGTGTTAAGTTTAAACCATTTCTTCAGGGTAGAGGTCGTTCCCTGACCATATTGTCTTGTGATATCTTCGAAAAACCCCATCTGGAATGATAGTTAGAGGGGAAGTAACGGCTGTCACAACGTTAACTAAACGCTAATTAAGATGAACGTAGAGCTAGTGGGGTTAGCAGCCAATGGAAGAATCCTTATTGAAAGGAAATAAGACTCATTTATCTAAACCTTAAGCTTTCGATTTTTATTAAAATCTTCCTCAGAAGGTAATTCTACAAGAAAATATGACAATAAAGAAACAGTAATAGTAATCATAAATAAAAAACTTACGATTAGAGTAAGAAGCTAGCAAACACAGAACATAACTTCGCACAAATATCCATTAATACTAGTGGTCATACTAGGAGCTTATATTAAAACTAGACACAACATGTTAAAAACACAAAATGTATTGTGAATTAATAAAATTAAGGTGACAATCCACCGAAAATAGACCGCATGGTTGAGCGCGGGAAACAGGTCTGAGTGAGACAGGTTAAGCAGGGAAATATTAATTGGGGGAAATTCAAAACTAAAAGTAACCAACTTAAGTCAGGAACTGTAAAGGAGTAGGGGGAAAGCGGGAAATTCAAAATGAACTAGTCAGAATCTATAACTATGACAGTGGAATCCAGATCAGAAATGACGGGGTTGTTTAAGTGGGGGGTGTTTTTATTGATATTAAACAATAAGGAGTAAATATCACTGAGATTATCCAGATCAGTTCTAAAATTCATTGTATTATTGGTAGTTTGTATGTAATACATTTCCAGAAACATGCGTTTCCTGTAGTTCTTTTCAGTAGCCATAACAGAGATGCCATCGAAGTCCATCGAGTGTCTACTATGAAAACAATGGGAAGAAAGGGCAGTACCTTCAGAGTTATTACTACAGTCTCTGCTGTGTTGATAGATGCGATTTTTTAACCATTGACTGGTAGTACCGATGTAAACAAGTTCACAGTGTCTACAAGGGATATGGTAGATAACGTTGGAGCGTAGCAAAAGTGGGGTAGTGTCCTTGACTCTAGAGAAGGTCGATCCTACGGTGGTAGTGTTATAGAATGCCAGCTTAGTGGTAGGATATTGTAGGAGTAATTTCCTAATTTTTTCCGAACAGTATGGTATGTAGGGAAATTTGACATATTTATATTGGGTGATATCAATGGGATTATTAGAAAGAAGTGGGGAATTATGTGCAGAATTTGAGTTGGAGTAAGTATTGTGATGTTGAGTGGTAGGTGACTGATACACTATAGATTTGGACAATTTAAGGGGGTAACCATTTTGAGTAAACAACTCAACAAGACGGGTCTTTATATTATTATGAAATTGAGGATGGGCAATTTTAAGAATTCTGTTCTTTAAAGCACGTAAAACATTAAGTTTCATCTGTATGGGATGGTTAGAATAATAGTTCAAGTAACGACCAGAAAAAGTAGGTTTAGTGTACCAGTCAAGTATTATTTTTTGATCGGGAGTTCTATGTACCTTAGTGTCAAGAAAGGGAATGGATCTGTTGTGTTCAAGTTCAATTGTAAACTGTATGTGTTCATTGAAACTATTGAAGTGATGGAGAATGTTATCTTCCTCATTCAAGGGGATAGAACATATTAGGTCATCAACATATTTGTAAATGAAAGGTAAATGAAAAGGAAGGTTAGGTACCACCTGTTCAAGAAGGTGATCCATAACTATTAAGGCGAGTATAGGACTAATTGGGCTACCCATTGGAGTTCCAAAAGTTTGCTTGTAAAAACTACCATTAAAAGAGAAAGTACAGTTGGTCAGCAAAAACTTTATTAATTTCAAGAAGTAATTGCAAGGAATGTCAGTGCAACTGGAGATATCTTCCCAATGAAGTTCAATAACAAATAGAATCAGATCTAAAGGGATACAGGTGAAAAGAGATACAACATCCAATGAAATAATTTGATAGTTGTCAGGTAGAGAAATATCCTTTACATTATCGACAAACTCGAAAGTATCCTTAATATTAAAATTAGTTCTCGAGCTTAATGCATTAGAAAGCACTTCAGAGAGGTGGATGGACAATTCATAGACAGGTGACCCACAAAATGATACAATAGGTCGTAGGGGGTTGTTGATTTTATGAATCTTAGGTAAGCCGTAAAATTTAGGGCAGACACCATTATAACAAGTGAGACGTCTTGCTGTAAGTTCTTCGATATAACCATTGCTTTTCATTTCTCGTATGTATTTATTAGTATGATATTGAAGGGAAGGAGTTGGATCAGTGGATAAAATGAGATAAGTAGTATTATCATGAAGTAGTTCGTTAGACTTAGTAATGTAATCTGAAGTGTTAATAGCAACAGTAACTGAACCTTTATCAGCTCTAGTAATAATGACAGGGTCAGCTGTCAAAGAATTAAGTTTAAGGAATTTTTTAGTCTCGAAATAATAATTCCGAAGAGTATTATCAATAAAGTTGCTAGTGAAATCATGATAAAAATAATTAGTTATAATATTGGTGATTTTAGCTCTCATTTCATTCCTTATATCTAACCTTAAAGAATTAAGAAGATCTTCCGTGTCAGCAAGAAGAAAACCGATGTTAATGTCCCTTTTTAGGGGTTTAATGGCGAATTTATGCCCCAAAGATAGTAGAGTAGCTACATTATCAGGAAACGTACAATCAGAAAGGTTGATAAACCAATTATCGTTGGATAATATTTGATGTAAGTTATTCGTATGTGAAGTTCTAAGTTTATCAAATTTAGCAAGATTTCTAGCTTTAACCTTATTGAAGTTATATCTAAAATTAGATTTTAAGTGTGATTCGAAATCACGTATTATATGTATAGGTAATATACGTGAAAGATCTGATTTTAATGAAGTGATAGAATTTTGTATGTAAAGAATATCATTGAACGTTATGGAAATTTCAAAATTTAAAGTTCGTTTAGCTAACCTATCTCTAAACTCCTGCACTCTTCGTAATTCTCTTCCGTGTGCACCTATTAGAAGATTGTCCAAGTTCCTAGTAGACTGAGTGATATGTGGAGGAATGATACCATATTTTCTGCATCGTATTAGGTAAGTTTTCTTGTTTATGTTCCCGGCTAGCTTGGTGTTAAGTTTAAACCATTTCTTCAGGGTAGAGGTCGTTCCCTGACCATATTGTCTTGTGATATCTTCGAAAAACCCCATCTGGAATGATAGTTAGAGGGGAAGTAACGGCTGTCACAACGTTAACTAAACGCTAATTAAGATGAACGTAGAGCTAGTGGGGTTAGCAGCCAATGGAAGAATCCTTATTGAAAGGAAATAAGACTCATTTATCTAAACCTTAAGCTTTCGATTTTTATTAAAATCTTCCTCAGAAGGTAATTCTACAAGAAAATATGCTAATAAAGAAACAGTAATAGTAATCATAAATAAAAAACTTACGATTAGAGTAAGAAGCTAGCAAACACAGAACATAACTTCGCACAAATATCCATTAATACTAGTGGTCATACTAGGAGCTTATATTAAAACTAGACACAACATGTTAAAAAACACAAAATGTATTGTGAATTAATAAAATTAAGGTGACAATCCACCGAAAATAGACCGCATGGTTGAGCGCGGGAAACAGGTCTGAGTGAGACAGGTTAAGCAGGGAAATATAAATTGGGGGAAATTCAAAACTAAAAGTAACCAACTTAAGTCAGGAACTGTAAAGAGTAGGGGGAAAGCGGGAAATTCAAAATGAACTAGTCAGAATCTATAACTATGACAGTGGAATCCAGATCAGAAATGACGGGGTTGTTTAAGTGGGGGTGTTTTTATTGATATTAAACAATAAGGAGTAAATATCGCTGAGATTATCCAGATCAGTTCTAAAATTCATTGTATTATTGGTGGTTTGTATGTAATACATTTCCAGAAACATGCGTTTCCTGTAGTTCTTTTCAGTAGCCATAACAGAGATGCCATCGAAGTCCATCGAGTGTCTACTATGAAAACAATGGGAAGAAAGGGCAGTACCTTCAGAGTTATTACTACAGTCTCTGCTGTGTTGATAGATGCGATTTTTTAACCATTGACTGGTAGTACCGATGTAAACAAGTTCACAGTGTCTACAAGGGATATGGTAGATAACGTTGGAGCGTAGCAAAAGTGGGGTAGTGTCCTTGACTCTAGAGAAGGTCGATCCTACGGTGGTAGTGTTATAGAATGCCAGCTTAGTGGTAGGATATTGTAGGAGTAATTTCCTAATTTTTTCCGAACAGTATGGTATGTAGGGAAATTTGACATATTTATATTGGGTGATATCAATGGGATTATTAGAAAGAAGTGGGGAATTATGTGCAGAATTTGAGTTGGAGTAAGTATTGTGATGTTGAGTGGTAGGTGACTGATACACTATAGATTTGGACAATTTAAGGGGTAACCATTTTGAGTAAACAACTCAACAAGACGGGTCTTTATATTATTATGAAATTGAGGATGGGCAATTTTAAGAATTCTGTTCTTTAAAGCACGTAAAACATTAAGTTTCATCTGTATGGGATGGTTAGAATAATAGTTCAAGTAACGACCAGAAAAAGTAGGTTTAGTGTACCAATCAAGTATTATTTTTTGATCAGGAGATCTATGTACCTTAGTGTCAAGAAAGGGAATGGATCTGTTGTGTTCAAGTTCAATTGTAAACTGTATGTGTTCATTGAAACTATTGAAGTGATGGAGAATGTTATCTTCCTCATTCAAGGGGATAGAACATATTAGGTCATCAACATATTTGTAAATGAAAGGTAAATGAAAAGGAAGGTTAGGTACCACCTGTTCAAGAAGGTGATCCATAACTATTAAGGCGAGTATAGGACTAATTGGGCTACCCATTGGAGTTCCAAAAGTTTGCTTGTAAAAACTACCATTAAAAGAGAAAGTACAGTTGGTCAGCAAAAACTTTATTAATTTCAAGAAGTAATTGCAAGGAATGTCAGTGCAACTGGAGATATCTTCCCAATGAAGTTCAATAACAAATAGAATCAGATCTAAAGGGATACAGGTGAAAAGAGATACAACATCCAATGAAATAATTTGATAGTTGTCAGGTAGAGAAATATCCTTTACCTTATTGACAAACTCGAAAGTATCCTTAATATTAAAATTAGTTCTCGAGCTTAATGCATTAGAAAGCACTTCAGAGAGGTGGATGGACAATTCATAGACAGGTGACCCACAAAATGATACAATAGGTCGTAGGGGTTGTTGATTTTATGAATCTTAGGTAAGCCGTAAAATTTAGGGCAGACACCATTATAACAAGTGAGACGTCTTGCTGTAAGTTCTTCGATATAACCATTGCTTTTCATTTCTCGTATGTATTTATTAGTATGATATTGAAGGGAAGGAGTTGGATCAGTGGATAAAATGAGATAAGTAGTATTATCATGAAGTAGTTCGTTAGACTTAGTAATGTAATCTGAAGTGTTAATAGCAACAGTAACTGAACCTTTATCAGCTCTAGTAATAATGACAGGGTCAGCTGTCAAAGAATTAAGTTTAAGGAATTTTTTAGTCTCGAAATAATAATTCCGAAGAGTATTATCAATAAAGTTGCTAGTGAAATCATGATAAAAATAATTAGTTATAATATTGGTGATTTTAGCTCTCATTTCATTCCTTATATCTAACCTTAAAGAATTAAGAAGATCTTCCGTGTCAGCAAGAAGAAAACCGATGTTAATGTCCCTTTTTAGGGGTTTAATGGCGAATTTATGCCCCAAAGATAGTAGAGTAGCTACATTATCAGGAAACGTACAATCAGAAAGGTTGATAAACCAATTATCGTTGGATAATATTTGATGTAAGTTATTCGTATGTGAAGTTCTAAGTTTATCAAATTTAGCAAGATTTCTAGCTTTAACCTTATTGAAGTTATATCTAAAATTAGATTTTAAGTGTGATTCGAAATCACGTATTATATGTATAGGTAACATATGTGAAAGATCTGATTTTAATGAAGTGATAGAATTTTGTATGTAAAGAATATCATTGAACGTTATGGAAATTTCAAAATTTAAAGTTCGTTTAGCTAACCTATCTCTAAACTCCTGCACTCTTCGTAATTCCCTTCCGTGTGCACCTATTAGAAGATTGTCCAAGTTCCTAGTAGACTGAGTGATATGTGGAGGAATGATACCATATTTTCTGCATCGTATTAGGTAAGTTTTCTTGTTTATGTTCCCGGCTAGCTTGGTGTTAAGTTTAAACCATTTCTTCAGGGTAGAGGTCGTTCCCTGACCATATTGTCTTGTGATATCTTCGAAAAACCCCATCTGGAATGATAGTTAGAGGGGAAGTAACGGCTGTCACAACGTTAACTAAACGCTAATTAAGATGAACGTAGAGCTAGTGGGGTTAGCAGCCAATGGAAGAATCCTTATTGAAAGGAAATAAGACTCATTTATCTAAACCTTAAGCTTTCGATTTTTATTAAAATCTTCCTCAGAAGGTAATTCTACAAGAAAATATGTTAATCTAATAAAGAAACCAGTGAATCATAAATAATAAAACTTACAATTGAATTATTCCCTTTCTTGAGTAAGAAGCTACCTACTTTTTCTGGTCGTTAAACACAGATGAAACTTAATGTTTTACGTGCTTTAAAGAACAGAATTCTTAAAATTGCCCATCCTCAATTTCATAATAATATAAAGACCTGGTCATTGTTGAGTTGTTTACTAGACACAAATGGTTACCCCTTGTTAAATTGTCCAAAATCTATAGTGTAATCAATACCACTCAACATCACAATACCACTCCAACTCAGATTCTGCACATAATTCCCCACTTCTTTCTAATAATCCCATTGATATCACCCAATATAAATATGTCAAATTTCCCTACATACCATACTGTTCGGAAAAAATTAGGAAATTACTCCTACAATATCCTACCACTAAGCTGGCATTCTATAAACTACCACCGTAGGATCGACCTTCTCTAGAGTCAAGGACACTACCCCACTTTTGCTACGCTCCAACGTTATCTACCATATCCCTTGTAGACACTGTGAACTTGTTTACATCAGAGGTACTCCAGTCAATGGTTAAAAAATCGCATCTATCAACACAGCAGAGACTGTAGTAATAACTCTGAAGGTACTGCCCTTTCTTCCCATTGTTTTCATAGTAGACACTCGATGGACTTCGATGGCATCTCTGTTATGGCTACTGAAAAGAACTACAGGAAACGCATGTTTCTGGAAATGTATTACATACAAACCACCAATAATACAATGAATTTTAGAACTGATCTGGATAATCTCAGCGATATTTACTCCTTATTGTTTAATATCAATAAAAACACCCCCACTTAAACAACCCCGTCATTTCTGATCTGGATTCCACTGTCATAGTTATAGATTCTGACTAGTTCATTTTGAATTTCCCGCTTTCCCCCTACTCCTTTACAGTTCCTGACTTAAGTTGGTTACTTTTAGTTTTGAATTTCCCCCAATTTATATTTCCCTGCTTAACCTGTCTCACTCAGACCTGTTTCCCGCGCTCAACCATGCGGTCTATTTTCGGTGGATTGTCACCTTAATTTTATTAATTCACAATACATTTTGTGTTTTTAACATGTTGTGTCTAGTTTTAATATAAGCTCCTAGTATGACCACTAGTATTAATGGATATTTGTGCGAAGTTATGTTCTGTGTTTGCTAGCTTCTTACTCTAATCGTAAGTTTTTTATTTATGATTACTATTACTGTTTCTTTATTAGCATATTTTCTTGTAGAATTACCTTCTGAGGAAGATTTTAATAAAAATCGAAAGCTTAAGGTTTAGATAAATGAGTCTTATTTCCTTTCAATAAGGATTCTTCCATTGGCTGCTAACCCCACTAGCTCTACGTTCATCTTAATTAGCGTTTAGTTAACGTTGTGACAGCCGTTACTTCCCCTCTAACTATCATTCCAGATGGGGTTTTTCGAAGATATCACAAGACAATATGGTCAGGGAACGACCTCTACCCTGAAGAAATGGTTTAAACTTAACACCAAGCTAGCCGGGAACATAAACAAGAAAACTTACCTAATACGATGCAGAAAATATGGTATCATTCCTCCACATATCACTCAGTCTACTAGGAACTTGGACAATCTTCTAATAGGTGCACACGGAAGAGAATTACGAAGAGTGCAGGAGTTTAGAGATAGGTTAGCTAAACGAACTTTAAATTTTGAAATTTCCATAACGTTCAATGATATTCTTTACATACAAAATTCTATCACTTCATTAAAATCAGATCTTTCACATATGTTACCTATACATATACTACGTGATTTCGAATCACACTTAAAATCTAATTTTAGATATAACTTCAATAAGGTTAAAGCTAGAAATCTTGCTAAATTTGATAAACTTAGAACTTCACATACGAATAACTTACATCAAATATTATCCAACGATAATTGGTTTATCAACCTTTCTGATTGTACGTTTCCTGATAATGTAGCTACTCTACTATCTTTGGGGCATAAATTCGCCATTAAACCCCTAAAAAGGGACATTAACATCGGTTTTTTCTTCTTGCTGACACGGAAGATCTTCTTAATTCTTTAAGGTTAGATATAAGGAATGAAATGAGAGCTAAAATCACCAATATTATAACTAATTATTTTTATCATGATTTCACTAGCAACTTTATTGATAATACTCTTCGGAATTATTATTTCGAGACTAAAAAATTCCTTAAACTTAATTCTTTGACAGCTGACCCTGTCATTATTACTAGAGCTGATAAAGGTTCAGTTACTGTTGCTATTAACACTTCAGATTACATTACTAAGTCTAACGAACTACTTCATGATAATACTACTTATCTCATTTTATCCAATGATCCAACTCCTTCCCTTCAATATCATACTAATAAATACATACGAGAAATGAAAAGCAATGGTTATATCGAAGAACTTACAGCAAGACGTCTCACTTGTTATAATGGTGTCTGCCCTAAATTTTACGGCTTACCAAAGATTCATAAAATCAACAACCCCTACGACCTATTGTATCATTTTGTGGGTCACCTGTCTATGAATTGTCCATCCACCTCTCTGAAGTGCTTTCTAATGCATTAAGCTCGAGAACTAATTTTAATATTAAGGATACTTTCGAGTTTGTCAATAATGTAAAGGATATTTCTCTACCTGACAACTATCAAATTATTTCATTGGATGTTGTATCTCTTTTCACCTGTATCCCTTTAGATCTGATTCTATTTGTTATTGAACTTCATTGGGAAGATATCTCCAGTTGCACTGACATTCCTTGCAATTACTTCTTGAAATTAATAAAGTTTTTGCTGACCAACTGTACTTTCTCTTTTAATGGTAGTTTTTACAAGCAAACTTTTGGAACTCCAATGGGTAGCCCAATTAGTCCTATACTCGCCTTAATAGTTATGGATCACCTTCTTGAACAGGTGGTACCTAACCTTCCTTTTCATTTACCTTTCATTTACAAATATGTTGATGACCTAATATGTTCTATCCCCTTGAATGAGGAAGATAACATTCTCCATCACTTCAATAGTTTCAATGAACACATACAGTTTACAATTGAACTTGAACACAACAGATCCATTCCCTTTCTTGACACTAAGGTACATAGATCTCCTGATCAAAAAATAATACTTGATTGGTACACTAAACCTACTTTTTCTGGTCGTTACTTGAACTATTATTCTAACCATCCCATACAGATGAAACTTAATGTTTTACGTGCTTTAAAGAACAGAATTCTTAAAATTGCCCATCCTCAATTTCATAATAATATAAAGACCCGTCTTGTTGAGTTGTTTACTCAAAATGGTTACCCCCTTAAATTGTCCAAATCTATAGTGTATCAGTCACCCACCACTCAACATCACAATACTTACTCCAACTCAGATTCTGCACATAATTCCCCACTTCTTTCTAATAATCCCATTGATATCACCCAATATAAATATGTCAAATTTCCCTACATACCATACTGTTCGGAAAAAATTAGGAAATTACTCCTACAATATCCTACCACTAAGCTGGCATTCTATAACACTACCACCGTAGGATCGACCTTCTCTAGAGTCAAGGACACTACCCCACTTTTGCTACGCTCCAACGTTATCTACCATATCCCTTGTAGACACTGTGAACTTGTTTACATCGGTACTACCAGTCAATGGTTAAAAAATCGCATCTATCAACACAGCAGAGACTGTAGTAATAACTCTGAAGGTACTGCCCTTTCTTCCCATTGTTTTCATAGTAGACACTCGATGGACTTCGATGGCATCTCTGTTATGGCTACTGAAAAGAACTACAGGAAACGCATGTTTCTGGAAATGTATTACATACAAACTACCAATAATACAATGAATTTTAGAACTGATCTGGATAATCTCAGTGATATTTACTCCTTATTGTTTAATATCAATAAAAACACCCCCACTTAAACAACCCCGTCATTTCAGATCTGGATTCCACTGTCATAGTTATAGATTCTGACTAGTTCATTTTGAATTTCCCGCTTTCCCCCTACTCCTTTACAGTTCCTGACTTAAGTTGGTTACTTTTAGTTTTGAATTTCCCCCAATTAATATTTCCCTGCTTAACCTGTCTCACTCAGACCTGTTTCCCGCGCTCAACCATGCGGTCTATTTTCGGTGGATTGTCACCTTAATTTTATTAATTCACAATACATTTTGTGTTTTTTAACATGTTGTGTCTAGTTTTAATATAAGCTCCTAGTATGACCACTAGTATTAATGGATATTTGTGCGAAGTTATGTTCTGTGTTTGCTAGCTTCTTACTCTAATCGTAAGTTTTTTATTTATGATTACTATTACTGTTTCTTTATTAGCATATTTTCTTGTAGAATTACCTTCTGAGGAAGATTTTAATAAAAATCGAAAGCTTAAGGTTTAGATAAATGAGTCTTATTTCCTTTCAATAAGGATTCTTCCATTGGCTGCTAACCCCACTAGCTCTACGTTCATCTTAATTAGCGTTTAGTTAACGTTGTGACAGCCGTTACTTCCCCTCTAACTATCATTCCAGATGGGGTTTTTCGAAGATATCACAAGACAATATGGTCAGGGAACGACCTCTACCCTGAAGAAATGGTTTAAACTTAACACCAAGCTAGCCGGGAACATAAACAAGAAGACTTACCTAATACGATGCAGAAAATATGGTATCATTCCTCCACATATCACTCAGTCTACTAGGAACTTGGACAATCTTCTAATAGGTGCACACGGAAGAGAACTACGAAGAGTGCAGGAGTTTAGAGATAGGTTAGCTAAACGAACTTTAAATTTTGAAATTTCCATAACGTTCAATGATATTCTTTACATACAAAATTCTATCACTTCATTAAAATCAGATCTTTCACGTATATTACCTATACATATACTACGTGATTTCGAATCACACTTAAAATCTAATTTTAGATATAACTTCAATAAGGTTAAAGCTAGAAATCTTGCTAAATTTGATAAACTTAGAACTTCACATACGAATAACTTACATCAAATATTATCCAACGATAATTGGTTTATCAACCTTTCTGATTGTACGTTTCCTGATAATGTAGCTACTCTACTATCTTTGGGGCATAAATTCGCCATTAAACCCCTAAAAAGGGACATTAACATCGGTTTTCTTCTTGCTGACACGGAAGATCTTCTTAATTCTTTAAGGTTAGATATAAGGAATGAAATGAGAGCTAAAATCACCAATATTATAACTAATTATTTTTATCATGATTTCACTAGCAACTTTATTGATAATACTCTTCGGAATTATTATTTCGAGACTAAAAAATTCCTTAAACTTAATTCTTTGACAGCTGACCCTGTCATTATTACTAGAGCTGATAAAGGTTCAGTTACTGTTGCTATTAACACTTCAGATTACATTACTAAGGCTAACGAACTACTTCATGATAATACTACTTATCTCATTTTATCCAATGATCCAACTCCTTCCCTTCAATATCATACTAATAAATACATACGAGAAATGAAAAGCAAGGGTTATATCGAAGAACTTACAGCAAGACGTCTCACTTGTTATAATGGTGTCTGCCCTAAATTTTACGGCTTACCAAAGATTCATAAAATCAACAACCCCCTACGACCTATTGTATCATTTTGTGGGTCACCTGTCTATGAATTGTCCATCCACCTCTCTGAAGTGCTTTCTAACGCATTAAGCTCGAGAACTAATTTTAATATTAAGGATACTTTCGAGTTTGTCGATAATGTAAAGGATATTTCTCTACCTGACAACTATCAAATTATTTCATTGGATGTTGTATCTCTTTTCACCTGTATCCCTTTAGATCTGATTCTATTTGTTATTGAACTTCATTGGGAAGATATCTCCAGTTGCACTGACATTCCTTGCAATTACTTCTTGAAATTAATAAAGTTTTTGCTGACCAACTGTACTTTCTCTTTTAATGGTAGTTTTTACAAGCAAACTTTTGGAACTCCAATGGGTAGCCCAATTAGTCCTATACTCGCCTTAATAGTTATGGATCACCTTCTTGAACAGGTGGTACCTAACCTTCCTTTTCATTTACCTTTCATTTACAAATATGTTGATGACCTAATATGTTCTATCCCCTTGAATGAGGAAGATAACATTCTCCATCACTTCAATAGTTTCAACGAACACATACAGTTTACAATTGAACTTGAACACAACAGATCCATTCCCTTTCTTGACACTAAGGTACATAGATCTCCTGATCAAAAAATAATACTTGATTGGTACACTAAACCTACTTTTTCTGGTCGTTACTTGAACTATTATTCTAACCATCCCATACAGATGAAACTTAATGTTTTACGTGCTTTAAAGAACAGAATTCTTAAAATTGCCCATCCTCAATTTCATAATAATATAAAGACCCGTCTTGTTGAGTTGTTTACTCAAAATGGTTACCCCTTAAATTGTCCAAATCTATAGTGTATCAGTCACCCACCACTCAACATCACAATACTTACTCCAACTCAGATTCTGCACATAATTCCCCACTTCTTTCTAATAATCCCATTGATATCACCCAATATAAATATGTCAAATTTCCCTACATACCATACTGTTCGGAAAAAATTAGGAAATTACTCCTACAATATCCTACCACTAAGCTGGCATTCTATAACACTACCACCGTAGGATCGACCTTCTCTAGAGTCAAGGACACTACCCCACTTTTGCTACGCTCCAACGTTATCTACCATATCCCTTGTAGACACTGTGAACTTGTTTACATCGGTACTACCAGTCAATGGTTAAAAAATCGCATCTATCAACACAGCAGAGACTGTAGTAATAACTCTGAAGGTACTGCCCTTTCTTCCCATTGTTTTCATAGTAGACACTCGATGGACTTCGATGGCATCTCTGTTATGGCTACTGAAAAGAACTACAGGAAACGCATGTTTCTGGAAATGTATTACATACAAACTACCAATAATACAATGAATTTTAGAACTGATCTGGATAATCTCAGTGATATTTACTCCTTATTGTTTAATATCAATAAAAACACCCCCCACTTAAACAACCCCGTCATTTCAGATCTGGATTCCACTGTCATAGTTATAGATTCTGACTAGTTCATTTTGAATTTCCCGCTTTCCCCCTACTCCTTTACAGTTCCTGACTTAAGTTGGTTACTTTTAGTTTTGAATTTCCCCCAATTAATATTTCCCTGCTTAACCTGTCTCACTCAGACCTGTTTCCCGCGCTCAACCATGCGGTCTATTTTCGGTGGATTGTCACCTTAATTTTATTAATTCACAATACATTTTGTGTTTTTTAACATGTTGTGTCTAGTCTTAATATAAGCTCCTAGTATGACCACTAGTATTAATGGATATTTGTGCGAAGTTATGTTCTGTGTTTGCTAGCTTCTTACTCTAATCGTAAGTTTTTTATTTATGATTACTATTACTGTTTCTTTATTAGCATATTTTCTTGTAGAATTACCTTCTGAGGAAGATTTTAATAAAAATCGAAAGCTTAAGGTTTAGATAAATGAGTCTTATTTCCTTTCAATAAGGATTCTTCCATTGGCTGCTAACCCCACTAGCTCTACGTTCATCTTAATTAGCGTTTAGTTAACGTTGTGACAGCCGTTACTTCCCCTCTAACTATCATTCCAGATGGGGTTTTTCGAAGATATCACAAGACAATATGGTCAGGGAACGACCTCTACCCTGAAGAAATGGTTTAAACTTAACACCAAGCTAGCCGGGAACATAAACAAGAAGACTTACCTAATACGATGCAGAAAATATGGTATCATTCCTCCACATATCACTCAGTCTACTAGGAACTTGGACAATCTTCTAATAGGTGCACACGGAAGAGAACTACGAAGAGTGCAGGAGTTTAGAGATAGGTTAGCTAAACGAACTTTAAATTTTGAAATTTCCATAACGTTCAATGATATTCTTTACATACAAAATTCTATCACTTCATTAAAATCAGATCTTTCACGTATATTACCTATACATATACTACGTGATTTCGAATCACACTTAAAATCTAATTTTAGATATAACTTCAATAAGGTTAAAGCTAGAAATCTTGCTAAATTTGATAAACTTAGAACTTCACATACGAATAACTTACATCAAATATTATCCAACGATAATTGGTTTATCAACCTTTCTGATTGTACGTTTCCTGATAATGTAGCTACTCTACTATCTTTGGGGCATAAATTCGCCATTAAACCCCTAAAAAGGGACATTAACATCGGTTTTCTTCTTGCTGACACGGAAGATCTTCTTAATTCTTTAAGGTTAGATATAAGGAATGAAATGAGAGCTAAAATCACCAATATTATAACTAATTATTTTTATCATGATTTCACTAGCAACTTTATTGATAATACTCTTCGGAATTATTATTTCGAGACTAAAAAATTCCTTAAACTTAATTCTTTGACAGCTGACCCTGTCATTATTACTAGAGCTGATAAAGGTTCAGTTACTGTTGCTATTAACACTTCAGATTACATTACTAAGGCTAACGAACTACTTCATGATAATACTACTTATCTCATTTTATCCAATGATCCAACTCCTTCCCTTCAATATCATACTAATAAATACATACGAGAAATGAAAAGCAAGGGTTATATCGAAGAACTTACAGCAAGACGTCTCACTTGTTATAATGGTGTCTGCCCTAAATTTTACGGCTTACCAAAGATTCATAAAATCAACAACCCCTACGACCTATTGTATCATTTTGTGGGTCACCTGTCTATGAATTGTCCATCCACCTCTCTGAAGTGCTTTCTAACGCATTAAGCTCGAGAACTAATTTTAATATTAAGGATACTTTCGAGTTTGTCGATAATGTAAAGGATATTTCTCTACCTGACAACTATCAAATTATTTCATTGGATGTTGTATCTCTTTTCACCTGTATCCCTTTAGATCTGATTCTATTTGTTATTGAACTTCATTGGGAAGATATCTCCAGTTGCACTGACATTCCTTGCAATTACTTCTTGAAATTAATAAAGTTTTTGCTGACCAACTGTACTTTCTCTTTTAATGGTAGTTTTTACAAGCAAACTTTTGGAACTCCAATGGGTAGCCCAATTAGTCCTATACTCGCCTTAATAGTTATGGATCACCTTCTTGAACAGGTGGTACCTAACCTTCCTTTTCATTTACCTTTCATTTACAAATATGTTGATGACCTAATATGTTCTATCCCCTTGAATGAGGAAGATAACATTCTCCATCACTTCAATAGTTTCAACGAACACATACAGTTTACAATTGAACTTGAACACAACAGATCCATTCCCTTTCTTGACACTAAGGTACATAGATCTCCTGATCAAAAAATAATACTTGATTGGTACACTAAACCTACTTTTTCTGGTCGTTACTTGAACTATTATTCTAACCATCCCATACAGATGAAACTTAATGTTTTACGTGCTTTAAAGAACAGAATTCTTAAAATTGCCCATCCTCAATTTCATAATAATATAAAGACCCGTCTTGTTGAGTTGTTTACTCAAAATGGTTACCCCTTAAATTGTCCAAATCTATAGTGTATCAGTCACCCACCACTCAACATCACAATACTTACTCCAACTCAGATTCTGCACATAATTCCCCACTTCTTTCTAATAATCCCATTGATATCACCCAATATAAATATGTCAAATTTCCCTACATACCATACTGTTCGGAAAAAATTAGGAAATTACTCCTACAATATCCTACCACTAAGCTGGCATTCTATAACACTACCACCGTAGGATCGACCTTCTCTAGAGTCAAGGACACTACCCCACTTTTGCTACGCTCCAACGTTATCTACCATATCCCTTGTAGACACTGTGAACTTGTTTACATCGGTACTACCAGTCAATGGTTAAAAAATCGCATCTATCAACACAGCAGAGACTGTAGTAATAACTCTGAAGGTACTGCCCTTTCTTCCCATTGTTTTCATAGTAGACACTCGATGGACTTCGATGGCATCTCTGTTATGGCTACTGAAAAGAACTACAGGAAACGCATGTTTCTGGAAATGTATTACATACAAACTACCAATAATACAATGAATTTTAGAACTGATCTGGATAATCTCAGTGATATTTACTCCTTATTGTTTAATATCAATAAAAACACCCCCACTTAAACAACCCCGTCATTTCAGATCTGGATTCCACTGTCATAGTTATAGATTCTGACTAGTTCATTTTGAATTTCCCGCTTTCCCCCTACTCCTTTACAGTTCCTGACTTAAGTTGGTTACTTTTAGTTTTGAATTTCCCCAATTAATATTTCCCTGCTTAACCTGTCTCACTCAGACCTGTTTCCCGCGCTCAACCATGCGGTCTATTTTCGGTGGATTGTCACCTTAATTTTATTAATTCACAATACATTTTGTGTTTTTTAACATGTTGTGTCTAGTCTTAATATAAGCTCCTAGTATGACCACTAGTATTAATGGATATTTGTGCGAAGTTATGTTCTGTGTTTGCTAGCTTCTTACTCTAATCGTAAGTTTTTTATTTATGATTACTATTACTGTTTCTTTATTAGCATATTTTCTTGTAGAATTACCTTCTGAGGAAGATTTTAATAAAAATCGAAAGCTTAAGGTTTAGATAAATGAGTCTTATTTCCTTTCAATAAGGATTCTTCCATTGGCTGCTAACCCCACTAGCTCTACGTTCATCTTAATTAGCGTTTAGTTAACGTTGTGACAGCCGTTACTTCCCCTCTAACTATCATTCCAGATGGGGTTTTTCGAAGATATCACAAGACAATATGGTCAGGGAACGACCTCTACCCTGAAGAAATGGTTTAAACTTAACACCAAGCTAGCCGGGAACATAAACAAGAAGACTTACCTAATACGATGCAGAAAATATGGTATCATTCCTCCACATATCACTCAGTCTACTAGGAACTTGGACAATCTTCTAATAGGTGCACACGGAAGAGAACTACGAAGAGTGCAGGAGTTTAGAGATAGGTTAGCTAAACGAACTTTAAATTTTGAAATTTCCATAACGTTCAATGATATTCTTTACATACAAAATTCTATCACTTCATTAAAATCAGATCTTTCACGTATATTACCTATACATATACTACGTGATTTCGAATCACACTTAAAATCTAATTTTAGATATAACTTCAATAAGGTTAAAGCTAGAAATCTTGCTAAATTTGATAAGCTTAGAACTTCACATACGAATAACTTACATCAAATATTATCCAACGATAATTGGTTTATCAACCTTTCTGATTGTACGTTTCCTGATAATGTAGCTACTCTACTATCTTTGGGGCATAAATTCGCCATTAAACCCCTAAAAAGGGACATTAACATCGGTTTTCTTCTTGCTGACACGGAAGATCTTCTTAATTCTTTAAGGTTAGATATAAGGAATGAAATGAGAGCTAAAATCACCAATATTATAACTAATTATTTTTATCATGATTTCACTAGCAACTTTATTGATAATACTCTTCGGAATTATTATTTCGAGACTAAAAAATTCCTTAAACTTAATTCTTTGACAGCTGACCCTGTCATTATTACTAGAGCTGATAAAGGTTCAGTTACTGTTGCTATTAACACTTCAGATTACATTACTAAGGCTAACGAACTACTTCATGATAATACTACTTATCTCATTTTATCCAATGATCCAACTCCTTCCCTTCAATATCATACTAATAAATACATACGAGAAATGAAAAGCAAGGGTTATATCGAAGAACTTACAGCAAGACGTCTCACTTGTTATAATGGTGTCTGCCCTAAATTTTACGGCTTACCAAAGATTCATAAAATCAACAACCCCTACGACCTATTGTATCATTTTGTGGGTCACCTGTCTATGAATTGTCCATCCACCTCTCTGAAGTGCTTTCTAACGCATTAAGCTCGAGAACTAATTTTAATATTAAGGATACTTTCGAGTTTGTCGATAATGTAAAGGATATTTCTCTACCTGACAACTATCAAATTATTTCATTGGATGTTGTATCTCTTTTCACCTGTATCCCTTTAGATCTGATTCTATTTGTTATTGAACTTCATTGGGAAGATATCTCCAGTTGCACTGACATTCCTTGCAATTACTTCTTGAAATTAATAAAGTTTTTGCTGACCAACTGTACTTTCTCTTTTAATGGTAGTTTTTACAAGCAAACTTTTGGAACTCCAATGGGTAGCCCAATTAGTCCTATACTCGCCTTAATAGTTATGGATCACCTTCTTGAACAGGTGGTACCTAACCTTCCTTTTCATTTACCTTTCATTTACAAATATGTTGATGACCTAATATGTTCTATCCCCTTGAATGAGGAAGATAACATTCTCCATCACTTCAATAGTTTCAACGAACACATACAGTTTACAATTGAACTTGAACACAACAGATCCATTCCCTTTCTTGACACTAAGGTACATAGATCTCCTGATCAAAAAATAATACTTGATTGGTACACTAAACCTACTTTTTCTGGTCGTTACTTGAACTATTATTCTAACCATCCCATACAGATGAAACTTAATGTTTTACGTGCTTTAAAGAACAGAATTCTTAAAATTGCCCATCCTCAATTTCATAATAATATAAAGACCCGTCTTGTTGAGTTGTTTACTCAAAATGGTTACCCCTTAAATTGTCCAAATCTATAGTGTATCAGTCACCCACCACTCAACATCACAATACTTACTCCAACTCAGATTCTGCACATAATTCCCCACTTCTTTCTAATAATCCCATTGATATCACCCAATATAAATATGTCAAATTTCCCTACATACCATACTGTTCGGAAAAAATTAGGAAATTACTCCTACAATATCCTACCACTAAGCTGGCATTCTATAACACTACCACCGTAGGATCGACCTTCTCTAGAGTCAAGGACACTACCCCACTTTTGCTACGCTCCAACGTTATCTACCATATCCCTTGTAGACACTGTGAACTTGTTTACATCGGTACTACCAGTCAATGGTTAAAAAATCGCATCTATCAACACAGCAGAGACTGTAGTAATAACTCTGAAGGTACTGCCCTTTCTTCCCATTGTTTTCATAGTAGACACTCGATGGACTTCGATGGCACTCTCTGTTATGGCTACTGAAAAGAACTACAGGAAACGCATGTTTCTGGAAATGTATTACATACAAACTACCAATAATACAATGAATTTTAGAACTGATCTGGATAATCTCAGTGATATTTACTCCTTATTGTTTAATATCAATAAAAACACCCCCCACTTAAACAACCCCGTCATTTCAGATCTGGATTCCACTGTCATAGTTATAGATTCTGACTAGTTCATTTTGAATTTCCCGCTTTCCCCCTACTCCTTTACAGTTCCTGACTTAAGTTGGTTACTTTTAGTTTTGAATTTCCCCCAATTAATATTTCCCTGCTTAACCTGTCTCACTCAGACCTGTTTCCCGCGCTCAACCATGCGGTCTATTTTCGGTGGATTGTCACCTTAATTTTATTAATTCACAATACATTTTGTGTTTTTTAACATGTTGTGTCTAGTCTTAATATAAGCTCCTAGTATGACCACTAGTATTAATGGATATTTGTGCGAAGTTATGTTCTGTGTTTGCTAGCTTCTTACTCTAATCGTAAGTTTTTTATTTATGATTACTATTACTGTTTCTTTATTAGCATATTTTCTTGTAGAATTACCTTCTGAGGAAGATTTTAATAAAAATCGAAAGCTTAAGGTTTAGATAAATGAGTCTTATTTCCTTTCAATAAGGATTCTTCCATTGGCTGCTAACCCCACTAGCTCTACGTTCATCTTAATTAGCGTTTAGTTAACGTTGTGACAGCCGTTACTTCCCCTCTAACTATCATTCTATATTTACTCAACTATATTTTATTAACCGTTACATTCGAAAAACAACAAGACAACTGTACATCATTATTAATATTTATGTATATACAATATATAGTATCAGTCAGTGTGTCCAACTTACAAGAAGAAAACTATATAAGTAAAGTCACACTCTCAACAATTTGGACTTACGTCATTTTTGACGTCACATTCGTACCACAATAAATTTTGTCAAATGGAAAGTTTTTTAAGGGTAATTTAGTGATTTTAATGTTCCTAGGTTATCTAGTTATGCGTTGCTGCCAGCTTGTTTTCGATTACAGTCAATTATCATTCATATACTCATCAGCACAGCTCATCAGTAATTATCTGTCAATTTGACATTTTGTGTATAGCGCGTTATTTCTTTGTACTTTTGTTATTTGTTTTCATTAGCGCATCTAAAACTATTCTTTTTAGAACAAATATTCGATTATATTGGCGTCTATAATGTGTAAAAATATGTGTGTAGAGCAAATGACAGCAGAACACTGGAACAACTGTATAAGTAATGTGGAAAGAGGATACATCTATCAAAATTATGCAAATCAATTATTACGCTAATTACCATTGCTTATATTGGTAAAAATAGGCATTTTCAAGATACGGTAGTACCTCGACTTATGAACTGCTCTAGATACGAACTTTTCATGATACGAACTTTATTCATGCTACATTTTAACCTCGAGATACGAATTTGGATTCGACATACAAACTTTAATGACGTAATAAATAATAAATATTACACAAAAAAAGAATTTTTAAATACTACAATAAAAAGAATATTGTCAAAAGTCATTTAATAATGAATACCGTAAAACTTTTTTTGTACTCGCCTATCAAAACCTGTCATTTCACGATTCGATTTGCGTGGGTAAAAAGTCACTTTAAGCACGAGTGCGTAAAAGTAAAGTTGGTACTTCCTGGAACTTGATTAATTTAGTGACATTTTAAAATCATAAATCCCTAACCTTAATAATATGGTCATAAACGATAACGTATTTAACAATATGTAGTATTATTATAGTTCTCGTACAAAAAATATTGTACAAACTTCGTGCGTGAAACATTTCGCGAATTCGTGTCCATAAAGCGCTCGCCTCCGGCTCGCGCTTTAAAATGGTCACTCATTCGCGAAATATGATTTCACGCACTTGGTTCGTAAATTACTATTTTGTACTCGCTTATCAAAACCTGTCATTTCACGATTCGATTTGCGTGCGTAAAAAGTCGCTTTAAGCACAAGTGCGTAAAAGTAAAGTTGGTACTACCTGGAACTTGATTAATTTAGTGACATTTTAAAATCATAAATCCCTAACCTTAAACCCTAACCTAAAAAAAAAAAAACCTTAATAATATGGTCATAAACGATAACGTATTTAACAATATGTATTATTATTATAGTTCTCGTACAAAAACTTCGTGCGTGAAACTATTTTGTATTATTTATAGTTTACACAAACGCGTGTCCATTTTGCGAATTCGTGTCCATACTGGTCACTCATTCGCGAAATATGATTTCACGCACTTGGTTCGTAAATAACTAGTTTACATCACCTAGGAAATTTTTCACTATATGGATCCAAGATTTCGAGATACGAACTACAAACCACGGCTACGAACAAATTAAGTTCGTAAGTCGAGGTACTACTGTATTTGGCATTCACATGTATAAATGAGGTAACATATTGATAACTAATAAAGCTAATTTTTTCAGTCCCATGTTTTTTAAATGACAAGTATCAGCTTACTTTTAAGTGTATGATATAGAGAACCTAACTGTCAAAACAAGGATAGGTACATACATAACCAACGTTTATATCAAAACACATTTGGCATTGGTGTTCGTATATGACGTCGCTCGTATTAATGACGAAAGTCCAAATAAACTTTAGATGAACTATAGTGAACTGAATACCTACGCACTGTAAGTTTGGTATTGTTCGTAGCATATAGATATTCAGTGCGGTACTTCACTCATAATTACTTACGGTGACTTACCCATGTGCTGCCTGAACACGATCATTGTTTTCCTATTGTAGCGAAACTGCTGGTCGAGCATTTGTGTCATTGCTGGTGTACCATAGACCAGTTTTATGCTTAGTGACAAAACCTACGTATGTATCCGTACCAACAGGTACAGGTAAATAGGTTACAAATTAAGTAACACTACACTACACCTACACTAACTACAATAGGGCAAGAATTGTAATATAAAATGTGTTCTTGTTGTACAATATTGTAGTTAGTGTAGGTGCAACGAACAAACCTTATATTTGATCAGTTTAGTGGTGCTCCGTGATGGAGACATAATAACGCGGGTTCTGACAGGCACGTCGTTGCTGTGAGCTGTGGCGCGGTGTAAAAAAATACCGCGCAACAAACTTGTCAAGAGTCCACACCGCCGTAAAAAGTTGCGGTGAAATGCTTACGCACGCGCTGACGTGAGTAATTTTGAATATTGCACATTTATTATGTTGTGACCCTACTAACAATTTACTAAATATAGAAAAATCTGTTTTATTGGCAATTGCGAATTCATTAAAAGCTCAATATGCAACGTATTCAAATTACTTTTGTTGTTTATTAATTACTACGACAGAAGGTGTGCATGTAACATGTCAGAGATATTGTACATTGCTTAGAACTTAACACTTGTGATAATCAGAGAGCGGACTTACGCCGGCCGTTTTCGATATAATCAGACGCTTAGACAGTGTCGTTCGCTAGCGATAGTAGGCGGAAACAAATACGCATCACGTGTATGTATTTATTATGCTCATCAATCGCACTGAATCAGTTCTCTGCGCTACTGGAATATTGAGTTTTATATACGCTCCAGTAGAACAAGTTGGTATTGATAGCAATGCCGCGTGACTTTTATGTACGCTATGAATGTGCTACTCTATCGACGCATCTCCCACTACTGCGGGAACGAAAACGATCGGCGTAAGTCCGCTCTCTGGTGATAATAAACTAAAGTCTAATTTGGTATAGAAATATAATCAAACATAAGTTGAGTTACATATAATATAAACTACTAATAATTAACCACTTGTGTGCACGAAATAATTAAATTTAATTAACATTTAAACAATTTATTGCTTTCCTGCTTTTCTTTTAAACATTGCAAAAGTTTTATTTCTATGTTTAGTCGCTTCTCTCGACGAAAATTATTATCTTTAGTTATATGCATAAGCAATAAATTACATTTACTAAATATAGTAATATATAAAACATATTAATATAAAACCTGCATTATCTAAACCAGAAACACTGCCACTACTGTTTTCATGTATACTTTCACTTTGATTAGTGAATTCACTTCAGTTTGCAAAATCATTCACTACAAAATACATATGTAATAAAAGCATATACTGATAGAAATATGTATTTTAAAATAAACTGAAAAATCTACATACATGGATGTAGAACATTAGTATTATCCATGACCACATTGTTCCACTCCAAGAAAGCATACATGGTCAATGCAATTGTTTACATTTACTTTTCTCTTGCATTTATAACAAGACTGAAATATAATTATTTTGTACAATTACGACTAAACGTACTAATTGTACGTTAAAAATTTACAGTTTATTGTTGTATACTACCTGATACCACCGACTATCTACTACCCCTTCGCACCACAGTAAGAACGGCCAATTTCTCCCACCCGCTTCGGCTTCCATGCCGACGGAATATTGCATTTGCCGGAACTTCTCAGTAAAAAATGCAGTTATAGAAAAATTTTAAACTCGTTGCTTCACCTCGTCTAGGGAAACCTCTATGCACCGCTAAGATTACGCATGTATCTTTACGTGTTTAGATTATACAGGGTGTGCTCGTCACTTTTTTCCAACAGTGTAATCGCGTGATTTAGTCGCAGCTACTCCTTCACACAAAGCGACCCAGTCACGAGTTGGTCGGGAGATTTTTTTGCCCCGATTTCTCTTGATTCCTTATATAATGTAAAATAATGGCCAGTAATGGATGAATACTGCAATACTTGCAATACTCTCAATAACGTCTTTGAGGTCTATATTTTCTTTTAATTAATAAAGCAAGAGCAAGTACTTCTTCATCGGAATCCATATTGCTCAGCGACCAGTCGCATACGTTTTTTTCGAGCACCGACTTAGCAGCGCGACTCAGCAGCACAACCGCATAGAAAGCGACTAAATCGCGATGCTAACTCGCACTGCTAAATCGCCAATGTGAAAGAGCTCTAAAGGTTCATGTGATTGGCATTATATATATAGGCATTATATACTATATATGGTATTTTGTTCTAATAGATGTTTAGATGACAACAGTATCTAGAAAGTTTTTAAAACGAAACTCGTTTCTCCAAAATATTAAATTGCAGTAAACAAATACCTAATACCGTGAGTGGCATTCCGAATATTCTGATATAATTTAAAATATTTAACTTATCAGCATCTAACATAATTTTTTTATTTGTTTCCGACTGTTCACTGTTCATTATCTTATCCAATATCTAAAATTTGCTTTTTTATGGTGTTTGCAATATTTCTTGTGAGACTTTTTTGAGAACACATATTTTAATTGGTAAAGTAACACATATTATTTACCTATATCTATTTTTTTATTATAACAATTTTTCTTAATAATTTCTTGTTAGGGCTTGCCAAAACATATAGTTAATAAACAACAAATTAGGTAAGATCATATAGTATGTCCAGTAAGGGTTATTATTGATATATTAGTCCTCCGACAAATCGTTTGCAGGCCAATTCCTCCGATTAGACTCGAATGCGCGTGTAAACGTACTCATATACACGTAGGTTCAGCTCACAATGCACCATAGGCAGTATGAGTTGCAACAGCGTATCCCTCTCTTCACGTTATACGTTGTGTCTAGCGAAGCACACGCATCCACAATTCAGTTGAATTTAAACCGGGAGAGGATGCAGTCGTTGGCATATTCGTTCTGCGCGAATCGACGATCGAACTTGTGGCGCATGACTAACGTGTTACCACATCGCACTGGGTTCCATACGTATATTGTAACTTCCTATGGTGCATTGTGAGCTTAACCTACGTGTATATGTAGATCAGCTTAACTATCTTTACTTGCGTGTGCGGAGTAATCGGAGGAATTGACCTGGCAGCTGTCAGATGAACCGATCCGAGAGTACGTTATTTACGTTATTTTTAACGAATTCTTAATTAAATTCTCTTAAATATAACTTGTAAAATAATCTTCTGGTGAGATTTCAATATAAAATTATGAAACCAAAGACAAGACAGTACAAAATCATTTCTATTCTATTTCATATGAGAGATAATTGAATCTTTTTTATTTCATGTGTCTAGTTTTCTCAAGATCTGCAAACCTAAAATAATGCCAATTGTACAGAGTGTTCCATTTCCTGTGCACAGAAAGCAACTTTGTTTTTTAAATATGTACAAACCTATATTTTTTATCATTTGTTTTGAATCTACATGAAAAATAAAGGCGACTATGGCGATATTTATGGGAGAGAGCATGGTGAGTGTCTTTCTTGTCCACGATCCACATTATGCTCTATATAATATATTCAATTTAGTAGGTTAAAACAAATAAAATAGCAGACGTTTTCTAGACATTTCGAAATCATTAGATAGCGTAATCCACTAACAACAGTTGTAAGTTTCCCCAGAAAAGTTAGTAGAAGAAGAGGTACTAGATTTTGGAAACTATATTCTTAAATATATACCTTTGGGAAGCCTATAAGTCCAAACTGAAAACCTATAATAAAACAATCAAAGAAGTAAAGAAGAGGGCCTGGAGAGGGTTCTGTGAGGACATTGAAGGTGTCCCTGACACGGTCAGACTTAATAGGATGCCTCTAATACTAATAACTACTAATAATGAGGTTCATTAAGATGTCGGACGGGAGGTTCACATCGACTGCAGAGGAGACTCTTGAGCTTCTTCTCAGCGTGCACTTTCCTGGCTCGGTAAGGATGGATCTTGGTAAAACCGATCAAGCAGTTTCCACAAGGAGGGTGACTAGAGATGATTGGAAACTATTACACGCTATCTTTAAGTCTCATCTTGTAAGATGGGCAGTAGAATCGTTTGAACTATACAAATCTCCGGGACTAGATGGAGTGTTTGCAAGACTGCTAGAAGAGGCAATTGGAGACATTATGAGGCCCCTATTGGATATATTTAGGGCTAGCCACGCCTTGGGATATATCCCAAAGGCTTGGAGAGACATTAGGGTTGCGTTTATTTCGAAACCTGGGAAGGACACATATACCCATCCAAAATAATTTAGACCAATTTGTCTTACACTCTTTATGTTCAAGACTATGGAAAAAATTATACATCTTAACATTAAAGAGGGAGCACTTGCTAAATCCCCTCTACATCCCCTGCAATGGGCATAGAGGATGCATTTGATAACACATCAACACCCTCGATAAACCGATCCTTAAGGTTGCCGTATACCTCGGTGCGAATTTTAACGTCTTCGCTGCGGGTGACGGGAGTAGAGCTCGGGGGAGTGGCGTATCTTCATCCCACTCAACTTTTTTTTTCAATCGTATGTTCCCGATTCGCTATCCTATAGCAGCGTCTAATAATAAAATAAACAAATGCAGGTGCATGATTTTTATATTTGATAAAAAATTTCAATTTTTAATGGATTATTTCTTTATTATTGAAAATAGAAGATGTAATGTATGTATAAAAGTAAATCTTTTTATATCATGTTTTTGTGATGTGACGTGAATGTTTTTGTATAATGCATGCCTTGTCGAAACACACTACAGCGGCAGTCTTGAAATAAACTTGTTCGCATATAGGTCCGTCTTTTATTTTAATTTATCGGATGCCTAAACACAACAGTGGCGACGAGGATGTTTTACATTAGTGTATATATGTTATTAAGACATTAATTCATCGAAAAAGAAAGAGGAAAAACGTAAGAACGCAAAGAAATATGTCGCAAAAAATAGTCGGTTTGTTGGGATCGTTAACAACGTTCGATCCAAAATCATCGGACTTCACAGTGTTTAAAGAAAGATTAGCACAGTTTTTCATCGCAAACTCAATATCGGAAGCAGAGCGAATGAAAGCTATTCTTTTAAATACTTTATCTGAAGATTGTTATGTATTACTGCGTAATTTGTGTGTGCCGGCATCGCCCGAGCAAAAAGAATACAGCGAATTGATCACCTTGCTAAGCGAACATTTTGTGCCGGTGAAGTCTTATTTTGCTGAACGTTTAAAGTTTTACACAGCAAGGCGAGATATACAGGAAACAGTAGCAGATTGGGTAGCCAGGATTAAATCGTTAGCATCAAATTGCAAATTTGGTACAGAACTAGATACGGTCATGCGTGATGTCTTCGTAATCGGAATAAATGATGAAAAAATCATGGAACGTCTGTTTGAAGAAGATCCCTCGAAATCAACAACAACCTTACAGTATATAACTAAAATAGCATTAGCGAAGGAATCAACGCTAAAAGAACAATCAGTTCGAGACAATTTGGGAATAACTATCAAGACGGAGCCAGTAAATTTCAATCGACAACGCATCGACCGATCACCGATTCAAACGGGAAGCGTATCTCGGCGACCGCAGACTATGGATTCAACACCGGGCGCCGGAGTTCGGGATGAAAGTAAGATGCAACGACAAACGGTAAGCGGTGTTTCTAATTCTCGCGCAGGTAATATTGTTTGTAATGTTTGTGGTCGTAAAAATCATTTAAGTAAAAACTGTATATATAGAAACAGTAATTGTTTTAAATGCGGAGTTCGCAGTCATTTGGCTGCTCAATGTCGTCATCAGTCAGTTAGATATATGGCAGATAATGAAGTAAACAACAATTTGGAGGAAGATTTAAATTTTCATTTGGGTATCTTAAGTAATTTAGATTATAATGATAATGTAAAACCTTTTTTAGTTAAATTAACAGTTGAAAATATCCCTATTAATTTTGAAGCCGATTCCGGCTTTGCACATGCTGCCATTTCTGAAAAATTATACTTAAAACATTTTATAAAAAAAGATTTGTTTGAAAACGATCTAGAATTAAGAGATTATGTAGGAATAACTTTTAAGCCAATAGGTTTTTTGAAGTTAAAAATTTTATTTGAAAAAAAAAGCTTTTATTTTAAAAACATATGTAATTAAGAACGGAGGACCTCCTCTGATTGGTAGAAACGGCTTAAGTATGCTTAGCTTAGGTATTACTAAATTAAGACACGAAGTTAAGAGTAATTATATGAATAATATTGAATGTACAGATCATGTAAGCAATGTAGGTTCTTCCGGTAGTTTACAATGTTTGTTGCACCATTATCGTGAAATTTTTCAGAATGAATTAGGCACATTTAATAAGTTTGAAGTAGCGTTAAAACTGAAAGAAAACTCGGTAGCTAAATTCTATAAGCCGCGACCAGTGCCTTTTGCAATGAAATGTAAGATAGAAGAAGAAATTCAAAGACTGGTAAATAACAAGGTATTGGTACCAGTCGAATTTTCGGAATGGGCTACGCCAATTGTACCCATACTAAAATCAGGGGGTGGATTACGATTATGTGGGGATTTCAAGATCACCTTAAATCCACAATTACAGGTTCAACATTTTCCCTTGCCTCGTATCGAGTACTTATTTTCTCAGTTACAAGGAGGAGTAAAATTTTCGAAAATCGATCTATCAGAAGCGTATCAACAAATTTTACTTACCGAAGAGTCTAGGAAGTTAGTAACAATATCAACACATAAAGGTCTGTTTTCGTATACGCGGTTGCCATATGGTATTACGTGTGCACCGGCAATATTTCAAAATATTATGGACCAAATGTTTGTTCTACCCGGCGTAGTTTGCTTTTTAGACGATATTTTAGTTACAGGAAAAAATGATGCAGAACATCTAAATCGGCTGAAACAGGTTTTCGAACGTCTACATGAATGTGGATTACGAGTAAGAAAAGAAAAATGTTTTTTCTTCAAAGAATCCGTCGAGTATTTGGGTCACGTGATAGATAAACATGGGTTGCACACATCTGGGGTACGGGTAAAGGCAATCAACGAAGCAAAACGTCCGCATAATGTTACAGAACTTAAATCATTTCTCGGTATGATAAACTTTTATTGCAAATTTTTGCCAATGGCGTCCGATATTTTAAGGCCACTATATAGGTTATTAAAAAAAATGTTGCGTGGGATTGGACACGGGAATGTGAATCTAGTTTTAAGAAAGCCAAAGAATTATTATTGTCATCATCAGTGCTGGCCCACTTTGACAGTTCTCGGCAAATTAAACTTACAGTGGATGCATCACATTATGCGCTAGGGGCCACTATTAGTCATATCGGTGATGAAAAACGTGAGAGACCAATAGCATTTGCCTCTCGTTTGTTAACTTCGGCCGAGTTGAAGTACTCGCAAATTGAGAAGGAGGCAGCGGCAATTATGTTCGGTTTAAAGAAATTTTTTCAATATCTTTACGGTAAGAAATTTGTTTTGTGTACGGATCATAAACCACTACTTGCGATATTTGGGGATAAACGCGGATTGCCGATTTTTGCAGCCAACCGTCTACAGAGATGGGCTCACATTTTGTCAGCTTTTGACTACGAGATAAAATACGTAAGGTCGCAGGATAACATAGCAGATTTTTTGTCCAGGTCAGCAGTAGAAACCGGAAAAGATGACGATTGCATTGGGAGTTTGCCTTTGCACTCTGAGATTTCATATCTGAATTTTTTGAAAGAATCTACCATTCCAGTTAATTATGAACAGGTTAAGAGATATACGGCATCTGATATGGTTTTAAGTAAAGTAATGTTTTATGTAAGAAACGGATGGCCTCCGGTTGCACCAAGTATCGAGTTTCGACCATATTTTATCAGAAAAACAGAGTTTTCTGTAGAACAAGATTGTTTAATGTGGGGATATAGACTGGTGGTACCCCAAGAGTTACGCAGAGTGTTGTTGAAGGAATTGCATAGTGCACATATGGGTATCGTAAAAATGACATCTTTAGCGCGCTCATATGTGTGGTGGCCTTCGATGGATGAAGAAATCGAGGCATTAGCGAAAAATTGTGAATCATGCGCTATATAGGTATATGGATAACCCACCTAAAGCAGCGTTACTAACATGGAATTGGCCTAAGGATCCATGGGTTCGTTTACACGCTGATTACTTTGGTCCAATTGATAATAGAAATTTTTTAGTAATTGAAGATGCTACTTCTAAATGGGTTGAGTGCTTCGAGACCGCAAATTTAACAACTCATGGCTGCATCCGTATTTTTGAGGAATTATTTGCGAGGTTCGGGTTTCCTTTAGAGATTTGTACCGATAATGCGGCCACATTTACTTCTGGAGAATTTCAGAATTTTTTGCAATCATGTGGCATAAAACATATAACTGGGGCTCCGTATTACCCAGCTACCAATGGGCTGGGAGAAAGCGCCGTGAAGATCATGAAGCGCACGATACAGAAGAGCAAAAATGAAAATCCTAAACTGGAGATAGGGCAAATAATAAATCGCTTCTTGCTACAGTACAGAAACACTCCGCATACTACCACTGGAGAAACGCCGTCTAGATTGTTGATGGGTCGCAATGTGCGTACTAGGTTGGACTTGTGGCTTCCCTCAACACGATTAAAGGTATTAAATAAACAAACGCAGCAACAAAGGTATTATAAGGGGAAACGACAAAATTCTTACCAAGTACACGATAGGGTTTGGGTGCGCGACTATAGATCTAAATTTCCTAAATGGTGTAAAGGTAGGATTTGCAGAGTGATTGGTCGAAGAACTTACATTGTGGAGGTGGACGGAGGGATGATGTGGAAGCGCCACATTAACCAATTGAAAACAAATCATAATTACATGGTAGTTGAAAATAGTGCAGCCTGTGGCATCATCCCTCGGTCCACATTAGAAAGGGATCACGTAGGCGAGGATCCATTGCCGGAATTAATTCAGGGAGATGAGACCCCTAAAGTGGGGAACGGTTTGAGTGGATCCTCGGTTGCGACCGCTATGACGCCTAGACAATTGCGGCGACGTAGCCAAGTTTCAATTTGGATGATATATGTATACCTTAACTGAAAGCCCCAGAAAGATTAGTAGTAGGAGTTCCTTAGATTTAGAGTTTGCTAAATATACATAGGTAGAACCGGAACCTTTGGTTTTTGTAGATTTTAAATATTAATTTAGAAGTAAGGGTGTAATGTATGTATAAAAGTAAATCTTTTTATATCATGTTTTTGTGATGTGACGTGAATGTTTTTGTATAATGCATGCCTTGTCGAAACACACTACAGCGGCAGTCTTGAAATAAACTTGTTCGCATATAGGTCCGTCTTTTATTTTAATTTATCGGATGCCTAAACACAACAGAAGAAAAATGTATTAGAGATTATTGATTAGAATAAAATTCTGCAGGCGCGGACGTATCCGATTTTTCAAAATTAATTTTTTTTGTGATTTATTTTATTTATTAATACGAAATTTAAAAAAAAAGCTTTACGTCGGGACCTACAGAGTAAACTTATATACACATTTTGTATAAATCATTTTTCACAAAATCATAAATTACAGCCATAGTTTATAAAATTCTTTAAACACAGCTATACGGCAACCTTAATGGACCGGAGCTTTAACCACACGACCAGAAGATGGGTGGATTGCATGCTGAAAAGCAGAGTAGTCTATGCCCAAATGCTAGATAAACGCATCGCTATGAGGATCAGTAGGGGGTGCCCTCAAGGGGGAGTACTGTCACCTCTGTTGTGGAGTTTGATCGTGGATGACCTTATCAGGTCATTAAATGACATAGGGATATGGACGCAGGGTTTCGCTGATAACATAGTAATCAAGGGGAAATTCCCGGGCGTTGTGGCCGGCATTATGCGCTATGCACTGCGAATTGTGGAAGAGTGGTGCCTTAGACAAGGACTCTCAGTTAATCTACAGAAAACAAAGTTGGTTGCCTTCACCAATATGAGTAAACGCGATGACCTGGGCGGCATTAAACTGTTTGGGCAAAAGTTACAATTAACCAAGGAAATAAAATATCTGGGCGTTGCGATTGATGCTAAACTGTACTGGAGAAATCACTTAGTCAGCATAACGCACAGGGCTACGCAACTATTCTGGCGCTACAGAAGAGTTGTTGGTAAAACCTGGGAATTGAAACCGAAGGTCATTCATTGGCTATACACTGTAGTTGTGAGGCCGTCGATAACCTACGAAGGCGTAGTCTGGTGGAGGACAGAAGTAACCTCGGCAGTGGGACTGCTAACTGCTGTCCAGCGACAGGCGCTGCTGGGAATCACCGGAGCAACTAACAGCACAGGAACCGCATCCTTGGAGACCATTGTGGGCCTACCTCCGCTCGAGCTTTACGTAAAGGCGGAAGCTACACTGATAACGGGTACGGTACTGGACGGGCCTTTGCTACAAATGCCAACAGACAGTACGACACCTGAAATTACTAGGGATTCTACTAGAAGGGCGATTTGGTCTTGGTTAGATAAAGAAAGAGTAAGGAAATGGAGGTCGACTGAAGGTCAACTCCATACTAAAGCGCTAATAGGGGACGGGGACGTTAAGTTCTGTGAAAGCCTAATTAGACGCAACAAAAACCAAGTTAAGACCATTATTGGGTTGATAACTGGACACTGTCCCTTAAGGAAGTATCTATGCAACACGGGTGTGGTGACTGAACCCTGGTGCAGGTGATGCAAGTTACAGGAGGAAACAAGTTTACATGTAATCTACACATGTAAGGAATTGAAGGTACTCAGGCAGAAACATTTCGGAAAAGATCTACTGGAGTCTTCGAGAGTACTCAAGTTTCCAGTGGGCAAGTTACTGGACTTTATAGAGGGCAGTAAACTTCTCAACTGGAAATGAGGGTTGCAATAGGGATGGTACAAAGAGCATCTAGCTCAAGTGCCTGGACAGTTTGGTGTCCAACCCTAACTGAACAGATAGATAGATATATCTTTGCGACAGCATCTTATTACTTATTAGTTTAGACAAATAAACTGGAAATTGAATGTTCTCTCATTAGTTTTAGTTTTTTTCTTTGTTTTCTTTTGTATTAAATTTATGATGAAAATTTGTACGTAATAAGACATGTATCGGTTAATTTTTATTCTGTTTCCAATAAATACGAAACAAAGTCCAATGCATCACTGCCTACATTTCGAGAATAAATTAGACAAAATTAATAGATACAATCTGAAATTATTGTCATCATGTCAAAGTTACCTTGATTTAACCAAATTTTTAGTACATAATGGCCATTCAAAACACTAAATTGACTTTTACAAAGAAACTATAAGAGATAGCCATTTGGGCACTTTAATAACATTTAAAAGATAAATAAAAGTAAATTCGAATGACGATGTTAGATACAGATGTTCTATTTAAAATAAGCAAGTTATTGAGCATTAATAGTACCAACAGTTAGAGGTAAGATTTTAACCAACCTGTATAATTTTTAGAAAGCATCTTTATTTTAGTAGTGGATGTAATGGTTGTGCTAATGAAATAATACAACTTGAAACACGTAACTTAAATACGTACGCCAGGTATTCATTTTAAGTATTGATCTACATTTTCAAAAATTGTTAAACATCTCAGAAACTGCTAAACCTAGGTATAAATAATATCCTAGTAACTTGCCTTTATTTAGCTGCGGCATCGAAATATGCAATAATATACATGGTGTTCCATTTAAATTTTATAACTAATGTGTAACTTTCTCTTGGAATCCCCGGTATATTTTAAAATAATTTTAGAAGGTGCTTCCAATGGACCTACATATGCTCCAATAAAAAGATTTTAAATATGTGTTACCGCTTTTTGTATATCAACCGAGGTGAATGTGGTGCCCTACCCTGTACATACATATACATGATGTAACGATAGTGCGATATTCTTCCATATCTCGATTTTTATGCAAAATACAGCAAATATTTAAATACAAAAGTTGTTTAGTTTTACGAAATTTATAACGTAAAAGTATTCTACGATATACAGGATGTTTATTTTGCCCAAAACCATCAATATCTTTTCATTTTTTAATGAAACACCCTATATACGTATGATCACATTTTTGAATTGCCTGAGAAATGTTAAAGCAACTTTATACATGATCATATTCAATTATTTCCATTAGTTTACAAGATATTGACATTTGTTTGCAAATTTTGATATTTTGCTCTCTTCAGAAAAATGCCATTATTTCAGCAACGGAAAAATGTAATATTATGAAATTTAACATAACGTTAGAAGCATCTCTTATGATAACAATAAACAGATGTTGACCTAAATACGTTATACACAGTGTTCTAGAAATCAGTATCTTTTTGAAACAATTGAAATGCGAAAATCTTCATTTGTTTTTAAATTGAAACACTATATTGTTATGGGTTAGTTGAAAGCGAAATAATTATCTATTAGTTTGAATAAAGCATATACAATAAAATCCGTTTAACACGAAAACGCTTAAGAAGAAATAGCGGTTAACACGAAACAATAAAGCGGTCCCGAAAAAAGTACTATGTATTTGCATACATTTTTTTTCTCTTAACACGAAACAAACATTCCGAAAAGATATCGCTTTTTGGCATGAACAAAATACTAAAAACAGCTGCCGCGTGGGCGAGAATAAAAAGGTGTTTGAAATCAAAGCGAATGAGACAATGTTGTTTATCTAAAAAGGGCGATACAAAAAATATATCAGATTATTTTTCAAAAAAGTTATGAACGTCTGTTCTTTCATTGTAAATTATGTATTAAATTTCAACAACTTCTTGTTAATATTTTTGTTTATTGATTTTTGTTAAAGGCATGCAAACATATCTATGCAAATAAAATGTACTAAACGAAATGTTGTTGAGTATATGTACATATACAGGGTGGGCCACTTAAAATGATGCACTAGAATTACGGCCAAGCTAAATAAAAATTAAAAAATCCGACCAGGTAAACTTATAGTGTTCGATGAGGAGCACATTTTAATAACAATGTAAATTTTATAACCTTCACGATGACGTCACGCCGAAATCAATTTGCATTTTATTAAATAGCACATGTATGTTTTCTGTCACTGTATTGTAAGAAGATGGTATTTCTAACACATCACAATCACTTATTAAATATTTTATCCAACTGTATTTGTAATAACAAAGAATGAAATTTGATTATTTAAATTTCGCGGTTTCGAAGTTTCAAGCTTAGTTGACCGAAATTTTACGTAACGCATGTTAATGTGTATGACATTTGTAAGATTTGACTTAAATCACTACATAATTCTGCCATTTGCTTATCCTAAAGTGTAACTTGCTAAATTTAAAATATGAAGTGTAAACTACGAAATTTAATAATAACTATTTGAATATAATTCTCATACAAGTACTATTTGCGCAACAAAATGACACGGTTACTAATAGGAGTAAAAAAAGAATACATCGTCAAACATAATAAGATACTAGACAGAAAAGATACAAAACGAATAATTAATTTTGAATGTTTGTCAGTTGCTAAGTGACATATAATGACAGCCCAATTCAAATTTTGCGTTTTACGCAAATATACATCAGGTAAATAACAATATTTGCGCGCTTCAAAATTTGAAATATTGGCGGCAATTTGAAAAGGTTGTTGATTTCATTTCTTATTTAAATCGATCATATTTTATACAGTTATATGTTAAAAAATTAGCTGTTTCAGAAATTTATAATAAAAATACCACATTCCATTTAAATAAATGCAAATTGATTTCGATATGACGTCATGATGGATGGTATATAATCCACCTTTTTATCAAAATGTGCTTCCCTTAGAACTCTATAACTTTACCTGGTCCGATGTTAAATTTCTTATTTAGTTTGGCCATAATTTCAATGCATCATTTTAAGTGGCCCACCCTGTATATATACTTTGTGTAATATCCTTTAATACGAAAATCTTAACATGAAAAAATATTTCGGTCCCGTCAGTTTCGTGTTAAACGGATTTCACTGTGTATAGGTTATAATTAATGATTTTAAAGAAATTTCAAATTATTTCTCATTTCTGTATGTTGCTATGTAGGCGTGTTCTTTAAATGAAAGTTTAGAGACCAAACATTAAATAAAAATTTTTAATTTGAACTTTCTTTACTATTTGTCTGTTGCTGACATTTTTGTATATCTACATACGTGCGATTTAAATTTGTATTTATATTTAAAATATGAAGGTACATTAACGTAATTGATATAAAGTGACATCCAGAACCTTTAGTCTTTGAAAGACTTCGGGCTCAATTTGAAGCAACTGGACACGTAGAATATAAACGTGCCGAACCAGTTACAAATGAAAATAATCAATTTGCAGTACTTCTTATGTCAGTCGAGGATACCTATACTAGTACAAGAAAAATTGGATTAGGAATAAGCCATATGTCGGGTTCACGGATTTTACGTTAACACAAATTTCATGGCTACTACATAGGTATATACATTATTTACAGGAATTGTCTGGGATTGATTTTGAAAGTCGTCTCAACTTTTACCGGTGGATGTTAAATAAAGAACGAAAAGAAGCAGGTTTTTATAATTTTATTTTATTCACGGTCAAAGCGACTTTCCATAAAAGCGGTTACGTTAATAAACATAATTTTTTATATTATGACCACGGAAATCTTTATTTTATAACCGTGGATTACCAATTTGGATTGATGGATTTGAATGTATGGAGAGGAATAATAGGCAAGCGGTTACTTGGTCAATATTTCTTTAACGGTACAGTCAGCAGGGAAAATTATCTAGCGTTCCTAAAGAATGAATTAGAAGATCTTCTAGACACCCTTCCTCTTAATACGATAAGGAATTTGTGGTTGCAGCAACATAAGGCACCGTGCCATTTCTCTAGGAATATCTGAAATCTTCTAAATAATGCACTTCGTGATGAGGTCCAGTGCATTGGCCAAGAAGGTTAACCGATCTGACCAAATGTGTTTTTTTTTCCTTTGGGGATACATAAAAGAGCAAGTTTACCGAACAGCCCCAACAACAAGAGAGAGAAACTTTCTTTTAAAGAGCGCACCTACGTAACAACACACAGAAATGAGAAATAATTTGAAATATCTCTAAAACCATTAATTTTAACTACATACATGCTTTATTCAAACTGATAGATAATTAACTTTTGCTTTCAACTAACCCATAAAAATATAGTCTTTCAATTTGAAAAAATGAAGATTTTCGCATTTTAATTGTTTCAAAAAGACACTGATTTCTAGAACACTCTGTATAATGTATTTAGATCTACATCTGTTTATTGTCATCATAAGAGATGCTTCTAACGTTATGTTACTTATTTATTTATTTATTAAGAATTTAGGATACAAACAGACAGAGTCCAAAACATTATCCATAGAGTAATATAATACAAATATGAATATACATAAGTAGCTGCAGCTCTGTTAAATATAGAGATGTAAAAGATAAGTACAAACATTCATAACGAAACTCGGCATTGACAAATCAGAGAACGCGCAAGACGCTCACACACTGCGAACGTATTAAAAAATACACCAACATTGTACCTATTGAAAATGGTTGAAAGTCTTACTATTGGTGAATTACGAGAAGCGTTGGTGTTACAAAAAGGTATATGAAGCATATGCTGGGCACGGACATTATACGCGAAGGAACATGAAACTGTAATTTATCCAGAATGATAGAACAATCGAGCATATTTTGCAGAAGTTTTATAGCAAAGATAAAATCATTGAGTGTGCGTTGTTCCGTCAGTGGATGCATTCTGAAGTAATCACAGGAGAACGTATAATTAGTTGTGGTTAGGTCAACATCTGCTCTACGTGACAAGAGAGATAAATTTAATTTGTATACGTTCGATTCTATCAATATAAACTCCATATTGAGGATTCCAAACCTATGTGTTGCGTAATTCAGATGACAATACCTAGGCGTAATACAAGGTTTTTAATGTTGATGTGTTTTTGAAATAACGACATGTCCTGATGATAAAACTTAACATTTTATATGATATCTGTGTAATATAGTGGATGTGTTTATCGAATAACAGTTTAGAGTCCAGAATTATGCCAAGATCCTTAACGCTATAGACACGTTTCAGGATATTACTGCCGATTTTAAATTGGAAATCGATTTTGTTGACGTTCCGTGTAAACGTAATGTGTTGACATTTTTCAAGGTTTAAATGCAATTGTCGTGACGTACAGTAATCGACTAATCGTACTAAATCATCTTGAATCAAGTAGCAGTCCTGAAGATTCGCTTCTCTTCGGCAAAACTTCAAATCATCCGCGTATAACAATAATTTGCAACTACGGAAACACGAAGAGATATCATTTATACATATATATAGAAAAGAAGCGGGCCAAGGTGAGAACCCTGATGGTATTTTTATATATCTGGATTTGAATCCCTTAATGACAACCGCTTGCGATCTTTGACTAATACATGAGGTAAACCACCTCAATAGACTGCCATGCACACCGATAGCTGCCAAACGTCCAGCCAATATGTCGTCGTTAACTCTATCAAAGGCCTTGCTGAAGTCGGTGTACACACAATCAACCTGGACGCGATCATCCATGCAAGCGAGAACAAAGTCAACATGATCAATTAAGTTAGTTAACACATTTCTGGATCTAAAGAAACCGTGTTCTTCGGGAATTAAGACATGCTTAAGGGAATGGAAAACAGAGTCATATACAGTAGATTCTAACATTTTTGATAGTGCCGAAAGAATGGAGATGTGTTGATAATTAGAAACGTCATATCAGTCCTCTCATATCTCCTTTATATATCGGTGTTACATGAGACATCTTCCATCGACGGGAAAACGCCTCATTCCAACGATTTACGAAATAATATTGTTAACGGAGTGCTAAGAGAAGCGGCGCATTTTTTTATAAACACTACTGGAAGGCCATCAGGGCCAGAGCCTTTATTACTATATAATGAATTAATTTTGGAAATAACAGTGTTATAATCGATGAGACATGTATTGATGATATTATTTGCATTCGCATTTTCAGTGATAGGCTCAGGTACAACATTACTGGACTCAGAAAAGACCGTGGAAAAATATGAGGAAAACAGTTCGCAAATACTGTGTCCATCTGAGGCCTCCTCGTGCCCATATTTAATGTTACTGGGAATAGAGGAACATTTGCGATTCTCGTGTGAGTATGACCAGTAAGATTTGGGATTCAGAATGACATTATCTTCTACATCGCGTAGATATTTCCTATGATCATTTCGAATTACATTTTTAGAACGCGATCTTAAGATTTTAAAGGTGAGATAATCTGACCTATTATACATTTTCCATTTTTTGTGTATACGAATTTTTCTTTAATTACGCGTACTGTGTCACGTCTCTACCAAAAAGGGAACTTGTTATTACGTACAAGTGTATATGTAGCGAAACGGGACAGACCCTCATACACAATTTCATAAAAGCGCTCAACGCCATCATCAACATTCAATGCAAACAACTGTTGATGTCAGTCAATACAAGAGAAAAATGAATTTATGTCATCATAATTAATTTTGTTGAAATTATACGAACGTAAATTGTTTTCAGGTGCAAGATCTTTCCTAACTTCGCACTCTACTAAAAATTCTAAAGCTATATGGTAAATGTCTTCCTGAACAAGGGTTACGTCGCAATGTGCAACATCCTTTATAATAACATCGTTCGCGAGAACTAAATCTAAATATTTGTTAGAGTAACTGTACCTAAATGTTACTAATAAGTTGTAAAAGTCCGGAGAACGAGAGTGTGTCGACAAATAGTGCAGCAGATGCATCGAGATTCCGCGATATAAGGTTACCCCTATCAGTAGGATACCAACTAATGTTCGATAAGTTAAAATTGCCGCAAATCAAAAACATGTTCTCTGGATTATCGACACAAATTCGCTCCAGACTATTCAAAAAACATATAAGGGCCAGTTCATCTCTCGGTGGAATATACAGGATAACAACTTGAACTACGAAAGCCTATTGATAAGAGAAGGTAGCGAGAGATAAAATTAAATGTATCCATTTTAGTATGTCAACTGTTTGTATGACAAAAAGGGGTGGCAAATTATAAAACCACTTTATAATATGCACTTTTTCATTAATTGTGTATTCCATTAGGATATAGTTTGATTGTTCGGTATAGTTATTTGTGTCACAAGAGGCGTAAGTAACGTTTTGCGGTCGAGGATCTTTTTTACAGGCTTAGCATAGATAAGAAGTATATTTAGATGGGAATCTAATATACTACATACCGATCCATAACAGCGCCACTGCAGGTGTAATATAGAAACAACATTTCAGGCGGCAATTTTAAAATAAATTTAGAGTCGTAATAATGTTTTCGGCATATTGCACTTTTATGCACTCAATGTGTCTTGTTTATCTGTGGTGACTGCTAGTTTTGAAGTTGCAAACTTGCTAACGCTCGTGTCGCGTTAAACTTTTACTCGTGAAATAAAATCGCTCTTTTAACACTTGTATCGTAAATAACTATTACATAACCACTGACATTCCTGTCATGTAAAAAGTTGACCATAGTAAAATGGATACATTTAATTTTAACTCCCACCACCTTCTCCTATCAATAGGCTTTCGTATTTCAAGTTGTTATCCTGTATACACAGCAAATATTTAGCTTTTTATTACTGTGCAGCGTAATAGTAGTCCTCACGTCTTCTGCTTGAGACTCCCAGTTTTTGCGCCGAAAGCCACAAAGTGTGGATGAACGAGCTATTAGAACTCCTCCACCATCCAAAAAATGTGTGATTTCCAGCGAAGACCGCGCACGTTCTCAAAGTAAACTTTTAACGTACACAAGGCCATAAAAAATGTATAAGTATACCGAAAATTATTGTAAAGTCATTATAGTTTATAATTTTGAAATGTCTGAAGCGTTACGAATCACAAATTAGAGCGGTCCTCGCGACGTATATTACAGCGTTCTTCACCCACACGTACCGATAGTTTTTCGCACGCACAACATCCCTTGTGAACTTGAATAAACTCTTGTTAGAGAAAGTGAGGTGTTCGTTTACGAAAATCTTATCAGAGAGCGACGGTACAGTAATATACGAAGCAGTATTTTTATTGCGCTTAAATAGTTTTGTTGCGGCAAGCTTTACAATAATATTACACGGCTTATTTTTTGAAGATTTGAGTAATGCCACTCTATGTACTGCGCCGATATCACCAGATGAAACAGGGCAGCTAATATGTTCGGCTATCTTGGTAACAACAGACACAACATCCTCGTCCTTTCGCTCAGGAATACCACATACTTCTAAGTTATTCAAGCGTGAATATTGCTCCGAATCATCAAGCCTGTTCTTCAATTCATATATTTCTTTTTCAATTCGCGATTAACAGAAACAGTTTCGTCAATTAATTTGGACTTCTCATTCAATTTGTTTAAGGAACACTCAAATTCAGAAATTTTATCGCTACAAAACACAACCGATTTCAATAATTCGTCGTATTTGACTTTCATTGCTTTAATATCAGATCTTATTTTATTTAAAATATAAACACATCGAAAAAAATCATAATTAGAGTAGGCTATGTGAATGGATTGTTACTTTAGCCACTTTCACATAATGACATTTATTCCTTGACATTCAATTTGAGGTTATAAACTTTGGTTATAATAAAATGTCAAATAATAAATGTCATTATGTGGTAGTGGCTAAAGCAACGATCAAAAACATTTACATAGCCTACACCAATTATGTTTTTTTCGATGGCACGTTATTTAAAATGCCTGGTAAAAGACCATTACTAGTTTTTGCCGCTGGCGCATCATTATCTTCGTCATCAGAATTTATATAACTGATTTGTTAACGATAGCGGAAGATCTACAACTTTCACATTTTCAGTACGTACCCTCTGTCCGATACTTCTCAAGATTCGAAGACGAAATGCCTGCACATTTCGAGTGAAAGAATGACTGACAGAAGCCACACTGGAGTCCGGGTGACCGCGCGGCATTTTTACCGGAGCAATGGTTACACGATCTGGCCATCCTCGTAAATGCAGAGCTGTCAGCGTATCACACCTGCTGTACCCGATATGAGATTGAGTGGGGCAACTTACCTCAAAAGGATGACAAAATCTGTGATAATCCCAGGACGTTAAACACTAATTAAAGTCTCCTTTTACACTATTCAAAATCACTCAAAACATCAGTAAACTAAAGCCACTATCAACGGACAGTTTGTATAGTAAATTAGAAATAATTTAGTGATGTATGTAACCATAAAACAATGAAGAATATCGCAGCGAAATACACAAAGTGCAACACACGACTATATCGCATTAAACTGTTAAATTTCATAATTGTTAAATTTTTTCCGCCACTGAAATGATGGCATTTTTCTGAAGAGAGCAAAATGTCAAAATTTTTAAACAAATGTCAATATCTTGTAAACTAATGAAAATAATTGAATATGATCCTGTATAAAGTTGCCTTAAAATTCCCTAGGCAATTCAAAAATGTGATCATGTAGGTATAGGATGTTCCATTTAAAAATGTAAAGATATTGATGGTTACGGGCAAACTAACCATCCTGTATATCGTAGAATAATTTTACGTTATAAATTTCGTAAAAATAAACAACTTTTGTATTTAAATATTTGCTGTATTTTGCATACAAATGTATATATGGAAGAATATCGCACTATTGTTACACCCTGTATATAAGTGGGGCCTCAAATGGCCCCATACAATGTCGCGATGTTGAAATAAAACTTTTTAAGTCTAAGATTACATTTGATTCAATTCTTTTATTACACACAGAACACATCAACTTTATTTATAACTATATAAATACCGGATTAATTGCAATGTTGGTTATTAATGTGCCAAATATCCATCCATGAATAATTTAATGAGATTAATCTATGAAAGGAGGTATGCGACAAGGGCTTAAATGCAGACAAAATTAAGTAGTTCCACTGTGGGTAGTTTGAAAGTAAATGAATCCGTACATTCACCGTATAGAAACCAATTTGTGCAAATCATTTACACCCTAATAAATAAGAGTAATGGCAACACACTGAGAGAAAATAACCTCTTTGATCGCATTGCATTATCGAATTAGTCACTCAAATGCATTTCTTGTCCATATACGAAATATATCTATGTATGTGTGTATTTAAATTAGATATTGCGAGAGATAATGTTTTAGTGTCCTATATTATGACAACTTTGACTAATATGAATAGTTAAAATGGGTTAATTAATTGTATTCAGTTTTTTTCCATCTTTTTTCTTTATAAAAATATAATGTCATAATACATAATAAACGTGACGCTTACAAAATGTCCACCTCCCGATTTCGATGAAACGTTACAAACGGAAGGAGTACCTTAATTATGCATTTTTTAGCGGTGGCATTGCTTAACTGCGGACCGTAGCCCGTTTCAAAGCTCGAGTTTAACATTAAATTCATTATGGTACTTCCATTAAATACCACTGATTTCTATTTTCTATTTATTAAATAATAAAATGATAATATGATAATTCCTAAAAGTTATTTACGAACAAAAAAAAAACAGCGCTTTTTAAGTAACAAAATAATATTTTCATTATTTTGGGTGAATATTTGTAATTTCGCATATACACCAAAACTTAAATTATCATTTCTTCTGCTTCTTCTGCTGATCAGCGAAATATTAAGTGCAAACTTATGTAAGCGACAATACCCGGAAGAGTTCAACACTGTCGATACCTATGATTACTGTAACAAAACTGTTTCGAGCCGACGCTGCCTGGATGTGATCCATGTGCTTTTTTTGCTAATATTTTACAATACTGCAATGAGCTATTTGATTTTGATCACTTTGACTTGACCATTGACTTTAAATTTGGTTTATGTTTATTAGTAAAGACAACGAGTAAAAATAGTTAAAATGAACAAAGACCCGCGTCTGAAGTTAATTGACCTGCATAAAAAACATTATTGTAGAATTGTATTGTAGAAACGTATTGTAATATTAATCTGCAAGAAGATGCTTGGCAAGATATTATGTACACCAGATACTACACCTTCCTCTAGCAAAACCAAAAACAAACTTTTATGGGGTCGTGTAGACGTTAGTACAATTCTGAAATTTGCATTTGTAGTATATAATCTATTGTTTTGTTTGCATACAAATGTATATATGGAAGAATATCGCACTAATGTTACACCCTGTATATAAGTGAGGCCTCAAATGGCCCCATACAATGTCGCGATGTTGAAATAAAACTTTTAAGTCTAAGATTACATCTGATTCAATTCTTTTATTACACACAGAACACATCAACTTTATTTATAACTATATAAATAAGGTTTTGATTACAATCGACTCCACTTGGTTGGGAAAAATTTGTATATAAATACCGGATTGATTGCAATGTTGGTTATTAATGTGCCAAATATCCATCCATGAATAATTTAATGAGATTAATCTATGAAAGGAGGTATGCGACAAGGGCTTAAATGCAGACAAAATTAAGTAGTTCCACTGTGGGTAGTTTGAAAGTAAATGAATCTATTGTTTTAAAATACATATTTGCATCTAAATCTGACTCTTGGTTATACCAGAAGTAAATTTAACTGTTTCTAAGATATTTACAATGTTCTTTTAATATTTTGCTATTACATCATCTTAAAGAAAAATTAATATTGTGAAGTGCTTTGAGCTGTAAAAAACTTCTTTAAAAGAAAGTAAAGGCTCATAGATACTTAGAACTGTCATAACTTTCAAGAACACTTATACAGGATGTTCGGAAATTTGCAGTCAATTAAGATATCTTCAAACATTAAATATCTTTTTTTTCTCAAATGACACATAGTAGTTGTTATTGTAACACTTCATTTACCAAGAAAATCTACATCGATCAGTGTTAAGGTCTGGTATATCTATCGTTATTGGTTTTTGAGTTATTAGAGATTATTGGTTTCACCTACGGAAATTAATAATATCTGTTATTTTTATCATAGTTTGCCATGAAAATAATAAAATAAAAGTTGTTATATGCGTAACATTTTTGTTGCTTTACACTTCCACCAAGTTTCACCTACAGTGAGGACCAAGTTCAGTCACTGCAGACTCAGTTGACCTTGGACTGTCAGAAAGTTTCATTTTTCGAATTAAAAAAAACACCAAATCCGACCATACTTGTTTCAATTATCGCAAGAATTAGGTACATTAGAAGATAATATTCAACAAATTGAATTTTGAGAATATATGGTAATAAAAATGAAGGAAGACGAAAACTTCTTAAAGAAAATTATTTGGACTGATAAATTTAAATTTACACGGGAAAGTTCGATCGATAGGCAAAATTTACATCATTAGGCAACAGAAAATTCACATATTATTTGAGCTGTAATGTCCATGTTGATTGATTCTGATATTTACTGATCTCTTTGTTTGGCATACATAGCAACTATTGCAAGATTTGCAATTAATTTGATATATTCCAGATCTATCCAACGGCTTCACTTCATTATTTAGACTCTTATTTAAACATTTTTGTAATGTGTTGTGATTGGAAAACGCTGCCTGTAGGTTGAATTTTTTAAACAGATTGGATAATTGGTACTGCCAAGATGGATGAAATGTTACCTTTACATATTTTCTCTTTTCTTTTTGTTTATGATATGGTGTAAGTTTAGTATTGGTAGCCAACATATGTTTTTGTTTAAATTTATTGTATATCTTATTTATGTATTCAACCTTATAACCGTTAATTTTTCTTATATAGTAAATAAACTCTAGTTCTTTATTAAAATCTACATCTGACATTGGTATTTGAAATAATCTATGAAACAAGCTGTTAAAAGCACTCATTTTATAAGTGTGGAAAGTGTGAGAGTCACTCTTTGTGTCTTTTTTCTAAATATTTGGAATTTGAAATGACCGTAATTGTTTGTGATTGCAAGATCCAGAAATGGTAACTTATTGTTTTCTACTTTTTCATATGTGAATTTTATTGAGTCATATTGAGTATTAAGTACATTTAAAAAGCTGTCAATATCAAAGTTTGGGTCTAGTACGCTCGGGAACAAGGAAACAACGTCGAATGAAACCAATTTATCTTTTGGATCTACTACTTCATTTTCAAGTCTATCCATCAACTCTAAAGAATTTTTTATTGTTAAATCATTTATAAATTTGAAAGTTGAGAACTGTTTAACTAACCACTTTGCAATAAGATAGGTGGGGGAATCTATATTTGAAACAGTAGGTCTATAGGTATTACCTGTTTTGTGAATTTTGGGTAAGCAGTATATCGTCGGTAATTTAGGATTCTTTATGTGTAATTTAAAGTTTCTTATCAATCAAATTAACACATGACTTTAACGTCTCCTGAATTCTTTTGACGTATGTATTTAAAGAGTTTTTATTAACCAAAGTACATGACTTAGTATAAAGCATATTTTCTACTGAATTTATGTAATTTTGTTTATCTAAGATTACTAATGCATTACCTTTATCAGCTTTCATGTACATGCAATCGTTATTCTTTAATTTCTTAATGACATTTTGTTGCTTCGAAACTTCATTATTTACATTATCCTTTTTTGTTCTCTGTATAATGTTCTTTGATTGGTGGAGGAATGTTGATCGATCATTCGGACTAAGGAGTGACGCAGCCATTTCCAAATCACTAATCACATGTTCTAGTGGTCTTCGGTCTTGACCTATGCCGTGTTTTAATTCTTTGTTTAGTAGCGTCAGTTCCTCATCAGAAAATTGGAGAGTCGTCTTGTTGTGGACCCACATTTCTCCGTGAATGACATGGGATTTTTCCTCAGACACATTGTGCTCACTTAACTTATTAAACTTCTTGTTTAAGCGTTGTGCCTTCCTCTCACTGCTTTTGTTCACTAAGTAATGAAGTCTTTGATGATCTTCCCACATTTGACATTTTGTTAATACAGGACACACAGACCACAGCGATGTTAAATTACTCAAACAAAGTAGTATACATAATCTAAATGTTTTGGAAGCCGTATACATGAAAAAATTTAAGAATAGACTTATGAATTCGGACTTATCCCCTCTGTATATTTACAAGTTACTAGAACTTAAGACCATTTAGTTTTTTAACTATGTGTGTAGGTATATTATTTATAAGGATGAAATTCCGTTTTTAAATTTTTTTTAGTGTTTTTTAAAATGTTTTCTAAATATTGCATGTACGAATTTGCTTATCTTTTATCTCAGACCTTGTATCAGAAATTATTATATTTTTCGTATTTTATATTTATTCACTTTTTGTGTATCCATATGTGTTGCGCTCGTATACCGCGCGTATTAGTTTTAGTACTGTGCTGATGATGCAGCGTGATGCTGTGAAATGTATATACATTTATATGTAAATTAAAACTTTTGTGAAGTTTCTGGAGTTTTGTTTGAATTTGTAGAATATTTAATTTTGCGTTTTATTGATCAATAATATGTAGGGTGTTTTGTGCAGGATGATTTTGTGGAGATTGTACACAAAGATGAAGTAACTAGTGAAGACATACTGGTGAGTTTTGACATGGAATCTCTCTTTACCAACGTACCAGTGGAAGAAACCCTAGAACTCATCAGACAAGGACCACAAGGACTACAAGAGGATATAATTGATCTCGAAAGACTATGTTTAAACACCACCTATTTTCTATGGAGTAGAAATTTGTATGAGCAGAAAGACGGCGCAGCCATGGGATCACCAGTCTCACCAGTCCTCGCTAATATTTTCATGGAAACCTTTGAAGAAGAAGCCATCAGCTCTAGCGGCAAGAAACCGAAATGCTGGTAGCACTACGTCGACGATACATTCGTGATATGGTCTCACGGTATGGACAATCTACACGCATTCAAGGAAAATACCAATGGACAACATGCCAACATCAACATTACGATGAAGATAGAAGAGCCGCTTACCTTTTCTGGATGTATTGGTAAAACACAACGACAGTGGAAAATTGGGTCATGGAGTATACTGCAAGAAGACGCATACGCATCACCATCCACAGAAGAAAAGATCTCTGGTCACCACACTATTTTTTTCCTCCCAGACCCGTCCGACCTATGGTCACTGGTAGGCACCGCAGCCATCAGGTTTATTGTACCACATCTGTATGTTCAAGTCACCCACTCTAGCACGGTAGTCCCCTCCACTAATCTGTACAGCTCCCTAACCGAGTGGGTAAGGTATATCTCTGGGCCTCTTTTCGTTTTCCCAAATAGATTTTGCTTTCTGCGATCTAGTGCCTCGCAGTCGCGTAATATGTGATCGGCTGTCTCCGGTTCCATCCTACAAAGTCTACACTTTGTGCCCCCATCAAGCACTCCGATTTTCCAGTTACGATGCAGAGCTGTTTCCTACTAAGCTGTAGTAGTTCTCTAGCTCTTTTCCTGCATGGTTTCCCTACAAAGGTTTTACCATGTATTATACCGGGTGTGGTTCTCCAGTATTCTTGCTGTTTCGTACGAACCCAGTCGCCTATATATCTCCGGGCCGTTTGCCTTGTGACCCCGAAGAAAGGTTCTGAGCCGTACATTTTCATCTCTGACCCTCTCTTCGCGAGTTCATCAGCCCTTGCGTTGCTCTCGGTCCCCTGATGGCCCGGTATCCAAGTCAACCAAACCTTGTTCCGATTCGACAATTCCGCCAATTCGTTGAGGCATTCCGTTACCAGCCTGGACGACACTTTCCGGCTTAGTAACGCCTTCAGTACCGTTTGACGATCAGACATGATCTGAATTTGTCTATTGGTCACTGCTTTCACATTCATTGTGTGTGCGCACTGGAGAATGGCATATACTTCCGCCTGAAACACAGAAGCATACTCCCCCAATGCGTAACTATGGTCCTCATTCTGAGAGCATATCCCTGCACCGGTACCATTAGCCGTCTTAGATCCGTCCATGTACCAGACTAAGTCTTGCTCTCTGATTCCTACTGCATACCTGCCAGCCTCCTCCCGTCCGTCCGCTAGAGACACCGTGAAGGGATTCCCATACCTATGCCTTACCGGCATGTGGTCGGTCCGCATTTCCAAAACCCCTTTTCCCACATGCTCAATTATCGACATGTGTTTTGTATTGACCCCCCTCGGAGTCGTTTTGTGTCGCAGCCTGTATGCCTCCATCTTTGCCTCCCCTGTATAACCAGGTGCAACGGTGGCAAGTCCAAGAATACCTCCATGGCTGCAGTCGGTGTCGACCGCATTGTTCCCGTTATTCCTAGGCAGGCAAGTCTTTACACCTTGCTCAGCCTCTGAATGGCGTTTCTTTGATGCGTCTTTATCCACCATACCAAAGCTGCATACGTCATTGTTGGCTTAACCACCATGCTGTATATCCAACTCAGCATGTCTAATCTTAGCCCCCATTTCTTTCCATATAAGCGTCTTACCAGTGTTAACGCTGTCACCGCTTTTTTGGTAATTCTATCCAAATGTTGGTTGCAGGTGAGTTTGGAGTCTAATGTTACTCCAAGATACTTTACCTCCCCCGCCATCTCTATGGTAACCCCTTTCAACGTAAGCGGATTGATTTAGGCCATCCTGCTTTCGTCGGCAGGTAAAGGCCACGATGTTGGTCTTATCAGCACTGATACTCAGTTCCGCCAACTCCGTCCATCTGCTAACCAATTTCGGAGCCTCTTGCAATCGATCTCTGAGCGTGGTATTGTGCCTGCCTCGCGCTATAATGATCAGGTCATCCGCGTACGCCAGTACCCTGTGACCGTGGTCGTTAAGCACCTCCAGTAGCCTGTCCGCGACTAGGCACCACAGGAGAGAAGACAGCACTCCACGCTGCGGACAACCCCTAGCCACCCGGGCCGCCAGCGACCTCGCCTGCGACCCAGGCTTCCACCACTCTCTCCCATAGAGTCTATCCAGGCGACACACGTGCCGTCCACACCTCTGCCTATGAGAGCTCTGGTAATTGAATCAAAACCCGTCTTACTGAATGCCCTCTCGATATTGATGAAGGCACCCACTTCCTTGTTTTGTAGTGTGTCCTCCGCTAAACTGACTAGTTCGTGGAGTGCTGTTTCTGTCGAAACTCCTGTCCAATAAGCATACTGGTCACGGTGTAAAGGTACAAGCACCAGTATCCCTAATATACCTGAAACTTCTGAAGAAGCTGGCAGTAAACGTCAAGTTTGTTACAACGACCACGGCAATACCCGAAAGATACATCTTTATGGAATAATGGCCGTGAAAGCCTACACTTGCTTATTGGAGAGAACAGAAAAATTATTGTGTAAATTTCCAACGACTACCGATGTCTATTTGTTACTATTGACTGATGCTGTAATTTGAGCATAAGTATCATTCACTTTTGTAAATTTTTACATGTATGTTGTAGGCTCTCATGTAAAATTTTTAGTCATAGTGCGTGTATGTAAATCTTTGGATGAAGTACTACAATGTAGTACTTTTATGGCAAATTCGGCATGCACATACAACCATCAAACACTAACCTAATAAGTCAGACAACCTTCGAGTTAGTAGTAGATGCAGTAGTTACATACTCCACGGTCAAAAATGGATTCGACTGATTTACTTTTTATTAGATGTATTTATTCAAATTAAGAATATAAAGCGCAATATAAATAATAAAGTGCATTTAACTCATTTCTATAAATATTTTATCAAATAATTATTTATTTATTTATTTAAAGAAAGAAACATACAGGAGAAACTCCTTATACAAATGTTTCTACATTATACAAAACAGAAAATTTAATTGCCACAGATGACTGCAAAAAGTGTCATAATACGATTCGATATTCATTCATTCGATAATTCTCTCACATGGGGGACAGCGCACAGTAAGGCAACCATCAGTTAATTGGAGACAAATAGGGGACTTGGCTGATCTCATAAGAAATGGCTTAGATACACCAAATATCTCAACCGATTGGTAAGAGGTATTATAAAGTTTAGATATTTTATTAATTGGAGAAAGGGAACTTATAGTTGTATACATCGGAGGCAGGGGTCTGGTACTATAGTAAGGAATGTGTAGCCTAAATAGTGATAGAAGGTGAGCGTTATCAATGTAATTATTAAAAATTAATAAAAATTATACAAAACACTCAGCATCGCAATCTCGCGCCTAGACCTGAGCAACGGAATAGCAAAACCATTTCTAATATGTTGATAAGATTCAAACGGGGGATTTTTATTATGCTTTTTGTAGTATAGATACTTCAAAAATTTATTTTGTACTTTTTCTATAAGTGTGTCCTCCCTATCTGTCGAAGGATCCCACACTGCAGAGGCGAACTCCAATTTCGAGCGCACGAATGCATTAAAGAGATAGATAATTGAGTTCAATCTGGAGAATTCCCGTGTATTTCGCTTTATGAAACCCAAGTTCCTGTATGCGTCATTGGTAATGTTTTGTATATGGTCCGCATAACGGTAGCAGCTAGTGAACGTAATACCCAGGTCCCTAATCGAAGATACACGTGGCAGCAACCTATCGGCAGCCCTATAATCAAACAAGATTGGTCGATTTTTCCTAGAGAATGTAACGACAGAACATTTATTTGTATTTAAAGGTAACTTATTATTTATACACCATTGAGACACATTATCAATACCTCCTTGCAGAAGAATAGAGTCAGCGATAGAATTGACCTCTCTGTAAATCTTACAATCATCTGCAAATAGTAAAGACCTAGAATTTTTTACTGCTCCTACAATATCATTCACAAATATTAAAAACAGTAGAGGACCCAAGTTACTGCCCTGAGGAATCCCAGATGTAGCCAAAAACGGAGAGGAATATGCACCTTCATAAGAGACCAATTGTCGCCTATTACACAAATAGGAACTAAAGAAATTTAGTAAACCATAGGAAACACCGAACCCGTTAAGCTTATCCATGTCATGATTCACCCGGTCGAAAGCCTTCGAAAAGTCTGTATAAACGGTATCAACTTGACGACTTTTATCAATCGCCCCAGTCACGCACTCTGTAAATAGTAGTAAATTGGTCTCAACAGATCTCCCCGGGAAAAAAACCATGCTGCTCCACGGCATACGTGATTTGATCTGCGCAAAAATTTTAGCATATATAATCTGTTCAAATATCTTAGAAACAACCGGCAGAATAGAAATTGACTTATAATTTATTATACTATTCTTATCACCAGTCTTAAATATAGGAACAACTCTGGCCAACTTCCACCTATCCGGGAATATTCCAGTTTTGAATGACAAATTAAAAATATACCTGAGTGGGACCAGTAGCAAATCGCAACAACCTTTATATATATACGCAGGAACATCATCAACCCCAATGGACTTCTTTGCACGAAGTTTTTTTATACTCAATCTAATGTCATATATTATATATTGTGACTAGATAGCACATCTGTAAAGAAGTCCATCAAATTGAAATAGTTTTCGTAATCGTTAGATACTGCATTGGGCGCAAGATAAATCACATTAAGTAAATAATTTCTATCATAGATTTTTGCTTTGACAAATAAAGTTTCAATATTACCATCCCCGTGCACTAACGAAGAATGAAATCTTCTATGGATCGCCAGAAGTACACCGCCTCCCCTTTGGCCTTTTCTATCACGCCCATAAACGACATATCTACCATCTATTAATTCCGTATCATAAATTGTGTTATCCAACCAAGTCTCTACCAATAATATCACATCATAAGAATTGTTTAAAATGTTAATATATAGTAAATTACTCTTTGTGCGCAGTCCCCTAACATTCTGGTAATAAATATACTAATTTCAGTACACATTAATAGGAATAATAATAATATAATTAGATATTCCTAAAATAATAAAATTAACACAAAAATTCACCTAATAATATTAAATATAGTATTAAATTCCACCCATCAAGAAAGAAAACCCCTTCCCGTCCACAATAAAAATGAAAGTAAACAACAATTTATAGGAGAAAGAAATCAAAATGTACAAAAACAATATGTCAAATAATCGAGTCCAATCAATCAATATTTACCACTCCAGAGTCTTTCATTTGATTAAAGTCTTCTATGGTATCAAGGACATATCTGCAGGACTTCCTATCGCGATCGGTTACCTTAACATGGATCCTTCCATTCGAAACCCAGACGTTTCGGTTTCCATATGAATTACGGCATTTCACTAAGATGCTATGTCTCTCATTTGTAAGGTCTTCATTCACATAAACGCCGGAACCCCGCAGAAACCTCCGATTGGCAATAATATCCCGACGGACTCTTAAGCTTGACAGTTTTACTATAATTGCCCTCTTCGGACCATCCTTTTTGCCAATTCTATGACAAATACTAATATCTTCACTTTTCACATTAAGCTGCATTGTATCTTTAAAGATATTAAGTACCATTTTATCAAGATCTTCATCTTTTTTTCATCTACACCGGTAATACGAACCAATTATACTTCACGTTTCAAATAAAATATACGGACGCGTTTATTTGAGCTATATAAGCGTTGTTTATTGTGCACTACATAAATATGGCTTTGAAATAACATCCCACAGTTACTGTTTAAAAGTTAATTGTTCTTGAATCAAACTCCGGAGTTTTGTACAGGTTACAGAGATAGTTAAAATATATTGCTAATAGGTAACTACTTACAGTTTGTTGGATGCATTTTACATTACTACTGAGAGAATACTAATGTTATTCTCTCACAACGTAGGGTATCTGAAAATTGTTTCATGCTTAACCCATAAGGATTCTACACTTTGAATAAACACTATTGTTTTATTTTTATTCTTATTTTGTCACTAATATTTATTCGTTTTCCTTCCAACTTGCTCCTGATACTTTCTTCTGGCGTAAAAAATGTTGATTCATAGGGACAATAGTTTCTATTAGTCATTTCCCTATCTATTAACCATCAGGATCTGTTACCAGAAACGCATAACCCTAATGTTTCGGCAAGTAATATTGCTAGATATTTAGTAACCATTTCTTATTTCTGTTTGTAATATTCAATGTTAGATGCAAAAAAAATGTTTTGGATAAACTATAGATTCTACCAATCTATTTATATATTCTACCATTTTATGAATTAAACATTCTTATGGATGTTAAATTTGATATCACGGAAATTTACAAATATTAGAAATCGATTAGCGGATTTTTCTCAAATCGCTTCCGTTGGAATCGGTTAACATATTTTTAAGCGAAGTCGAGTTTAAAAATTTATTTAAAACCGGTTTTGAAAACCGATTTTAAAAATTGATTTAAAACCAGTTTTAAGAATCGACAGGTTTTAAAGTCAGTTTTTAAAAGAATTTGGAGAAAAAGGTTTTTCGATTACGAAAGTTTTTGATGGTGGTAACTATGTTTTTAGATCTATCGATAAACTGAAGCTATGTAGGTACATTCAAAGAAAAAAAGAATTGGGACAATTTCAATACATATCGGTATTGTAATTGTCCCATGTCTTTTTCTTTGAGTATACGTATTTTCACAGTTGCGGTGCACGTCATCAACAGAATTTTCGGTATGATAAACATACCAAATACTAAGTACCTATAACTCAATCTCTAGTACATGTAAACTTGATACTATTGCGCACTCTAACAGTTTTCAGTACTGAAAGTAACAAAGGCAGTGTTGACAGATCAGATATCATTCTGTCATTTAGATTACAGCGCGTCAAATTCACTTGTGTTCTTTATTAAATTTTGCGGTTTTTTAATTCTGCTTTTTACAAAACAATTATTTTCATAACTAAAAAAGATACTTACTCATATACAAATATGCCAAAAACGATATGTAGTTGGTGCAAGTTGACGATTGCAGCTACAGTTGCAATTTGAAGCAGGGCGAGAGGTTCATGCTTGAAAATAAATATTGCCATTGAAAATCTAAGAATAGTTGATCTTTTATGAATTTAGGTAAGCTTCTTTATGTATGTATAAGCAATATTTTATAGTCGCTTCTTTTAGTTTTTGCATCAATCTCAATGAAAACCTACGATCGACTAATTAGATTTCGTCACCTGCGTCAAATTTGACAGTTGTTATCATTTATTTTATGATATATCAGTTTGACAACATTGCACAAAAGTCAGTGATGACGTGCACCGCAACTTACGATGAAAATACATATTAGTCAATTATTCATTTATTATATTAACATCCGCTATTATCATTTATGTTAAGTGTTAGTGAGTACGAGAAGTGTATTATGAACATATTTTAAAGAAGATTTACTCTAAATATGCATTTAAATTTAAATGTTTTACTGAACTTAAAAGTTTTGATATATACAACATTTCGTTCCGCTCTTTTCATATTTCTCTTCGTTTCTGTTAACAGCCAGTTTGTAGTTTCAATCATTCTTGGACCAAATTGTGGACCTTCTGAGGAAAGACTTAAAGTAGAAGAACGTTGGACTTCTCCATATAACTCCTTGACAATACCAAGCTCTTCCATTCACCACGTCGCTTGATGGTTGTATAAGATCAGTACCTACTTTATTAGCTAGTAAAGTTGAAATGCCCGTCATACAGCCGCCACTAATACCTTCCGCGCTAGCCACGTTTAAAAACGATGGAACTTTTGCGAATATGTTTGTTCCAGCAGGCTGAGAAATACATTTGTCATTTTTATAACGTAAAAAGAATCTGTTTTGTGGTAAGTTAAAGTTTATATAAGTTAACTTTTATGTTGAAAAACATGGTAAATTTTTGGAAATAAAAGTTTTATTTTACTAAAACATTAGAACAAGTAAGAAAAGCAAATGTTAACAACATAAAAGTTGATTTTTCTCGAAAATGGTCAACTTTAGAGCTCATGACCAACAGAACCTGTTTTGTGTAGAAAATATTGGCAGTTCAAATGGGCGTCTCAAAATCGTACTTTTTCCAGTGGCGTAGAAATTGGGGAGAAAAACAACCACTACCCCTTCAACATCTTCACCAATTATGACTTGAATTTTTTTTTCTCGCACACAACGCAGCTTATTATAAGTAGAAAACGGTTACAAAAGCTGTTTTCTTTACGTTAAACCGTTCCGGATATATTTCCAAAAAACGATTTTTTAAATTAAATTTCAACACCCTGTATTTCGAAAATGGTGCATTTTAGAAGGTAAGTTGATAGAACTTTTTTTCAAACTTTTGGACAAACTATCACATCTTGAAGTCCTGCACATATATTATGAAACACCCTGTATAATACAGGAATCTAATGTTGGGTTTGTTAGGATTTGCTCTCTAATATTCTCAATATTTTTCAACATACCTACTTTCGCCAAATATTCTTACCACTGTATTTGGTTTATGTTCATTTGATTCTTTGACATATCCCTCGGCAACAACGTTCATCTTCCATCTGCCGTATCGTTTCAGCACAGATAATCTTCGAAAAGCATGTCCCGTGTATAACTTGGAGTGATGCAAGCTAAGAAATTTTGCAATTCGTGATGGAATACAAGTAAACGTGTTGATACCTATAGGCTGTATGGCACATTTTGTCATTTTTCCAAGTATTCAACGTAATTGTACCGATAAATAATATGTGTTGAGATGTCCTCTAGCAAACAAACTGAAAAATTGAGAAAAAAGTTCCATTATTTTCGTAAATTTTAAGTTTTAGTGAGAGAATTTTTGTTTTATATTGCAGCCAATACAATAATTGTATGAACTACTGAATTATTTGTGTCGCATTGAAAAGAAATCCTAAAGAAACATTTTATTTAGACAATTCTTATCTCTTCAATGTAATGTCGCCAAAAAAGTAGCAACGATATACTTTTTATATCGTTTGGAAAAAATGTATGTAATAAATACAGACGTTACATTTTTGTGATATTTTTTAGCAGATCTCTCACTACTTACGCAAGTTACAGTTTGATTGAATGTGTATATTTTTTACAATACTTTATAGCAAATCAAAAATACATATAAACAAAAACACAGCATATCAAATTGCTGTCAAAATTCATTTCCACGAAATCGAATAGAATGTGAATATATTAGAAGCCCTATAGTAAAGGGGGGGCTTGTTTGACTAAAGGGGATCTGCGCTGGAGGTATACAGTGAAGAAGACCATAGACAAAAGACGCAATATATAATCCCGACAGAGGATCACGGGCCCCGCGGCGGCAATATACGCCCTTTGTGTATTGCTATTTGCATTTCGAAGCGCGCCCATACAATACCGAACCTCTGGCTGTGCTCTGCTTGCTCGATGTCTTTCCTTTTCTATCTACCTCACAGAAAACCGGCTAAATCCCAATGCGGTATGTCGCAGGCACGTGCTACTACTTGCCAACATTTGAACTTCAAAGTCACTGCCGTGAATACCACAACATCTCCAAAAAGAATAGATGTGCACACTATTTGTTTTTGTGATGTATATGTATGTAGATTCACGAAAATACATATCTAGAAGTAGTATCCTTCTTTTGAAAAATGCAGAAGTGGATGAATGTTTCACAAAAAAGCTACCTAGCTTAATTATTACATATACATAATTTGTTTTAGCATAACAGTAGCAGAAGTGGATAAGCATACATTTTATGTCTTTACTACAACTCCCAATGTATAAACTTTAGGTTTAGGGAATGTTATACGGCATCGAAGTAGGGAAAAAATCTGCAATAGTTAGCATAAAAATATACGGGGTGTTCCATTTGAAATAAGCGAATTTTAGTCGTTTGAAGGTATTTAATTTCAAGTTCGATTATTAAACAGCCAGTATAATATAATATGAATGTTTAGTATGGAAAATAAAGCTTGAAGTATCATTATAACAATATCCACGATTTGTTTTAAAACGATTGTTAGGAAAGGCTAGATTCATTTTTTAAGTACTCTGTGTAAATGCATTTTTTTCCTTTCGAAACGGAATATCTCGAAAACTGTCAGATTTTAGGGCAGAGTATGTTAATTAAAATTACCTTATATTACATCAAGCAATTCCAAAATGTAATAATATATAGGGTGTTCCATTTAAATAAACAAAGTAACCTGTCGTACAGACAAAACTGAACACCCTGTATATAAGAAAATATCTTCTTGCTATAGAGAACTTCATTCTAGACATGTTTTACTCAGAAGATTTTTTGATCAAATAAATAGCAAAGTCACAATCAGCCGATCCCAGGAAGATGCCACACCCTGTATATATTTGTGTCAAGAAGTGAACGGGCAGCATTTTGAACATTTATTATGAGTTTGTTTATTTATCCATATTTCTATTTCATTATTAATTTTTCACGATTTTTTAAAATTATTTCTCAATAAACAACTTTATAATGTATATCTTTGTATTTTGGGAATAAGTAGCTCTCAATTGCTCTAAAGTTAAACCCTTGTTCCTATTTAAAAAAAGCAAGATGGCGTCGTCCTGCCCACATCAATTGCACAAAACAAGTGAAATTTATGTCAAAATCTTGACTATAATATACAGTTTAACGCTACCAAATATTTGGAACGCCATACTCACACATCGACCGCTTGGTTATAGCGGACCTAAAAAATTATCATTTCCGATGTAGGCTACTTAAGTTGCTTGGTAGAAAATATTTGTGAAGAAGATTTTAAAACAAGAAAAAAGAGGTTTAAAAGACTAAATAATAATAATAATAATAAATAAATAATGTTTGTTAGACATTATATGAAGTGAAAAGGATGGTGATCGTGATTGCACAAATAACAGTCGCTTACCTTGTACAAGTAAAGTGTCTTTGAACAAAGATTATTCATCTACTATCGGAATCACGAAAGAAGAGCCCTGAGTCATTAATAAATTAACGTATGAATCAAATCGGTACTTCAGCGTCATATTAGATATCGTACTTCCGGTAGAATTTCAAAATTGTAATAGCGCGCACATAACGAAGTGTCAAACTTTAAGGTTTACGTCAGTTGTAATACAAGTGATAGATTACAAACATAACCTATTTGAAATTCGACAACCTGTATAACAACGTTAATCAAATTACGTCTCGAAGTGCGGCTATCTGTGGTTGGTATAGAAATCTCATTTTGGTTACATTTCTATCTTCATCTTGTACATTGCTGGGGACACCAGGTTAATGAAACGTCTGTCCTACAGATATGATACGGACGAATGACATACGTTTATGTTGTTATCTTTATCTTTTAAAGTATCTTGACTAATAATTTTCGAAATGTGTGTCGTTACTAGACGCGGCAATTTGAGACGCAGGGCTCTTCTTTCGTGATTCCGACTATATATTCATCCCAGTCTAACATGCAAATAAGTTAATTTCCAAACTAACTACTATTTAAGAGATAATACTGTGTTATGTATAAAAAATATACATAATATATTGTAATGAATTATTTCATATGTTTTTAATCAGCACGTAACTATTTTAAAGAAATGTGGCCGCAGTGGTTAGGCGGCTGACTATTGTTGTGAGAGGACGATAGGTGCCGGGGTTCAATTCTCTGGAGAGACGGTGACATTTTTTTCAGAGAGTTTAATCCCGGATCGACTTGCCATTCGCTGTTGGGAGCAAAGTGATTAACAGCGCGGCATCATAAAAGGCGATATGATGCTGTCACAAAGCCATTTAAACACAACTTACACACACTAAACTACACCGCAAGAGTTGCAGTGATAGCCAGACAAGTAATACAGCTTACGAAGTGACTGCAACTAGGCACCCACCACACATTAAAAAAAAAATCTCTGATTTGTTAATACTGATTTGATATGATTACCCACCATAGATAAAAATATATTCAGTATCGACATAATATCAAAAACTGTACTAAGCGCATATATTTAATCGTACAATTCTTAATTGGTTGGTAAAGCGACGGCACGATGTGATGTCGGGAGCTTCGCTCTAAATACATTTGCATATGTGGATTTATTGATTCGGTATTAGATGACATTTCTTTTTTTTAATACTATACTGCACATTATATTACAGTTGATATGAATGCAATTAGATAGTGATGGTTGTAATAATAAATCCACAGTCGAAATACTAAGCCTAAGCGCATTTGGACGACTTGTTTTTGTGTTTTTTATGATTGTCATTCATTTTTATGATGATACGAGGACAATGTAGTATAGATGCTACTTTTTCAAAGTTTAGTCACTATTTTGAAAAATATCGGCTGGTCCTCACAATTTTCATGCCTGAGGTCTAATCACAGTATAAGTACAGAGCGAGCAACCGGATGTGACCACCACGTGACCACAAACGTCACAGAAAAAGTGTATTTTTTGTTTTACTGTTTACTATCCTGCTTATTGTATTGTTTACGTTTTGTCATCTGACATTTAACGTGTTTGTACGCTAGTTATTACGTTTCCTGCGATTTTCTTATATTTACCAAAGTATTTTTGTTTTAAATGTGATCTAAAAAACAATTAAGGTTAACTTATAAAACTATCTGACAGATCAGTAAACTGACATATCTTGTACTACGAACTTACCAATATTGCCATCTTAAAATTTAAGGTCACGTGGTGGTCACATCCGGTTGCTCGCCCTGTATTCCTAGTAGCGACACTTAGAAAATGATCTTGCCCGCATGCGCGTCAAAATACAGCCAGCAAAATGGCGATTAACCGACATTTAACGTACATTCAAGAGAAATGTCAATATGACATATCTGTCGATTCATACAGACATTACTCATGACGCAAGGTATGTATTTAGCTTTGGTTAGCGTTTTGGTTATCTGGTTGAAAATCTATAACGTAAAAGTAATATTTTGAAATCATATACTATAAGCTTTTATTAAATATTGTTCATTATTTAAATACATTATATTATATGTCATTTTTCTTTTTTTACCCATTTTCACTAATTCCTGTTTGCCTAATAGTTTAAATTACGCGCCATAAATACAGCCATCAACATGGCGCTATGTGTTACCATTGCTCTTATGAGAAGTGTCGCTACTGCTTATACTTATACTGTGGTCTAATTGCATAGGTATTACATTATTTTTACAAGAAAAGTACCTATTAGTATCAGCTTGTCACGACGCATACACGTAGGTTCAGCTCACAATGCACCATAGGAAGTTACAATATACGTATGGAACCCAGTGCGATGTGGCAACGCGCTAGTCATCCGCCACAAGTTCGATTGTCGATTCGCACAGAACGAATATGCCAACGACTGCATCCTCGCTCGGTTTAAATTAAACTGAATTGTGGATGCGTGTGCTTCGCTAGACACAAGGTATAACGCGAAGAGAGGGATACGCTGTTGCAATTCATACTGCCTATGGTGCATTGTGAGCTGAACCTACGTGTATAGGTGTCTCTCAGTATTTTAAATAGATTTCACGCGAAGATGTTTTATATCATATGAAGGGAGATTAACGGCAAGTGTTAACTGGAATATCTAGTTTAATTACACACGCTGATTCAAAGATGTCTTGAGAATTATTTGTGCTTACTTAACGATTTAGGGGGATGATATTTTAGAATCCTAAGCAGATATGGTAAACTTTTAGCTCTTTTGCATTACTAGCATTCAAGTCCTCTTTCAGCACTACCACTATCTAAGAAGTTAAATTAGTTTTAAAAAATACTTAGAAAGTTGTTTCAGAATACTACCTTTATTAGCAGCAAATGGAGGATAGAGGAGTAAAAGATATATACAGAATGCCCACCTACTACGCGGAAGTCTAATATCTTGGTTGATAAGTGATATAATTGTATCTTTTTTCATTTAATGTGTCTAGTTTTCTCAAGATCTACAAACCTAAAATAATGCCGATTATACAGGATGTTCCATTTCTTCTGCACATAAAGCAATTTTGTTTTTTTAAATACAAACCTAAGTATACTTTTACACTTTAGGCATAGTATTCATATGAAAAAAAAACGGACGGTCTTTGAAATATTTGGCTTACTACGTTTTTCTAGTAAATTTTTATCAATAATAATATCGCAAGTTTTTTGGTAACGCTAATTAACAGAAAATATATTTTTTGATCAAATGTTAGGGATTTTACCTGTCACCTATAGTGCAAGGAATGCGCAAAAAATAAAAAATCTGCGTTAGTTCAAATGAAACATGCTGTGTATTATTGATCAGTAAAACGCAGAAGTAAATATTCTAAAGCATTCTCTATACCTAAGTTCAACACTTTAGGTATAAAACGCTGTATTATAGTAAAAAGTGAGTAAATTTATGCATCACTTCAAATTTACTCCATTAAAAAACAAAATACTAAGCCACTTCAAGAAATTGTTCGAAATGTGCACTGTTCAAAAAATAATCCAACAAGTTTATAACACGTTTTATTGTCATTAGGTTCTTATATATAATATCTGTATGTATTTTGCAGTGGTTCTTTTATTGTAGTAGACTTATTTCTATAAAAACTGAAACATCTTTGCATTATTATTTGTTGTGAAATAGTGTTGAACGTGACTATTTTTATAGGCGTTTCAAGTAATTATTACAAACTTAATAAAAGAAGAAATTAAAGAGATTGTTTTAAATATCTAGCGTTCTTTTCTCAGCATAACGTAACCCTATTTTGGAAATTTCGTGTCACATTTTTTCAAATTTGCGATGTAACACACGAAGTATGGACGAATGTATGGACAACATGCTGCTAAAGATATATATTTAAATATTTAAGAGTTATATACTGATGCTAATACTGCTCGTTTGCATTTCACATTATTGGCAATCTTGTTCATGAATTCAGTGCTTATTCTTCATTATTGTTATTACTTTAGGTTAGAAAACATTTCAATCCCAGATATCCAAGCCAATGGTTACCGCAACATCGCAAAGTTGAAGAAATGTGACACGAAATTTCCAAAATAAGGTTATGTTATGCTGAGAAAAGAATGCTGGACATTTGAAACAATCTCTTTAATTTGTTTGGGTTTTTATTAAGTTCATAATAATTACTTGAATCGGCTACAAAAATATTCGCGTTCAACATCATTTCACAACAAATAATAATGCAAAGATGTTTCGGTTTTTGTAGCAAAGTGATTAAGAGCGCGGTATTATAAACGGCGGTCTAATGCTGTCACAAAGCCACTACACCGTGAGAGTTGCATGATAGCCATACAAGCGATACAGTTTGCGAAGTCACGGAAACTATAAGCACCAACCACATATAAAAAATAATCAACCAAGATATTGAACTTCCGCGGGCAGCCTGTACATGTGTATATATGACTCCCGATCTGGTTTTTGAAAAGACTGTAAACAAACAATAGTTACAGTTCTTGAACTGGCTTATTTCTTCAGGAACTCGATCACAGCATAGTCTTGTAATTACAAAGAAAACATTTGGGATAAAGCCCATATCTAGTAGATAGAGTAAGAAAATAATATAGTATAGGGAACTGCGCTGTAACAACGTAAGTCATCGATTTCTTAACACAGAGAAAAACTGCCATTATGACTTAGATGATATTCTTGACTCTCTAACGTAGGATACTGCCACTATTTTACCATGCCATTATAGATGTTGGAGTGGCATGAAACAAAGTGTCGCTGTGCAAGACAGAGTGTTTATGTCTTCAATATTTACGAATATGTACTAATAAGTCGCCACCTCCAAGCGGCAATTTCACTCATTACTTTGCCCTGCTTTGACATGTTTTTATCGGTGCATCTTTTTTTCATTTTTTTTTGTGTGGTGGGTGCTTAGTTGCAATGACTCCGTGCAACTCTCGTGGTGTACTTTTTGTGTGTATATAATTCAGGTCCGCCACTAGCTGTTTGAACGCCCGCGTGCAATACCGATTAGGCCGCCCCTTGTACAATTGTAGACATGCAAATTATGACAATGTTTTGTTTTTATTTCGATATGTTTTTTTGTCGCCGATGCCGCGCCCTTGAAAATGCCGCCCTTCCGCCCCTTATACAATTGTAGACATGCAAATTATGACAATGTTTTGTTTTCCTTTCGATATGATTTTGTTGCCGATGCCGCTCCCTTGAAAATGCCACCCTTGTGCGGTGCACGCGCCTTCCACGCCCGTACGCAGCGACCCTGGTATAATTATGTTGAAATTGCTTTGTGACAGCATTAAACCGCCTTTTATAATGCCGCGCTCTTAATCACTTTGCTCCCAACAGCGAATGGTAAGTCAATAGGTACTTTTTATTTAACACTGATCAGCGAACAAAACCGATTTTGTTCGAACGAATCATGTTCTATTTAAAAAATTTCAAATTGTGATTCATCCCTACTACAACAAGATTTGTGATCACGATTTGTAATCCCCTTTCCCCTGTGGAACATCATATTTTTCGGTTCAGTATGTGTAAAACGAACATAACCTCACTTCTAAGTACGCGTTATGTGATGGTTATGTGTGGTGTAAAAAAATCCCGTGCTTCTTTTGTGCGTTCTTTTCGCAATGCTAGTTGCTGAACATGTTCCTAATAAACATTGATCACGCTTTGCTAATCATGATCCAGAAATTTTACAAATAGAAAGCAGCTAATATCACCGACTTTCCGGATAATTGAAACCCGGCTCCTATCGTTCTCCCACAACGATAGTTAGCCACCTAACGACTGCGACTATCCACCCGTTAATCATAATAATGTGGTAGTTTTACTATTTTCTATAAGAACGTGCATATCTCTTAGAACAAATATGAGTATAATGATAACTTCATATAGACACTTTTAAAATACCAAATATTGAATTTTACAATAATAATATAAACTTTTATATATGTACGAGAGTTTATTATAACTAAACTCGGCCAATTCCGGACACATACCAGTGGCTTACGCATGCAATTTTGCATTTAATTTAATTTATAAGGAAAAGTTTTCACAATGTATTTACCATTGGACGTTAAGTGTACTCACTGATCGTAACATATTTATGTACTACTCGATTGCATACTAATTTACAAGGTTACTATACCTATTCTCCGGCCAGTTAGCCGTGCTGTCGCCGACCGTAACCGTAAACCCGATAACGCTCCAAGCATGTCCTGCCTATGTCTGTGGCCCGTCTGAGCCATATTCAATTATAACGCTTATAGGGACTTGATAAAAAATCATAAATGGTTGAAGTACGGTTTTACGTTACGCTACTGTGCATATGTAGGTAATGTAAGTGTAGGCTTATTTTCGTTATAAATTTCTCTCTTGAACTGTGTCGGATATAGCGGATTAGGCTGGTGGCTATAACCATTTGTAACTGAAATGATTACAACAGATAAAATCATTAGCCAGTAGAAAATAGATTATAGTGTAAATCAATATTTCCCATACTGCAAAGTAGTAAATGAAATATATCCAGCAACTGAAAGGCTGCACTTCAAAATGTAAATTCTATATTCTTTGAAGTAATTATATAATGTAAACCGACTCCTTCAGAAATGACAATATAACTCAATGAAATTCAGGAGAAATTGGAAATAAAAAGATAATATATAAAGCTGAATTGTGAACAAAACCCTCGAGTTAAACAAAAGTGAAAAGCAAAAGTATTTTAAATAATACCCAGTGGCGTGTACGAGCGATGGAAAAGGTAGCGCGCAGATCAACCTAATGTATTAAACTCCTCACAGTCTAAGCAGAAACCATAGTTATGCATAGACGATCCGCAAAAAAGAGCTTAGAATGTGTTTATGCCGATATACCGCAACTCTATTCCGGTAACGTTCTAATCCCTGTAAAGGTGTATACATTGTGCAAAATATTATTTACCTTGCAAACAAAGACAGCTTGGCTCCACCCATTTCAGGCCACTGACTAATGATAACTTCCTGCGGTTTAGACCACGCCCAGCTGCCAACAATCCCCTACTTATTTAAAGTCGGGGGAGAAACAGATTTTCAAGGGTGAAATGCATGTAAATTATATTTTCGCAGAAGGCATAGATTGTGAAGAGATGTTATGACAATAATTTGATTTTAAAACGCCCTCTTTCCCTTTTCCATCCACATTCCTCAAACACAGCGGCGATATTATAAAATGAAATATTTGTATTCTTGTACATATCTCCATTCTTTATGCCGATATTTTTATTTAACGTATATTTTTCTTTATTTTTTATTATATATCTACTGTAATCAACTAAGATCTTTATATTATAGTATCAAGTTTTACCATGGATAGGTACAAAAATAATTTTTGCAGTTAGACCATTGTTAAATTAAATAATTTTTTGCGCGATTGGTTGTTTTTATCAGTTTACCGTATCTGTTTCCACGACGGTAAGTTGCTATTACTGGTTGCTATGTGTCACAAAACGGTAAGTAATTTAGTTACCGTTCACTGAACGGTAAGTGAATTAAACAGAACATAAAATAGAACTAGGAACGATAGCATCAAAAACACAATTTGACTTGTTTCAGGAAAACCGCAGAAACCATGGAACAGCCATCCAACGGTTTGAGTTCCAATCCTCAAACTTACTATCATCCTTAAAACGACGTGTCGGATATTTCCAATATGTATATACTTACTAAAAGTAAAATTGATTTGGGTCACCTAAGAAATATTGAGATATTTGTATAGCTGTAGGATGCTTCAATCAAGAGATCATAAGGTGCTATTCTGAGTCATATAATAATATAGCTAGTTTAGGTTTAAGATATTTAATGGTTTTAAAACTGTTGAACTGGTCTCAAAACTGGAAGACGTCTGGAGTAAGTCTATATCTTATAAGAGGAAAATATTTTACATCCAGGAACAATCATTCATTTTATTTTAATCTGGAACATACACTTAATACAAAATATAGCTGTACTTTCTGTACTTAGATCTAAAGTAATAATAAAATGGGCTGGTGATTTTACATTAAATTATGCTTTAAATCTCGGTAATGAGTTGAATAAAGATACGCGAAAATTACTCAAAAGTTTTAGCTTCATTAAATAGGCAAATATGTACTTTATTATGTTTCATTTTGAAACCCAATTATATCTGGAATATTAAAAAATTAAATTTTATCCAGTAGCAGTGGATGCAGCTGCTGCAATATACAAACGTGTATTGTACTACATGCAGAATAAATTCGTCTTTAAGGACACTTAAATTTAAATTGAAAAGATTTTGAGTAAGTACATTTACACTCATTTAATACCTTAATAGATTTATACATCATACATCACAATAATTTAAGTTTTAACCCTACACCATAGAATTCTAAAAGTGATAGCTGTTGCTTATGATTTGCATGTTTCTTTTGTTGTTACCCATAAGCGTGATATGGTTGTCAAGACATATACATACATATATACAGGGAGTAGCAAAGCAGGGGGTAACAAAAGTAAGGGGACCAACTGTGTCAGCAAGCTGTCCACATAAAAACATGAAAAACAGTTCCTATCAACATATGTCCGCAAACGCACATTTTATAAGATAGAATGAAAAACATACTTACATAGGTACATTCTCTTACTACAAAACGCACAATGTATTTTTTAAAACGATTGCGAAAAGTATTATTTAAATTAAATGTTCGAGGTGTCCTCCTTCTGACTCAATGCACGCATCGATACGCCACATCATTGATTGTCGCACCCTTTTAAAGATCCCGGGACAGTTACGAATAGAATCACAAGCAGAAAAAAAATGCGTTCATTATTAATTAGAACCTCATATACAAAAGATTCAAGTGTCCCCATAGATAAAAATCCAATGGATTGCGGTCAAAATGTCACTGGTCCAGATCTGCCTATCCATCTATTTGGGTAGGCCTCATCCAGTATAGCACGAACTGGTCGGGCGTCGGTGTGCAGGATGAGTTGGTCTGGAAGAATATCTACCAAAAACTGTCTGTACACATCGTTCGTAAGACGTAGTGGTAATACATAGGGACCAATCAAAACATCACTAACAATATCGGCCCATACATTGATTTTGAATCGTTGTTAGTGTTTAACATGAAGTGTAGCATGTGGGTTTTCATCTGCCCACATATGGCGATTATGTAAATTTGTGATGACATCTCTACATGTTTCATAACCATTGGCACGACCATACATGAAAATCATGTCTGCTCTTTCACGAAATGTATAATTCACCATTACTCTGTCTAAAAGAAAAACATTCTTAAACACTTATTCTACGTTTATCTCATAAAATGTGCGTTTGCGGGCATATGTATGTTGATAGGAACTTTTTTTCATGTTTTATGTGGAGAACTTGCTACCACAGTGTGTCCCCTTACTTTTGGTAGTACATCCTGTATACTATAATAATACTCTATAGCAAATTAAGAATATTTTGTGGTCAAAATTGTGTGTGATTTTGGCCTTATTATAAAGAATTATTCAAAATTTTCTGTATTGGTCTTTCTCTCAGATCTTTCGGGTACATTCATTTATGATACAAGATATAAGCACTTCAATCGTATCAGGCTTGAATAATACTAAATTACGAGCTTTCTCATGAAACATTAATTTTGACTTCGTAAGAAAATCAATCTTCTTCGCACACGCTTTTTATATTTATCAACGCCAAACCACCTCTGAAACTCCAGAAAATCCCTGTATAAACCCTGCTTCTGTGGGTTAACGGGGCGTGGCGGGAAAGGTAGGGGTGGTAGGAGGAGTTACAACAGAAAGAGACCGAATCATCCCCCACTTAGACCGCTTTGTTTTCTCACAAACCTATCCGGAAATGTGGTGGCTTGAATCATCATTGTTCTTTCCAAGATAATATTGGAATAACATTGGTAGATTTCAGTGGTGCACTCTCTGTGTTGTAGATCTCAGTGCTTCTGACGTGCCAGTACATCCGCACGTATCTCGGGTATCTTTGATTTATCATAACATTCATTTACGGTAAAATTCTTATCTTAGTATATCAAATTCTCTACTAGTAATACAGGCATACTGTACGTCAGTTTACTGCTTACCTACGAGAGATCGCTAACGTAGAATCAAGTTCGCGTAGATAAGATTATCAGTTAATAAGTCGAGTAAGTAGTAGGGAATCCTTGCGTGTTTACAATGCGTATGATCTAGTCTTATTAAACATGCTGATGATGGAAGATGGGGGTCGCCACATAGCGGCGGATATACAACAAAGCGAACATTACGCCAGATCCGATAGCCCTTTGGATTTACGCGGTTCCAGTGAAAGTCAAGACAGCAAATCCGATGACAAGTACCACAAAGAGAAGACGAAAAAGAGTACAGGACATCAGCTGATAAAGCCGCCCTACTCCTATATAGCCCTTATAACGATGGCAATATTACAATCACCACAGAAGAAGTTAACGTTGAGTGGTATTTGTGAGTTTATTATGACGCGATTTCAATATTATCGTGATAAGTTTCCCGCATGGCAAAATTCTATTAGACACAATTTGTCTTTGAACGATTGTTTCATTAAAATTCCTAGAGAACCAGGAAATCCCGGTAAAGGAAACTATTGGACTTTGGATCCTCTGGCCGAAGATATGTTCGATAATGGAAGTTTTCTTCGTCGACGGAAGCGTTACAAACGGCCATCTCCTAATTTACTTCTACGTGATCATCATGCTTCAGCTATGGTAGCGTCTTTTCTCAATCAAGAAAATTATCAGCACAACTTATTCTCACATCCCAGTCTTCATAATCCCTACAATTATCTACCGCCGTTAACCAATAGTTTAGCGAATACTATGCCGTTGATTTCTCCAGTAGATCTGTCCCGGTTGAGCCTTGGACATTTAGGTATATTACCGCAACCATCGATTTGCAAGCCTGTGCCGGTGCAGCCGCCAAGTATAGCTTCTTCGGACAGTTCAGATTTTAATACCGACATTCAAAAGAAAACGAAGAGCGAGTTCTCCATCGAATCGTTGATAGGAAAACAGTCCACGACGCAAGATTTAATGAAAAGTAAATGTGCTACGGATGTGATTCTAAGTCAAATACCTGGGATTCATAATCAGATGTCCGCATTTTCACCGCTATCGTCTACAGATGATTGGACAAGGTGAAGTTTATTAAACAACTCGTAATTTTTATATAGACGATCACAAATCGAAAAAGTAGTAAGTCGATTGTATATTTTGTAAAGAAACAAATCGTGCACAGTTAAACATTTTTTAATTCGATTCAAAAGGAGATTTGTTTATAGTTGATTACTACTCATTTAAGATCTGTTTACTACAATATTATTTCGTATTAGTAAGCGCTAAGAAAAGTTAATGTATTTGTAAAAATCTATATATTTCACATAACATGATCTTTCAAAGCAAATTGAATGTACATATATTATATAATGTAGCTTTAAACATAAAGAATTTGGAAATTACGTTATGTGAAGCGATTTACTTGAAAAACATGCTAGAGTTGTGGATATGCATTTTCAAAAACTTAAATATTAATACTCTGATATCAAGCATTATTGTTTCAATCAGTCTTATAAACCTTTCATGCAATTAAAAAAACAAGGTTCCATGAAATTGTCTTGCATTTTAAGATATCGATGGATACTATAGGTTAAGCCGAAGTGAAGACAGAGTACAGAAATTTAAAATTACGTTCACAGTTTACGAGATAAAGTGAAAAGACTGGCAAATATATTCATAATTATATTCATGCTTAGTGACTTTTCCATTATTACTTCCATTCATATCAAAAATATTTATCCAATAATACAAGATTTTAATAATAATCTTTAATTACAATTGGATTCAATGTACGTCATAACGTAATATGTTTATTAATATTTATTTTTTAGAGCCAGGTAAAGTATATTACTGTAAATCCGATCTCGAATTTGACTAAATACATTACAAAATCCCCATACTTTTTAATGCGTTTATCTCTCATTGGTACTTTGAAGAAAATTTATCTAACAACTCTGTGGTATATTGCATAAGATATTATCTCCAAAATTTGGTACCTATATTCGTCAATTGTTTGATTTGTATGATATTTTCTCAATTCATAGAAAACAGAACGTTTTTCTGGTGGAAAAGCGGTCCATTATGAGGTGTAACTGTCGAAAATAGTCATGTGACTAAGAAATCTTGACAGTACCACTTTAGTAAAATGTGATTTTATTGTTGCAATATTTTTAAATACGTTTTTAGGATTAGTTATAAATAATAGTCATGTGCGTAATACATTTGTAGATAGAGCGTGATAATAGTTGTATATAAATAATGAATCCAAGATGGATAAAACACGTACTTTTCTTAATTTATTCTAAAAATTGTTAAATTTGTTTTTGTACAGAATATTCTTTATATTTCTCAGAACCTATTAGTTACCATGATAATACGATAACTAAATACGTACACATAATAATATTACTCTAAAACCAAACTCGGTATTTCCTACTCAAGGTAATTTAGGAAGCATACTGTGTATGTCCGTCTTTTTGTAAAGAATCACAAATGATATTTATTAATTTTAATTGTATAAAGTAGATTTAACTTTATGTTCGTTTTGTATATAATTTATATATTTAGTAAAGTGTAGTAAATTAGAAATAAATCTGAAGGAAAACTATCTCTGACTTTGATTTGTTTGTAGATAATCTTAAACCCAAAGTAAATTTACGAACGAAGCTTCTAACTTAAATATTTAATGTATAATAGTGTCTAGAATAACGCGTATAGGCCATCTTTTTGATGTCAAATAAACACTATAAGTCTAGAGCAAAATATGTGCACCGAATGTTATCATATGATTTAATAGCAAAAACAACTCTTTGGCCTATATCAAGCTGTAATTTGTAATACTGGAGCACAAATTGTACGAATGATGTAATAAAGAGAACCTAATTAATACAGTTCTTTTTGGCAAATAAGTATTCATATTTCGGCGTGTATGAATTTAAATTCTATCCTAAGCATATGATTAAATTAGTTCGATACATATTTGAAGGGGTGTTCATTTATCAAAAATTTTAGACATATCAAGGTAGATTACCAGTTCTGTGATATAACATTGTATACGTTACTGTTCACCATAAATTATTCTCTAAATATTTTGACACTAATCACATAATTACTTACATTAATTTGGTTGTTGTAATACATAAATACTATTGGCAACATTTTGTAGGTAATAAACTTATTTATTCTTGGCATCTATCTTATTTCGTACCTACTTTAAAAAGTGTTCTAGCTAAGAAGACATAAAAATAGACCAAACCAGTAATAATTGCTTTTATTAAAAGATAAAATAGGAATTTCCGAGACGTTCATTTTAGAAACAGAATTATCTACTTATTTTGCGCTATATCGATAGACTAACAAAACTAAACAATTTAATAAATTTTGTAAAGCCAATAAAATGTAACATCGCATTTTCTTTTCTTGCATTTTTACAAAATAAAACTCAAAGATAACCTACAAACTCTTATGTTTCAGACATGAACTTATTTGCAGTAATACTACGGTATATAGCTTATTGTTTATAATAATTTCTTAAATAAAATTACTAAACGGTATATACTTTATTGCACTTTTATTGCACTGTATAGAAATAAAATGAACAGATTTCATCACAATATGCAGAACTTGTAGAATATTCTCGCAATATGGCTAATTACATCATCTTATTAGAACAAATTGCTGCAACTCTGCTTGGATTTGCGGGAAAAAAGAAAGTCTGGGTTACTTCAGCATATCGAATAGGATTAACGGCTAAGATTTGATTATGTTTCCAAAAAACGGTTATTATTTTACCATATTTCTACCATACGTCTTTTGGCGAAACCCATTATTTGCAATTTTGTGTATTAACATTAGCATTCGAGTTCATGAAGAGGTGTACACTACGAATACAATGCACATGATTTTTTTAAGATTGTCTTAGTTCTTCGTGTATAATATCGCTCATATTGTATCTGCATAGTGCCAGCTCTAATATATTCTGTTCATTACGATGGTAGAGTGACAAAATGTGAGATGCTTAATCTTATTTTGATTGCTGAACTTCAGCCATTTTATATCGACGAAATAACATTTTTGAATTATCCTGGAATTCTATACTCTAACAACCTTAGAACACTAGACTGGCTTTCAAAAAAAATCTAAAGGCTTGTTTCTGATTATTGCATTTATGTGATAATCATCAATAAATTAGTTATTACAACAAAGGCTTTCTATCGCTTTTCAAATTAATGTCATGTTACGTATGAAGTTTACCGACACAGATTCAATATTTTCTTTCATGCAAATTAAATTTTTTGTCCACTTAATAAATAATTCCATAATAAACCTGCATAAATATACTTGCTTTGTTTATATTCTGAGTACAATTTTTATAACTGTAGAAGAGTGCCAGTTTAATTTCACCTGGATATAGATTTTTAGCAAGGTTGCAAATCTTTTGAAACTAGTTTATCCAGGGCGGAGAATTGTCTTTAAAAGATTTAAGGATAACGCTAGGAGATTTTCCCCTAACTAGGTATAAGGAAGTCATAAAAGGAATGTACTCAGCCTGCAACCCGAAAGATTTTTTATCAACAAATAACCAAACTCAATTACTTACAAATAACAATTATGAAACATAAAATGACAGCATGAAGATCAAAGTATAAAGCCAGTATAAAGTATAAAGTCTCGAATAAATCGCACTACACACTGGGCTCTCGTTATTAAATTACAAAATTACAAATATCAAAGAATAGCTTGCACTGTGCAGCTGCTATAATCTGAATGCAATAATTATAATTATTTTAGAAAATTGCAAACATTCCAGGATAATTGATATAACTCTGTATTTGCATTCGAATTATTCCGGTACTCACTAACAGTAAAACAGCAGGTATCACTCAGATATTTAAAATATATTAACACAAAAATTCAAGATAATTTACTACCTGATGAATACCGAGAGAACATAAAGTATCATGTCGACAACCAGGTATGGGACAATCAGGTATGCGACAACCAGGTTATGGTTCAGTTTCAATTAGCCAATCTTCGTTTAGAGATTATTTTGAATCAATCAGTAATATAGGAAATTTGCTGTATTTTGTAGTGAAATGCTTTTCTCATACAGATTCCTTTGAGGTTTGGGGGATGACGAAATTGACAAAGCTAGGAGAAATTAAATAATTACTAATTAAATGACGGTTATCCAGAAGTTTCTTTATTTGACAAAACAGCTACTAAAATACAAAATATCGCAATGTAAGATTATTACAAAGGGTCGAGGAATAGTAAGAAGAAGTCAAAAAAACACCTGAACCTACAGAATGTTTGCCATTAGAACTGTTTTCTGCTAAATACACAAAAAGATGCTATAATAACAGTTTTACAGGGTTTAAACTTTTCAGTTAACTCTTTAAGAGGGGATAGTATTTATTGAACAATTTATGAAGAGTACAAGAGAAGAAAAAAAGATAGTCAAATCTTTAAAATTAATTAATAATGTAGTTGAACACGAATTCAATTAATAGAAGAACGCACTTATATAATTTAGCCTGTTATTCGTATTAACATTAAAAACATGTTTCTAAATTTTAGAAGTTCTTCTACATGATTTTTTCCTATACATAAAAATTTACCTATAGATTTAAGCAATCAGTTGATGTGTCTTATACTTATTACTTGTATTAATATAAACGTTTTTAATATTCATGTTAGTGTTTTATATAAGGAAAGATGTAACTCAATGACAGGTAAAAATATAATAAATATCGTTCATACATCACACATCTAAGTATCTTTACAAACATCGAGCAAACTTATATGTATAACCTGCGAAGCTGTTAGAACTTTTCATAATCAATGTTTGCGCAGAAATATTTACAGAAAAACTGAATCTTTGTCTGCAATATTTTGTTTTTTTTTGCTTGTCGTAATATACTAGTGCCAGTAAATATGTATACGTAGATATACATGGAAACCTATATGGACCTTTTACATCACCGCCGGCAAATATGTCTTGACAATAGGGTGGTGCCAATATCGCCCAGGACAGTTACAAAGCTATGCTGAGTTGCTATGTAACTATACGTTACTTCATACCTAAAATACTATTTTATTTATATGTTCCATGACTAGAATTCACAAAGCATTTATCTAATTAAATGTATCACGATTCTGATTACAACATCAATTTGTATTCGAATTCGAAATTGTAATTTTATTCAGGAGGCGATTTTATCATTATATCCATTTGCTTTTAATTAAATACGAACAGCAGTATTTCGGAATTGGTGATTCTTTAACAGAATAGCAAATGATTTTAATCGTATACAGTAATAATGTCGAATTGGGGTTAATAGAAGCTGTATGGAACTGGCAGAATTGATGCAACGTGGATATACTTTATTTTAAAATAAAATTTGCATTAATTACTTCATTTTTAAGTGGTCATAACTCATACTTGTCTTTATTTTTTTTTTAATTATTTTGGTAACGATTGACGATTTTTAAATCCTTAAACATTTTTTTCTGTTGGGTAAACTATTGATGCCAATCTATATGTCAATACGCATTCTATTTATTTGATATATGTATGTACATACATATACGTTTTCTGCGACCTAATAATTATCTATCTGTATATAAAAAATATTGCAGACATCCATTGAATAACACAAGAAAAATATACTTGCGATTTAATTTATTCTAAATGCAAGGGCAATTAGGACAACTAATAGCTATAGCAATAATTCGCTTTTTTCGTATTATTTATGAATCTTCATTATTTATCACCTTGGAAGAGATACTCCACTCACATGTTCCACATAGCCGTTCTGGTCATCGTCGTCTTGATGAATAGAAGGCTAAAGAGATCTAAATCCCAATCTTAGCTAAAATGCAGTTTCAAATTTTTTACGATAATTTGAGACACGGTTTTTGTTGGTACATTCATTTGTCTGGTATTAATGCAACATAGATTTCTCGTACTCTTTCTCTAATTACTTTAATTGTTCTCCCTGTTTATATGGTACGTGGCCTATTCCATTTTCAACAGTCACCGATATCCTTTCATAAGTTTATACAGTGCAATAAAGAATTTCTTGATATTTGGTTTGGATTTATTTGATATTTATTTAAGTTAATAACACTTTTATAATTATGTTTTTTATTATCCGTAGTTGTGAAATATAGGGAATGCTCAATACTTTAGAAATACAGGTTACAGAATATTGCGCATAGATATCATAATCGCATATGAGCAGAATTACAATAGATCGATAATATATGGCAGTAATACTAAGCAGAAAATTTGTTTTGAGGTGATTAATTAGAATAATATTTAGCAAAACTTGTGTAGTTTTAACATTTTACATTTTTTTCTAAATTCTTATTACTTTATTTTCATGTGAATAATAATGGTCAATATAGACAACTATAATATATTATCTACATAAAGATCATAATTAATTTTTGTTCTAGCAAGTTTAATATTCAAACATATCAATGAAAATTAATTTTACCACCACCCGCGCACTGATGACGCGTTTCGATATATCAGACGTCATCAGTTGTTTGAATAATAAAGTCACTACAGCAAAGGTTATTGTCGTTATATAAATACAAACTATTACATTTGAATCTTCGCTGGCAGACGAATATAATTCTCACATACTTACGCCCTGAAAAATGATGGATATCTTGAATATGAAACTATTCATCGAAATTATTATGCTGAATTAAATGCAGGTAATTCTACAGTTACAGGTCAAAGCAATAAATAGTTACGGGCATTGTAAATTGTAGATATAAAATGAAATACATGGTGATTCAGGAGGATATGTCAATATTTTAGGGGCGTATTCAGCGACCCAAAATAAACATAAAAGTTCTTACAAGGCATGGGTCCTATTCTCAATCGTTATTGAATCGTTATGAATCGTAAATGTAATAAGGATTGAGAATAGATTGAAGACCATGTTTATGTGTATCTATGGTGTCATCGCCCGACTGTTATAGCTATGCTGTTAGGTAAAGTATTACTGCACAGGCAAACATCATTTCTATTTTTTGATAATTCATTCTTCTTTAAACGGATTTCACTACACCTGCCACATTCTCTCATCGTGAATATGCTGATATGATTATACATAGTTGATGGCTTTTGCAACGGAAGCTCAAATCTTGCAATAGCCGAAAACCAACGTCATTTTTCCAAATTGGAGAGTGTCAGACAATAGTGGTAGAACTTGTTCTACCACTGCCGTTCTACCACTGCCGGAAAATCGGGTATGTTTCCTAGCGCGAGAATAGTATCAGAACGGAAATCTGTACATGGGGTTGAACAAGAAGAGATTATCCTTATAGCATCATCAAAAATTATGCAAGCATAAGCACAAGGCGAATTACAGTATTTCTGCTGTATTTCTGTAACGGTTATGAGTAGGACCTATGTTTATAGGAACCTTTATGTTTACTTTGGGTCCCTGTATACGTATATTTTACTTTTTTTATATCTGGTGGGTGTTTAGTTGCAGTGACTCCATAAACTGTATCGCTTGTCTGGATATCACTGCGACTCTTGCGGTGTAGTCTTCTGTGTGTAAGTTGTGTTCAAATGGCTTTGTGACAGCATAATATCGCCTTTTATAATGCCGCGCTGTTAATCACTTTGCTCCCAACAGCGAATGGCAAGTCGATCCGGGATTAAACTCCCTGAAAAAATGCCACCGTCTCTCAAGAGAATTGAATCCCGGCACCTATCGTCCTCCCACAACGATAGTCAGTCGCCTAACCACTGCGACCATCGACCCGTTAAATATACCTACCTAAATATACATACCTAAAATATTGATATAGGTACCTCCAGAATCACCCAGTGGACACTAATTAATCTAGATCATTTTAAATTAACCTCTCTTATAATTACAGTTCTGCATAGTATTTATTTCAAATGCAAAGTTTGTCGTCGAAATTCCAACAACGAAATATGGACATACATAGATTTGTTAATTTCCTTGTGTAAATTTTTATACATAGTTTAAAAATTTGAAAAAATAAGTCTTTGTAGTATGTATAGTATTAAAACTCTTCTGTAAGTCTCAAAAGCACTATTTCATCAAAGAGAACGTGATAGGAAGATCATTAATGTAATTATAATCATTAAAATTTTTCCATATTTTCCGTAATACTATAGCTAGTTCCCAACTTCATAACTTTGTCATGTGGTATGTTTTAGTGGATGGCTAGGGTAATTGCTTTCATTTAAATACAATTTAACCTTATAGGTTTTCAGTATTCATATAGACTTTTAATAGCTCTTTGAAATATACAAACATAAATACTGTATTTTAATAAAGCTATTCCTATAACAACTGGCTAGTTCATTGAAATATGTACTGATGTACAATGAAAAATTTCATGAATTTCATTCACCTAGATTTAGGTAAGTTTAATTTGTTTTATACATTACTTTTATAATCAACTCTATGAAACAAATAAACATACAATGCTCTGTAATAGTAAAGTCATAATAAGACTATACTTTGCAATAGGTGAAGAAATCATTATGCCTCTTACAAATACACGTACCGCATTATTACACATTTTTAAACAATATTAATACAATTTACTTTCAGAATACAACAAAATCTAAAATATATATCTTTCATTATTGTATTATGTTTCAATTCTTGGAGAGATATTCTGCAGTTATACATTATAGCACGAAAATGGTAATTCGCAAAGAAATTATAGAAGCTGTTCAAGTTTTTCTTAAACCAGAAAATTGCAAACCTGCTCGATTTAAATCGATTTAAATTTGGGACGATTATGCTAAACTGTTATAACCTCCATCTTCTCTTTTTTACTATAAATAATTTCGCGTTGCAAGATAACATTTTTTACACATTGAATGGTTTTTGTTGCGACATAGTTTTGTATTTGGTAATAATGAGTATTTTATAGATTTTTATCAAACGTCCAACTCCTGCAAAATACATATACAGGGTGTGCTACTTAAAACTCCCAGGTCAAATATCTCGGAAACGAATAAAGATATTTAAATTTTGTAAAAAGCAGTTGTTAAAGAATGTAATTGTCTGTTGTTTGCTATCACAATTGTGTTTTATTACGTGATGATAAAAATGGCGCTGCGATCAAAAGAATTTTTTTGATCGCCACAATCTTCAGTTGTTTTTTATTTGAAAGAGCATTGAACTTAATGCAAATTTTATTATTTGTGCTAGTTTCAAAAATTTAACAGCTTCATAGATATTCCAGTTTAAAGAAAATGAGAGAAATTTCACTTTTCGTCATTTCTTGGCAGTTTTTTGCATTATCGACAAAGAATAGGCAATATTTTGACATTAGTAAAATTTGCTTGATTACTAATTATCATAAAAATTAGCTTCATTTAAACATTTATTTGCTTTGTATTGAGATTGTCTTACAAATAGAGTTTTTACACACAAATGAAGACAAATTAAATATGATTTTAATTTATGGAGAATCCCGTAGAAACGCATCTGAAGCAGTGCGATTATATGCTCTACGCTCTCCAAACAGAGCCTTACCAGACTATCAAACATTTATAAGTCTGTGTGCAAATCTCAGAAATTACGGTAGCTTTAAAAAACAAAAACGATTAAGGCAGAAAAGAGTTAGAGATGGCGTTAATAACAATCCACATAGATCATTACCGCAATTAGAAGAACAGCATGATTTATCAATAACCTCTTGCCGTAGGATTCTAAAAAAATAAATACTTTCCGTATAAAGTTCATTTAGTAGTAGTAGTTAGACTCGAATTTCTGGCAGAATTTTCTGTAATGTTAACAGAAAACAATAACTTCATAAATCAGATTATGTGGAGTGACGAATGTCGTTTTCACCACAATGGTACTTTAATTAAGCATAATGCCACTACGTTTGGAAGAGAAGAGTTGCGAAATAATATGTGGTTAAACATAGTTACTGATTATTTAAATAAGACGTTACCACGTCGTTGGATTGGTACTAATGGCGTCCTCAGATGACCGGCTCGTTATCCCGATCTAACCCCGCTGGAATTTTTCTTGTGGGGTTACTTGAAAGCTGAAGTTTACAAGGAACCAATCACAGATATGGGCGATCTTTGCAATAAAATTTTTGCAAGTGTTCAAAAAATTAATAGAAATACATTATTAAATGTTTGCGGAAGAGAACTAATAAGGCGGTTTACGTTGTGTAGTAATCAAGAAGGCAACAAAACGTCTTTGTTAGTTACATTTGATCCGTTACAAGAAATATAAAAAATAAAGACAAAAATTGAAATTACTCTTACTTTCTTTAAACACGAATATCTATGAAACCATTAAATTTTTGAAACTAACACAAATAATAAAATTTGCTTAAAGTTTAATGCTGTTTCAAGAAAAAAACAACTGAAGATTGTGGCGATTAAAAAAATTCTTTTGATCGCAGCGCCATCGTTATCTTCGCGTAATAAAACACAATTGTGATAGCAAACTGGAGTCAATCACATTCTTTAACAACTGTTTTTTACAAAATTCAAATATCTTTATTCGTTTCCGAGATATTTGACCTGGGAGTTTTAAGTGGCACACCCTGTATACAACCTCAAACTTGAAGATAGTGAAATATTACTGTCTTTTTTAAGTATGCATCCAAATATCTCTTGACTGTCCTTCTTCTGACGTACTACCCTTAGCTACTCATAACAGTTATTACTATTGAGCCCAATTTCGATGAATTTGATAAAAATTTTAAATGTTTTACTTAATTACTGAACTCCATACTGCCACTAAATCTGATCAAGCTGCTTCTGATCTGGATACCATCAAAGACATTTTTGAACATATCAACATCGCTTGTGAAATTACTAACGTGATACGTCTGGGCCGTTACGATCCATCTAATTCTGAAAGAAAGAGACCTATCAAGATCTCCTTGACACAAAGCAATCATGTCTTCGATGTTCTGCGAAATATTAAGAAATTACGCTCAGTCGACAAATATAAATTAGTGTCTGTGGTTAAGGACAGAACTCTGATGCAATCTTCCTACCTCAAACGCAAGAGAGGCCAGGAAACTTGCCGGCGAAACAAATCTGATTATTAAGTTTGTGAAGGATATGCCAGTAATTGTGAACGCTACTACTCGTCAGGGAAACTAACTAAGCCCAGCAGTTTTAAATTTCTTCAGTTTTATTACCAGAATATTCGTGGTCTCCGAACTAAACTAGACAAGATCTACTCTGCAAGTAATGCATTGGACTTTAACGGACTATTTCTCACTGAAACTTGGTTGGATCCTGATGTGGGTGACTCTGAAGTAATTGGTTCATCGTTCGAAGTCTTTAGAAAAGATAGAGATTTTCAAGCCGTTGGACGTTCTACGGGTGGTGGAGTTTTGACTGCTATTTCACATAAATATGATACACTTGCATACAATTTGTCACACTCGTTTAATTTGTTACCCTCAATAGACATCACTGTCTGCAAACTTTTATTAGATCGATACTGCATTTATATCGCTAATCTCTATATCCCACCTGATACTTCTTGTGATGATTATGAACTATTCTTTGAAATATTAAGTCTAGAATTCTTAGATAAGCAATTGCTAATTTTTGGGGATTTTAATTGTCCTAATTTTACCTTATCAACTCACAATGATCGTAAAAAAGCTGCTCTCATTAACTTTATGAATACATTAGACCTTCAACAGCAAAATACTGTTACAAACCAAAATGGGAAATTATTTGATTTAGTTTTCTCCAATTTACTTTTTACAATTACGGTCACACGTCACGCGAATCCCATGGTAGCTGAAGACGCCTATCATCCGACATTAGATATACTTGTAGATACCCCTGTTGCAACTTCTTCTAGTGGTAATTTTCCAAGAAATGATAACCTTTAACCTTAGATACAATTTTAGAAAAGCTGATATTTTTTCCCTATATCGTGACATTAACACCATTGACTGGTCTTTCCTTGGCTCACTTTCTAATATTGATGATGCTGTGTCTAGTTTCTACAATGTTATTTACGCCGTTGTGGATCAATTTGTACCACTATATAGGACCTCGAACCGTAAATTTCCTCCATGGTTTAATCAAAACATCAAATTCCACTTGAAACAAAAAGAATATTACTTCTCCAAATGGAAACGTACCAAATCTGAGGTTTGTCGTCGGGAGTTCCAAAGACTTCGCTCTTTACTTAAAACTGAAGTTGAAACAGCCTATAAGGAATATCATACTAAAATTGAGTGTGATATTATACACAATCCAAAACTGTTTTGGAACTTTGTCAATAGCAAGCGATCTTCATCTAGAATACCTGGTTCGTTGACGCTGGATAATGTACCTCTTAACAAACCTAAAGATACAGTGCAGGCCTTTGCTGATGTGTTTGCTGATGCTTTTACTGGTGCCGACTCCACCGTAAATGCAGACCTGGATTGTGATATGAACCCTATTGCATTCGACATTGGAGAAATAACCAGTTCTGACGTTATGAAGGGACTTAGAAAACTTAAAGCTGATATGACCAGTGGCAATGACGGTCTTCCAGGGTTCCTACTCAGAGATTGTGCGCCAGTGCTTTGTGACCCACTTGTTACACTTTTTAACTTGTCACTTCGCTCTTCAACCTTTCCAACATGCTGGAAGATTAGCAGAATTACGCCGGTTTTTAAGAAAGGAAATCGTTGCGATATCCGTAACTATCGACCCATAAGCATATTGTCAAATTGTGCCAAAGTATTTGAATTTATCTTGCATGATAAGCTATCGAATAGCATTAAGCCGTATCTGTCTATCAATCAACATGGTTTTATCAGCAACCGGTCTACCATTACTAACTTAGTAGAGGTTACTCAATATTTGAGTGAGGCCCTGGATACTCGGCAACAGGTGGATGTTATCTACACGGACTTCAGTAAAGCGTTTGATACAATTGATCACTCAATACTTACTGTAAAGCTACTCTCGATGGGTGCTTCCCCGAAATTTGTTATCTTTTTAAAATCATACTTAGATCAACGCAACTGCTATGTATATTACAACGGCTATACTTCCAATTCCTTTACTGCATGTTCTGGAGTACCGCAGGGATCCAATTTAGGACCGTTACTTTTTATTATTTACATCAACGATCCTTTGAATTCATTAGACTGTAGGATACTTGCATATGCCGATGACCTCAAGATTTTTAACAAAATTACTTCTGCATCAGACTGTTTAGACTTGCAAAGAAATCTCACTGCTATCAACGTATGGTGCATAAAGAACAAAGTTCGTTTGAATGTTGACAAATGTGCCATTCTGTCATATACTAAGCGTTCTGTAACCACTACTTATCAATACTCTATCAACGAAACCGTTATTCCGAGAGTCATGCAGTTCAAAGACCTAGGAGTGCTTTTTGATTCCCAGTTATCTTTTACACAGCACATCACTGATATTAGCTTATCTGCCTCTAAATCTATAGGTTTCCTTATTCGCTCTTCACGATCCTTTAGTAACTCAGACACAGTTAGAACATTGTATTATTCTTTGGTTCGCACGAAATTGGAATATGCGTCGTTGGTCTGGTACCCTCACTATGTCTATCAGCAGCTGTTAGTGCAAAGAGTTCAGAAACGATTTTTGAAGTACTTATCATATAAATTGGATGGATTTTATCCAGTTCGTGGGTCTGATTACAACAATCTGCTTCTTCGACATGCATTTACGTCATTGGGTCAACGACGAATTGAAGCTAGTGGTAAATTTCGATGTAAACTTGTACACTATAATATTGATTCTACTTCCCTCCTACAACAAATTGACTTCGCGATTCCCCAATTCAATATTAGAACAACGAACACTTTCTATACGCCTAGAGCGCGCTCTAATGTGTTGACTAAAGCTCCATTGGCCCATATGTATCAAAATGCAAACAAATTATACACTGATATATTCTTAAAATCTTAGTAGTTTCTTTTTTTGCACCGATTAATTGCTTATTAGTTATTTGCTAGTTATTATAATCATTTTAATTTTTATACTGTAAATGATAAACTACACTACACAACTACTACACTAATTCATAATATATTTCTTGTAATTTTACCCTGTAAATGGAATTTTCTGTTGGGTAATAAAGATTATTATTATTATTATTATTATTATCATTAATTAATACGTACTCTCTCAGTCCATACGACCTGGGTTTTAAAGAAATGCTTTCCATTGACGGGTCAATGAAGGGAGTTCGGGTTTTTGTCTGTAGGTATATGTTACGAGCATCGCGTGCGTGTACGCCACTGGCATTCTTCGCGAAATTTGAAAGTATCTAGAACGCTCTAGACAGAGAATGTTCTGAACGCTCGGTTAAGTATAAGAAACTGAATGCCAGGAGTAAATCGGCAGTATCAAGCAGAGTGCGCGATATAAATACGAGTATAAACAAACTCTTCTATTGTTAGGGTTAATTAGTTATTCACGTGAACATAATTATTACTTGAATTATAGCGCGTAAACAAATCCAGTTATTAAGAAATATAGCCTGTGAACTTCATTGACCCCTAAAAACGTAACAATATTCTGAATAAACAAGACAAGGAAATTATGTTATTAAATTAAGTTGACATACTTATTTCACACCATCGAATAATTTATGTATTTTACTGAAAAGTAATAAATAGAGTCAGCAAAGAGGGGAAAGTTTCAGTGCAGTACGGAGAACAACGTGGAGAGGCCGAGCAGCCGTATCAAGGTGAGCGTTCAGTAACGTTTACGTACTCGCATCATTTATGTTTGCAACTTTCATAAGTGAGCATAGGCGATACTGACGCATGAATGTTTACACTAAATAATGACAAAAATATATTATATAACGCGCTGAAACACTTATAGTTTTAACAAGCTTCCATGAAATCACATCTTATACATATTTGAATCATTAAATATGTTTCCACACTTGTTTCACTCAAATGAATACAGCGTGCGGAATAAACATTTTTTTAATGATAAAAAGGTCGTTCCACATCGAGTGATGTTATATTTGGATATTTAAAGTAATCTTTGTGACAACTTAATGAATCTTTCGATGCACCTTCACCCAAATTTGTCGTAGTATGAGAAAATCTGAATCCTTGTCAATAACACTTTCAAATAACACAAACTACAATTTTTTAACTTTCAATTCTGCTTTAATTCTTTTTTATCATAGTCACGAGCAGCATTTCTTATAGATGTCGGACTTGGTAATGTATAATCCGAACACGAGCTCCAGCAGGAAACAAATGCTGCCTGGTCTAGTAAAGTGAACGGTAAATTACATAGAATGAAACACTTATATCAAATGTTAATTGTTCATTGTGTCGTTTGTCACGGATTTCAGAACATATTTTTTAGATGATGTTCATACTTCCACTTGCTCACCTGCTGGTACAAGTCAAATGGTTGTCGCATCTTACACATTTAATTCTTTCACCTTCGTATTCTAAATCGGGTGTACTCGCTATTACTTGTTCTAGTTTCTTCGAAATTCGCCGTTTCCGAAACGTACCTAAATGCGACATCTTCTAAGTATGTGTGTACTGATAGACATTCACAACGACCAGTGGAATAATACTGAACAAGTGTGCTTTGATACAGACGCCCGAATTTCCGTACCACTCTTCTACGCTGCTCACCCCACCGCATTAGAAATTGCCCCTCTTTGCCGAGTCTACTAATAAAATTATGTTTTATGCTAAATTCTCATAATGTAGATAGCCAATGTGATGATTCCTTTAATATAAAACTGTCTACTAAAACTGTATGATCTGAAAAAAGAGCTCTTTTATCTTACATCCTGTTTTAAGGAGGAGATTTACATCACATACAGTAATTTAGTGGAGTGATCTAATAATGAAGAAAATTACTAAAATAGTTATAAAAGACAGATAAATCAATATTTCACAATAATTTAATTTAATACGCAGTATATGTACTTACATATACTGTTTATTAAATTAATTGTGAAATGTTGCTTGCTCCATGAATTATTATGATTTACTAAAATAGTGATTGAGATATAGTAAACAAATAAGTCTAATTTTGTTCAACATTAAAACATAAAACTAGGTGTACCGTATGCATAATTTCAAATACTGATTTTATTTAATATTCATCTTTTTCAATTATAAAACAACTTTCTAACGTATCAGGTCTCTTTCGATATTTACTATTTCTATCACCTATAATTTATTGAATATTGAAATATGTTAGGAATTCACCTTTTTCTACGAAACAATTCATAAAAGTTAAAAACAATAAAACAAAAACATTTTGATAACAAATTATATCAAGTATAAGTATTTGGACATTTGAAGAAAATCCTCAAATGCATAAACGGAAACAATGATGTATGATTGTCATTATCAATATGAGGAGGATTTGGGCAAACTTTACAGCAGTACATGATTATATGGATTAAAAATTGCAATCGAAGGCATGCAAGGGTATATAAATAAGCTAAATCCCCAGTAGGTTGTACTAATATCGACAAGTCTTGCTCATTGAGATTAGATAATATGCGGCTTCCATTAATATTTTCCTTAAATTAATCTTATAATTAAGATAAATTCAAAGATTTTTCAAATATGTCTGTTTGCCTACGCATTTGGTATTTGCGGTATATAATTTAATTGTACGCTTGAAGGTTTGCGAAACAACGTTACGTATAGGATTATAGCTGTGATGTTGATTTATCAAAACCTATTCACGAAGTGTCTAATCGTGACAGTAACAAGATTTATATTTGAATACAAATTTTCTACTAACGTAATTCGATTAAAAATAAATCAATTATAATAGTTCGAATTTGTTTTAATATTTGTTTTAGATATGTGGTACGGTCTATAAGTTTTTGACGCAACTAATGAATAATCGAAATCAAAGATAAGTGTCAAATATGTAATTTAACTTATATGTTGATGTTGGGTTAGGTTAATATTTTATGAGTTGTCTGACAATCTTTCATCTTTGCCTCATAACCTCCACCTCCTTCTTTGTTCTTTCGCATTGACTTTGGAATATTATAATACTTCAAGACTTTCCTGATTTAATTCTGGTTTTTGTTGTCAGAATAATTAAAAAACGGCGATCTCTTGATAATATTAAATGAAAGGCGAAAGATATATATAAGTGATGCTGGTTTCTATGAATAGTTTCGGAAAAGTCGCACTTCGAAGAAACTAGAACACGTAATAGCGAGTATGCCGGATTTAGAATGCGAAGGTGATAGAATTAAATGTGTTAGGTGCGACAACTATTTGACGTGTATCAGCAAATGGAATTGTGAACGCCACTTAAAAAGTATAAAACACTGTTCTGCAATCCGTAACAAACGATACAGCATACATTTAACATTTGATATAGGTGTTTGTTTTATTCTATGTAATCTACCGTTCATTTTCCTAGACCAAGAAGCATTTGTTTCCTTCTGGAGTATACATTACTAAGTCGGACACCGATACGAAACGTTATGCCATCTGCTCGTGACTATGTTGAAAGAAAAATTAAAGCAGAATTGAAAGATAAAAAATTGTGGTTATGTGTTATTTGAATGTGTTGACCAGGAACCAGATTTTTTCATAAGGTTCAAATATTCAAATATTTAATAGATGCCACCCAGTTTGTGATTTCATGGAAACTTCTTAACACAGTAAGTGTTTTAGCACGTCATATGATATATTTTTTTGTCAGTATTTTATGTATAAATGTTCATGCGTCCGCATCGCCCATGCTCATTCAGTCACGAATATAAATGATGCGAGTATGTAAACGTTACTGAACGCTTGCCTTGATACGGCTGCTCGGCCCCTCCACGTTGATCTCAACAACTACACTGAAGCTTGCCTCTCTTTGCCGACTCTCTGATATATGTACAGAAAGAGAGGAAAATATAAGTGATAACGAAGACTTCCGTGGTCCGAGTCTGTTATGAGAGCTTCCGGAATTTGACCGTTTATAGTAAAGTAAATATATACAAAACAAAATAAAAGAAAAGCAAAAATAAAATAAAAATATGTACAAAAACATACTCAAACTCAACGGTTCGCCACTAATGTAATGTAATGCATATTCCCCCGCACGTCCATCTTTTCTTTGTTAGAAGGTTTTCCCCTGTAGCGTAGTTTACACGTCAAGTTACCATAACCCCAATTTTTGCTCTTGAAAAAGCCGCTTACATTAGGGACGAAACGCCGAGTTTTGGTAAGTTTTGTACATATTTTGTATTTTTATTTTATTTTTCGTTTAGTATTTTGTATATATTTACTTTACTATGACGCGGTCAAAACACGGAAGCCCTTATAACGGAGCAAAATATAATTTATATTTATAATAAAACTTATGCGTTTTATATTCTCGAATTTTATTTTGCTTTTCACAAACAACTTAAGGTAAATGAGAAAATTCATACATAGCAAATTGGTGTAAGGAAATAGACTATTAATGTGGTCGCTGAAGGAATGTTCTGAAATAGAAAGAAACACGCTGTTAAAGGTCTGGCATTGTGTTGTAAATATCTCTTGTTAGTAGCATAACAGTCTAAAGTCAATATGGGAGATTATTACTTTCCTTGAAATAAAATAAGGAAAATAGATTTTTATTTTTATGGAAAAGTTTATTTTAAAAATTCAATCTATCTGGAATTTTTCCATACTCTTTCAGGCTAGTAAAAAAATAAAGTTGTGAAATAATAAAGCAACATACGAAACGCCGCGAAATAAGGTTTTTTATATTGTTCTTGAAACTTCAAGATTATACATTATCTAAATATTTGTTAGATTGTTGTTTGTTGCAATAATAAAGAAACACGTAGTTATTATATTACATCCAGTATGTTATAAAATTTACAGCATTTACTTTAGTTCGTTAAATTTAAAACGTCTTACCTGTTGGCTGCTAAATGTACGAAAATAGACTATGGTTTACTACTTGTAAAGATAATTATGCAGGCGTATTTAATTTTTAGTTTTACATGACATAATTCAAATATGTCGCAATTATATTACTGTTGTTATTTCTTCGAAAGTTGTTCGCAGATACGCAGAATATTTTTATAGTTATAAAAGCGATAGGTTTAACTATGTCAAAACAATTATTGGATACTTTTGTAGCCTTTTTTGAAAAAGAACTGATAAGGGTTAATATAAACATAAAATTGTATCAGTAATAGTTTGTTGCATTCTGGTTAGCACACAATTAAATGAAGGACTGAACTTTTGTTCTTTTACACTTGCACAGCTTGCAAATATGTCCACGATGAACATTGAAAGACTTTAATTGTAGTCAACGTTAATGATTACAATTTTACTACTTACGGAATGATTTTGATAAAGAAAGGAAATGGCTTATGGAAGAATTATTTTATAATGGTGTTTGATTTTCGTAGACACAATTAATTATTAAGATGACGAAAGTAACTAAATAAGCTGAAATTATCAGGAAAGGAAGTAGTGGCGTATTGGCTCACTATTTACATACTATTAAGCTGCACTCCGACCGCTGCACTGAATAGCATAAATTATTCGCAAATATTACTTACATAATCGGTTATACGTATGACATACATACATGCGCAAACTTATTTGAGTTTACCGTACTACCGTTTTTTTTCGTATCTTATAAGAGTCTAAAATTTTAGGAAGACAAAAAACTATTGAAATACGCGTATTACCAGTTCAATTCTAAGGCTATGTAGATACTTTACACACCTGCAAATATTCTATTTAAATTATTAAAAAAATATCCGTTTTATAATTTCTTATGAAACAAAACCATAACAATACGGTGGCACAATAAATCAAATATGTATTACAATTAATACATATTAGTTTGTTGAGAGGTCACTTGTCGTAGTTTTTATTGAAATATTAATATTAACAATAAGGAATTGCATTTTGAGTACCTAAATGAATATTAAATTCTTCTGTTCTTATTTTGTTGAAAGTAATCCTCTCTCCTATTTTCGTCTTCTTTGCCTATACCGGTATCGGTGTGTCCTATGTTTTCTTTTCTATTACTTTTCAGTTGTTTGGTGGTTTATTGTTTTATTATCTTTCAGTAATTCCTTTCACTGTTCCATCTTAATTTTTCCGTCGATCTTGATCTTTTGCTCTCCTCGTTAATAAATGAGTGATCTTCTCTCCTTCCCTTATTTGTTCGAGCTTCTGCTATATCACTTATTTTCTCTGGGTCAACTCATTATTTGTTCACTTAAACTGCGGAGGTACTTATATTTTCACAGGTAATGATAGCGCTTGTATTCGACGAGCGGTAAACGATAATCGCTCAAGTATAGTTTGTATGTATGTACAGTCACTGACAGAAGTAATGTCTCCCCCAAGTAGCGCTGTGTATCAAAACTGTATTCCAT
>CM043016.1:109244059-109293638 GCA_023690525.1 Holotrichia oblita
GGTCTGGCAAGATGAAGCTAATGCGGTGGTAACAAATCGATTCGTCCTTTCGACTTGACCGTTTGCTGTCGGTGTTGCCGTCGCGTTTAGGATGTGAGCAATGTTCCTTTCTTTACAGAACCTTTCGAAAGTGGATCGGTGAAGGCTGTTCCTCTGTCGGTTATTATTCGATAAGGGCTCCCTATAAGATTGACAATATCTTTAACAGCCTTAGTCGTCGCTATCGATGTTGTATTTCGAACTAGTTTTAAACGTGAACTTGGTAAATCCATCAACGATTACTAATAGGTAAATATAGCCTGTTTACTTTTAATAAACGGTCCTAAATGATCCATGTGCAGGGTATGGAAAGGTATTCCCATTTTGTCAATGCTGTGCAATTTGGCTGGTTTTTCCCTCCAGGTACCTTATAATATAGACATTCAAAACAACCTCCAATATACCCCTTTACGTAATTCCTCATTCTTGGCCACCAATAGTTTTCACGAATTTTAGCTAATGTCTTTTCCAAAGCTGGATGTCCCATATAATCGTGATATTTCTTAACTATTTTCCATCTGACTTGTTTCGGTACTGCCCAATATAGTTTTTCTTCTTGCTTCTTAAATAGTCTTCCATCTCTTATTTCAAATTCTTTATGTATTCTTTTATCTTCCTCAGTTTCTGGTTGTCTCTTCATCAGAGTCTCTGCAATATCCTGCAGCTTTGGGTCATATCTTTGAGCTACTGTCATCCAATCTGGTTCTTCTAATGAGGTAAATAATAATTGTAAGCATTCACCTACTTCCGTTTCTTCTGGGCCGCCTACAGGGTACCTTGATAAGGCGTCAACATGCTTCATTTTTGTTCCGGGGCGATGTTCTATTTCAAAATTGAATTCGGATAACTTCAACCACCGTCTTCCTATTCTTGGGGTCACGTGTTTTTTCACTAAAGTATTTCTTAATGCACTACAGTCGGTTAAAACAAGAAATTTAATACCAATTAAATGTACACACAGTCTTTCCAATGTCCACACTACACATAAAGTTTCTAATTCGTTGGCGTGATATTTTTGTTCCTCCTTTGTTGTTTGGCGGCTTACGTATGTCACTGGATGTAGTTTACCGTCAACTTGACTTCGTTGCATTAGGATGCCTCCTAATCCCGTTTTACTGGCGTCAGTATGGACGTCTGTATACGCGGATGGATCGTATAACACCAACACATTATTACCGGTTAATTCAGCTTTCAGGCTTTCGAACGCATTATTCTGGTCAACGTCCCACTCCCACACAGAATGTTTGCACAACAATTTAGTCAAGGGTTTAGCAATGACAGCATAGTTTTTAATGAATCGTCTAAAATACCCCGTCAGTCCTAAAAATTGGCGCACGTGCTTCACATTTATCGGCACTGGAAATTTAGTTAAACTTAATAGTTTCTTTTTACCTGGTTTTATTCCTTCAGCAGATATTTCAAACCCGAGAAAATCAATTTCTTCTAACAAAAAATGGCACTCTTTTAAGTTCAGTTTTAAATTAGCGCGTCTCACCGTTTTTAATACCTCTCTCAAGTTCAACAGTCCTTCACTAACACTACTACTCGGCAACAATATATCGTCCATGTAAGCCATCGCGATAGTAAAACGCAGTGGTCCTAAAACATTATTCACTAATCGTTGAAAAATGGCCAGTCCATTGATGAGTCCAAATGGCATCTTCTTGAACTGGTAAGCACCATCAGGTGTGATGAATGCTGTTTTGTGCTGACTATCTACGGCTACTGGCACTTGATAATATCCCGAAAACATGTCTAAACTAGTAAAGTATCTTTTACCTGATAAGCGATCTAACTGGTCGTCGATTACAGGTAACGGATAATTCATTTTCTTCGTTATGCGGTTCAGGCCTCTGTAATCAATGCACATTCTTTCTTCTCCAGTTTTCTTTTTCACTATAACAATTGGGCTTGCATATGACGACGTTGAATCTACGATGATACCAGATTGCTTCAATTCTTTCACCATGTTTCGCACTTTCTCTCGTTCACTACAACTTAAGCGATAAGGTCTGAATGATATTGGAACCTCAGTTTCCGTTTCTATCACGCACTCCACTTCGGTCGATGATTCTAAATCATGTAAACTTTTCGCAAAACAATCCTCATATTCATGTAATAATTCGTATAGCTCATTTTTCTCTTCTTCTGCAATGTTCATGTTCATATTAACACATTATCACAACTCTTTATCACTTGCGGTTTCTCTATTTCAACGCAATCTTGCGTCAATTCCGTTTCTTCTACACATGGTCTGCCCTTGATCAGTTTTTCATTTTGTTTCACTTCTATGTTTCTCTGAGTCATATTCAATACAGATATATTTGTTTCTCCATTATTGTCCAATGTTACTACGCATCTAGGTATACATTTATCATATTCTGTTTGTTTATCAATATAAAGGTTATTATACAGCTTTGGATCTGAATATACTGTTATAAATCCGACAAAATTAGGTGGTATGACGCTGCTTTCTTTAGCCCATAAATTCATTTTAGCAGCTGGAAGTTCAGGTAACTCGATGTTAATTCCATCCATACCATCTTCAAAAATTCTAAGAGTGTTACCTCTTCTTATTATGACAATATGTTCTTGTTCGGTAAATGGCTGACCAATTATCAAAGGAATTTCCTGAAATTTATCCGGTACAATCAATATTTCAGTTGTGGCCGTTGATTGATCAACTTTTAATTGAGCTTCTGTCTTCCCAATAGGGTTTACAGCTCCTTCTCCAAAGCCTCTTATTTTTATTGGAGTCGTCAGCTTCTCATAACTTAAACCCACCTCCATAGCATTTTTTTCCTTCAATAGTACACATTGACTACCTAAATTTACATAAGCCTTAATTGATTTACCATTGATATATGCTTCTTGAAAGTATTTGAGGTTAGCGTCATTTTTGTCGATCGTCACGTTAAAATTAACAGATTGGGTGAATTCTCTGGCCTCACTTTTCTTTGGTATATTTGTACTTTTACCTGTATAGTCCTGTCTGTTTGTAACTGGCATTTGCAATTGCGGTTTGATCTGCGAGTTGACCGATTGGCAGTATTTTGAGATATGTCCATATTTTTACATTTATAACATAATGGTTTATCATCTGCATTCCTGGGCGGTAAATATCCTCTGTTGTTCTCTTTTTGTTCATTGTTGGGCTTTACGTGTTCTTGTTTCTCTGTTGTTCGTGCTATACCTTCTGTATCTTTTTTGTTTACTTGCGTACTATACTTATGCGAGTTTTCACCTCGGTGACCTTGAATTCTAGTTATTCGTTCTAATTCCATATTATATTCATGCAGATCATACAGTAGCTGTTCGACACTGAAATGCTTCAATGAGAACATCACACATTTGTTTGGACCATAACCCAATTAGTACTTGTTCTTTAATATCTTTTATATGTAAATTTAAATCTGAACATAATCTCATCTTTTCGTGAAAATAGGCATCAATATTTTCTCCTTTCTTTTGTACTCTGTCCACCATCTTGCGCCATTTCACGGCAGCAGTATCTTTCTTAATGAATGTTCTTGAAAATTTATCTTGAAAAGATTTCCAGTCTGTGATCGTAGCTTCATTAGTTATGTAGCAGTGATATGCACCATCTGTAAGACGTGTCCTAGCTGTCTCTAGCATATACGTACCTATCAGATAAACAGTGTAATAGCTGCGCACTTGTAAGCGATTTTAACCACCGTTTTCCTTCGTTACAATCTCCGTTGAACGACTTTAAATTTCTTAGCAAATCAGGCATAATTGCTAGATTATTTGCGTTGCTATTTTGATTTAATTTATCTACTACTTTTTCCATAAAAATATCTCTCCGTTTGTTTTCGATCATCATATTTTCAATTAATCTTACCAGAGTTACTTTTTGTATATCACTCCCTGTATACATGGCACCTGCGTCATGACAATCACTTTCAGATTGTGGTGGGCTTCTATTTTCGTCGGTTCTATGTTCTGAGGCGGTTAAACCACTTTGAAATTTCTCGAATTCGTCGTCGCTCATTTTAATTTGTCACTATTACACACAAGTTTATAAAATAAGTTCTTTATGTCACTTAACCCCAATTTGTAAAGTACGTTACACACTACTTTTTAAACGTTTGTTCTACAAGTATTTGTTCACTGACCTGAGTTACTATCCCGCTTCTGAATTGTTACGTTCGCTGTTCGCTGAGCACAAAATAAAAGTTCACGAGTAATGTATTTAATTTTAATGAATAAAAATAACAAACATTTACAACAACATATATGTACGCTACATCTTAGTTCACTACTGTGTTACCAACTGTTACCAAAAAACACTAAAAGTAAATATTCAAATATTTCAGTACGTTAACAAGGTGTTCTGCCGTATGAGTCGAATGTTGTTTTTTCAGTCTAATTTTGCTATTTTTTAATGTCGTTCGTATAAGTCGAATGCGAAAAAATACTGTCTCAGCTGACCATCCCACGAAGAGTCAGCGTCGGACTCAGATCATGAAATATGATGAAGTATCTACTTACATAAATTTCCTTTTAGTTTTTCTTGTATTTTAATGTTTATATTCAGTTTATTTTAAATAATAACGTTTATTCATGTACTTAGGTGATTTTTTATTTATATATTTTTTGACATATTTATCATAAAATATTTTCAAGGTAATATTCTTGATCGGTCGTATAAGTCGAGACTTGATATTAGTAACGGTTTTTTGCGTTTTAAGATCGACTTATACGTGAGTATATACGGTATATATAAAAAGTTTATTGTGTCGCACGTCGCCCCTGGAAGCGTATTATTTGGGTATGCTACTTGAATATGTCCCACTTCGCCCCAAGTACGGGGCCAAGCGAGACAATTTATAAAAATAAAAAAAGGAAAAACTGGAAATTGCACACTAGATTATTACTTTAATTGGTTCTATATATGTGAGTTGCTCTTGATTCATTGTTTCAATTTGATAACTAGAAAGATTAAAAAGTTATTAAGAAAAACATGTGAAAACTGTCCCCCTTCACCCCGTTTGATGGTACTAGGAATAACCAAGATTTAATTCCAGAAACATTATAAATATTTAAACATTTCGATATTTATTAAAACTTCGCTAACATTTACGTTAAATGTTAAACAGATATAACATCGGTATCACCAAACGCCATAACTTTGATTGATTACTCGGGGCAGGTGTTTCGGGAACGCGTGGGTTCTCATAATCAACCGAATAAATAAATAAAATTAAGACTATCACTATAAACATCCCCCTCTTCTAGTATAAACAAAAGCACAGCATGCGATTATTTACCTAAACCGAACTAATTGCTAACACATGTTGAAAAAGGACTGTCCTTTCTTAAATTCGCGAACAAGACCGATTTTCCAAGAGTCGCTGGTTCTCTATTTATTAGATGTCCGTATTTGTAAATATAAATACTCTCATATGCGTCTAATTCTCGTGGCTTATCAATGGCTTTAACTAATCTATTAATTAAAAAATTAATCGCGAACATTTTCTGTTAAATTTCCACTAAATAAAGTGAGATTTCAGAAAGAATGAGAGTTTATTAATAGCGGTATATAATGGTTTCTCTTCAGCAGATGTTGAATGCACGCTTAAAAAAGTCCAATACAAGAACCACGGCATGTCGTTATTCGTTATAGTTTTCAAATTATACGGTTTTAATAGTTATAAAGATGTGACAAAGGTAAATTGTAGACAATTTGTTCGTCGTTGTAATAATTTAGTCGTATTAAATTGTACGATCCAGATCCATAGCAACAACTCTGAATGAGATTGATCATAAGTTTTATTTCGATAATGTTAATGTATGTAAGTACTTGATGCTGAATCGAATGTAAAACGGAATTCTAAATTCTTAAAAATGTATTAATTAATTCTGTATAGATATAAAGAACGTAAGATATGTAGGTATACAGCAACTCAGTTTTTGAGCACTCCGTGTATATGTTCTATTAGTTTTACCTCGTATTTAAAGGATTTTATAATTTAATCCAATATATTAATAAGTGAGTAAGTAATTAGTACTTACATAAAATATTACAAAGGTGCATCCAAATTATATCAATCCATATAAATACATAAAAATAATTCTTCCCAGTATAACAAAAATCTTATAATCTGTAATATCTTATCGTTGGTGGCATAATTTAAAATTGTTCAGTTTAGTTTATGCCGGCATTTAGTTTTAACAATATATAATGTGGATAAATTTGGTACTTTTTGTAATTTTAATTATTGCTAGCGAAGGTAATATCAATTTAATTTTATTTTGTGTGTAGAATGAACTGCATAAAGTAAATTAAGTATTTGTTAGGTGTAGAAGAAATTACGTTAGAAGATGATCAAGAATTTCTACTCCAGTGTACTTATGAAGAAAACTGTAGCACAGATACTATATTTAAAACCACAGAAGAACATCAACTGCTAGTAACTGTTAAAACGGTTGATGTCAATGGTGGAAATGGAGACTTTTTGTTGATTAAATCAGGTATGTAGAGTTGATGTAGTTATTATTATTAATATTAATTTAAATCCATACCTTAATTTAGAGCGGCAATATTTATTTTGGTATCATTCAAAATAACATATAGTTTCAAATTTTTAAAATCAACTTTGTATGCTTCTTTAAAGATATTTGTACTTTTTAATGCGTACAGGTAACATTTTCTTTACAAAAACGTAAACTATATATGTATTGTTAAAGACACTCTATGTGCAAATGAATACCTACCGCTTTTTTAACATATAACTTGTTTTCTTTAGAATAAAGACAAGAGAGTACAAATGCTGTTATAAATATATAACATGTATGTATATAATTATATATACTTAGTAACATTTTTTGAGTTGAAAATACAAAAATGCATGATAATCCCTAGAAATTTTACTGTAATCTTCTAAGAAACAACGAGAATTACTTTTTCTTTGTCAACTTATCTCTAAGTATGTTTATCCTCCTACTAAAAATTGGAATTGAATCGTACTAAAATTTATCGGAAATTCATTCAAAAAATCTCTATTATAATGTATATATTGTAAATTATGTATCTACTTATATCGCTTATATATACGTCTCTTACATATATTATTACTAATAATTATAATTAAAAAAAAAAATCTGTCTCAAATAAAGCAATATTTATTTGTGGATAAGGATGGAATAGTCTCGAGAGAGCAGCAATATTCCCTATACAAAACGTCTTCGAAATTAATTCTGTAGCAAGTTACAAAAGTATTTATCACAAACGTAAATATGTGAACATTTATTTGAGATAAGCTAAGCTGGTATTAATTTATAAAAAAATATGTAAGTTGTCACCAAATCCTATTTAAAAGATTAGGAAAACAAAAACAAATTATATATTAATATTTCTAGTAATAAATAACTATAAGCACTAGGAATTTAATACTACAATGCAACTGCATATGGTATAGATGTCATTTATTTTTACACAGTATTCTTTAATAGCCTTTTGACTGATACCTTGTTGGGGTTGTATTACCGTGATAGAACCGTCTAGACACCAAAAATGGCTGCTTTTGGAATGTTATATAAACAACTATCTCCCTTACATCTACCTTAGCTAACAATAAGTTAAGGATATTATTACGTCATATGTTATGCCAATTATGTAACACTGTATCTACTTATTACTAAAAGGGATTCTTACTCTGAATCTATGCACATATACTACTGGCTAGAATGTATGTACGGCTCTGGGATAATGGGCCTTCCCTATAAGCTTTGAAAAAGTAAGTAAATCCTGTTTGATATCTCATAAAAGAAAGTTAGTTGCGCGTAGGTTTTCGCGACCGTCGTTTACTGTGTTCAAGTCTTCCAGTGTTGTCACATAGTTAAGTGTACACTTACTGTAAGTACGTAATAAGTGCAAACTTATGTAGGCAGCAGCACCGAGAAGACTACCGTTATATTAATAGGTCTGCTAATCTCTTATGCGGGCTACAAACTGTATGATTTGACCAGGCGGTCAGACCGATTTGGTCAGATCAGGCGTAATATCAGATTGTCTATAGCTACGTCACCTGACAGAATTCCTGTCGGGTCTTGTCAGATGGCCGAGCCACCCGATTCTCTGACCGTCTGACCAAATCCCATAATCTGTAGGACTATCGGACGATCTGGTACGTCAGTAGTATTTTGAACGTCAAGGAATAAGTGTGACGGTAACCGAACGCGACGTTATAATAAAATTTTTAGAATTATATAAAGATTTTTCTTGTTTGTGGGATACTTCTTGCAAACAATATAGCTCCAGAGATGCAAGAAATCAAGCACTGGAAATATTGGTCGAAAAATTAAAACTTATAGATGCAAATGCTAGTATTGCCGTACTAAAAAAGAAAATTGAAAACATGAGGACCGCGTAACTGACGTCATCCATTCTCAAATAATTACGAAAATCATCACTTTCTAGTTCCTTCAATAAGGTCATGTGGCTAAGTCTTTTTCGTTCACGTAACCATTTTTTTGTCCATATTTTTCTTTTTCTATGCTCAAGATTAAATGCTGCAATTAGCGCGATTGCAACTTTTTGGCGCTTTGATAAAATACGAGACATTATAACGCGTTTTCCGTATAAGAAACGAGAACTAACTGACGAAATCAAGCAGTCTGTTTGTAGCTTCTGATTTGATTTGGTCGACGGTCAGACCGAGCAAATCAGATCATCTGTAGCCCGCTTTAGAGTTAACACTTATTTGAAGAGATAATTTAAAATGGGAGGATTACTATAAAAGCCTAACTTCTAATTAAAAAAAAATATTATTAGATATTTTTGGTGATAGACATGACCATTTATATTATTAGCTTCTTAGTATTTTAACACATATTTAATGTCAATTTCTTTCTGGTATTTAATTAATCTGCTGTTACATTAACCTATAAGTGGAAATACTTCAGAAATTGAAAGATAAGTACATAAGGGTTAAAAATAATAAAGGTTATAACATAGATATATTAATTATAATTATAATGAGAGGCTGGGTGTTATTATTAGATATATTTGTTGATAGGCATGGCCATTTCATATTACTAGCTTATTCGTATTTTGACACATATTAAATGTCAATTTCTTCCACTGAAGAAGTTTTATTGACGAAAACATAATTTTATGTTTGGAATAAATTGGTATTTAATTAATTTGCTGTTTCATTGACCTATAAGTGGAAATACTTTAGGAATTCAAAGATAAGTACATTTAGGTCGTAACAGAGATATATTAATTATAATTATAATGAGAGATTGATAGATACATCCGCAAATTCATTGACAAGTATATAATCGTTAATTAATAATAAATTAATTGTGAACAAAGTTACAGGCATTGAAGTACGTATGCGAATACGCACCTCTCATTTGTGATGAAAGTTGAATTAAATTTATGTCACTAAAAGAAAAAGTATGATTTAATAATAAAAAAATTCATAACTTTGAAACCATTGCAGATAATCAATTGAAATTTTGGATTATCAAATCATACTTTTTCTTGTTGGGCTTTCGTGACATCGACAGTAGCAATAAATATGATACAATCCACATCGATAAACAAACTATATTCGGTATACATTGACTAAGATTAACATAAAAATTAATTAGTAATTAAAAAGTAAACAGTTTGTGAAAGCACTAGAAAAAGAAGGCAACTGTTTTAAATACTTAAGCGATAAGTTTCCAAAGCTGTCTGATGCAAACGTTCGCGAAGAAATATTTGTTGGCCCACAAATTAGGAAGTTTTTCAAAGATGAAAATTTTGAACGTACCATGAATGACGTAGAGCTGGCAGCAAGGACTTCTTTTAAAAATATTTGCAAGCATTATTTGGGAAATCAAAACAGTGAAAACTACCAAGATATCCTAGCTAATTTGCTAAAAAATTACAAAAATATAGGATGCTGAATGTCGCTCAGTTCAAAATTTTTGTATTTGTTCATCATCTGTTTAATAACATTTTTAAATACAATTATTATTTGTCTACTTTCTTTAATTTTCTTGTTGTTTAATGTATATATTATTATTATATATTATTTTACTGTTTCTAATTTCAGGAACGGAAATCAATGACGGCTTGTCAGGACGGATATTCACCCATCATATTAATCACGAAAGAACGTATATTTCACTTACAAACGATCTTTTAGTTCGATTTTATATAAATCCAGGAATGGACCAAACCCGTACTTTTGCAGGATTTGTTTTGACAGTACAACGAATTGGTATTTTTTTTTATATTGCAATAATTCATAAAAAGAGATGTAATATAAACCTAGACTAAACTTTAAAACAAATTAATTATGTGCTGTGTAACGCACAGAGTTAATAACCCAAAGATTTCTAATACATGAAAATTGTAATTGTTTGCTATGAATTAAGAAATTTGGAATATCCGGCGATAAATTTCTTTGTCGTAGTATTTAGATTTACTTTCATTAGAAAATAGTTAATAAATTAAACTGTAAAAAATGCACAAAATATAACTATATATCTACTATAATTTGTTACTTTTTTACAGTTTAATGGATGAATCAATTTCTGATGAACAAAAAATATATAAAGTTTAGGAAAGCCAAAATGCTTATTTAATTTTTATAAGAAGTGTAATAGGCCGCTAGGACAAAGAAATCTATCTCACAATATTTGAAAGTATTACGGCCAAAAAAGAAATTTATTTCTAAGAAATTATGCTTTGCGAAAAACTATTACGAAACTATATGGCGAATCGAATTTTGAAAACCGCAATATTAAGTATAGTACGAAAAGAAAAGTTAAGCTACATAGGTAAGCTACCAAAACAATTAATAGATAAATATAAAAATAAAATAGAACTTAAAAATGTTAGAATAATAAATAAGGTAAAAAAAACTAATAAACAGATATATTAAATGTTGCTTTAAAACTATTGATAAAGTCATTTATTTTAAAGTAAACATAAACCGTAATGAATAATCAAATTAAAAAATTTATAAAGAAAATAAATGTTTACAAAGTTTAGGTTGTTGTTACTGCATACTAGCAAATATCTAGAATTCTTCATTTCAGATCAGCAGGAAGACACATCTACCGAGCCCAGTGCCCCACCGTCCTACAACAGTAGACTTTACAATATCACTGTCAATGTTGAAATTTTAATATTACCGATAAATGAAACGTTTGAAATTTTCAAGAGTACGGTGGCTGAAATGGCACAAAAATTTGTTGATACTAGTACGAACTTGACTTTGGCTGAAACTATTAGGTAAGATGATAATTTTTTGGCAGTATGTCTGAATGCATACACGAGAATTGGCACCTAATACACATAAACGTTGTATGTACCGAGTGGCCAACTAAGAATGGTGCTCGGCCAGATCTCAGGAATGGTTTACAGTACAGCTTCGGGAAAAAAGTATCACTAACTAAAGGGGTCCCGAGAAACATTTGGAAATTATTTTGGGAAGGACATTATTCCTCCAATCTAATGCTTACAAATTCAAACCAATCTAATAAGTAACGTGCATGCTAGAGCGCGCTGTTTAAATTTTTTCGGAAATTTTGTTTTTTATCGAAAATATTAAATCGAAACATACATTTTTCACTGCAGATTAAACAAGTAGGCTAAATTACTAACAAATTAGTGAAAACCGGGTATCGCTATCTTTTACCTATCCGAAAATATCTTCAGAAATGTGTGAATGGTAAGAATGTCATCTATAAATTTAAATTATTCTACTCTAGAAAGGATTTTCCTTGGTCTACATTTAGTGGTACAAACTGTTTAATATTATTTTGTGCATCACCACTAGAGGGCGTTAAAGAAATTTAAATAAGTAAATATTGTGATTTTTGAAAAGAACAGTGCGTGGAAATGTTAGTGAAAAGCTTCACAGTATAATTGAAATAAACAATGCAGCAAAGCAACAAAAAAGGAGACAGCATAATAAAATCAATATCACTGGCGGCCTAAATCTTCAAATTATCGCCCATCATTTATTTTATTTATTTATTTAGATACAAACAGTTGCACATAAAACAACTAATTACATGTATCCTAAACTTAATCTTACACTACTGAATATAATAAGGTGCTCAAGCTATACCCTCAAAAGCTTCATAACAATACAGACAGCAGTCAAACAGAACACACCAACATTAAAAATTATGCTACAAATACATATGCCGAAAAAAGAGAAAAAGAAGAAAAAAAAAGAAAAAAGAAAAAAAAAAAGACAATTATTTTTAACTATAAGACTGTAAGAATGTAAGAATGTGAGAGGGACAATCAAGGCCTCAGAAATATAATGCAAAATCAAAGTGGACCCAAGGCGAACAATACACTCTTTACATGCTTACAAAATTCACCCTTGGTTATGCCGAAAATTTCAACGACGTCATAATACTGGTTGTATAATTGGCAAATTAAATTTACAGGACCAAGAGGAGACGCTGCAGCGTGCATAGGAGGTCCCGGTCTTATACTATAGTAAGGAATATGTAATTTGAATAAGCATAACAACTTAGCGTTATCAAAGAAGTTATTAAATACTTTGAATAGTGTGTATAATACAGCAAATTCACGTCGACGCTTCAAAAGAGGCAAACGAAACTCAGCCCGCAGACCTTCGAACGATTCAAAAGGAGGGTTAACCCCATGTTTTTTAAAATAAATGTATTTCAAAAAAAGATTCTGTATCCTCTCTATGATTTTACTATGTTTAAGAGTATTGGGTGACCATATCACGGATCCAAACTCCAATCTAGAGCGTACAAAAGCATTGTATAGTATCAGAATTGAACGAATATCTCTAAAATCCCTGGTGTTACGCCTTATAAAAGATCAATTTCTGTAAGCCTCAGCCGCGATGACATTGATGTGATTATTAAAAGAAAAGGTAGAATTAAAGAGAATGCCAAGATCCCTAAGATCAGTGTTACGAATTAAGTCCAAACTATTTATTTTATACTCAAACATGAAAGGAACTTTTTTCTTGTAAAACTAATAACGGAGCACTTAGAGATATTCAGTGCTAGCTTATTACGCTGACACCACTGCGACAGATTATTTAAGTCAATCTGCAATTTTGATGAGTCAGAAGGAGAACTAATACGCCGATAGATTTTGCAATCATCTGCATATAGCAAACAGTTGGAGAATTGAAGAATTGACGGGAGATCATTAATAAAAATTAAAAACAGCAAAGGCCCCAGATTACTTCCTTGGGGAACACCAGAACTAACCATATAGGAATGTGAGTATTCACCGCCGTAATACACACACTGTCTTCTGTTACATAAATAGGACGCAACGAAATTTAATAAAACCCTTGAAAATCCGAACATATGTAATTTATTTAAAAGCACATCGTGATTAACACTGTCAAAGGCCTTAGAGAAATCAGTGTAAACAACGTCCAATTGCGCCTTATTATTGATGGCTTGCGCAATATCCTCGCAAATCATAATTAAATTTGATTCAATAGATCTGCCGCAATAAAATCCATGCTGTTCAAGTGCTATCCTATTTTTAGTCATCTCAAAGATCTTGGTGTAAAGTATTTGCTCGAATATCCTGGCCACAACCGGAAGAACAGAAATTGGGCGATAATTAATCATCATCTTTCTATCACCTTTCTTAAACACGGGTACTACCTTAGCCAACTTCCACCGATCAGGAAAATATCCGCTCGCGAGTGACAAGTTAAAAATGTGCTTCAAAGGAACCAGAAATAATTCAGCACAACCCTTGTATACATAAGCAGGTATATTATCGAGACCCATAGATCGCTTTTGTTGCAATTGAAACGCTTTACTGGGACGCATTGATTTAGAATATTATACAAAATATCGTAGAAAGCATCAACCGATTTATTAACATCACAATGGCTAATTACCGTATCCCAGCTGCAACGATTTAAAGAAGTGTATAAAGCATAAAAATCAGCGTTGGCATAGTTATAATACTGGCATAGTTATATACTTATAATAATATATTTTATGAAAACGTTCACTCTACAAGTGAATAGAACCACGATACACACAGAACGGTATGCTATTCGCGGCATGTGTGACGTCGCGTTCGAGGATCGAAAGCATGACCTATTTTCTTTTTTTGTAATTGAGACGGATTAAATGATATTATAGTTGTACAGGTTAATATTTCTTCAGATTTGTATGTACAATGTTCAATAAAATATACTTTAGCGCAAACAGTTGCTTCACTTTATTTATACTCAAAATATCAAAACAACTACTGAAGTAACACTACAAAATGACATTTATGTATATGATGTAAACAATGTATTAGTAGACTCTCTAACCTCGAATATGACGTCACTGCGCGTGGTGGTCTAAATTTGGTACCAATAATAGCATACCGTTTTGTGTGTATCGTGAATAGAACTACAGTCTATTTATGTCTTGGAAATATTTTAAATGGTATTTTCTATTCTTACAACCAACTTATTACGAGCAGTGGATCGCTTTGTAAATATGAAATATTTTATTCGTCCCCACAAATGAAAATCTAAAAAAGTCCTGTGCAAGTCCTGTCCAAGGGAACAGACAGGCGTATTCTATCCACCTATCAAGGTCCAGAAAATCACGAACATTTACAGAGAAATGCAAAGCACAACTATAATATTGAAAAACATACTGTTGCGAATTGCTAGTGGCATGTCTTCTATTTAAATTTCCTTAACGCCCTCTAGCGGCGACAGAAACAATAATGTTAAACAATTTGAATCACTAGCTAGTAGGCTTAGGAAAATCCATAATAGTCTATTTTCTTGGCCGCCAAACATTCCACGCACTGTTCATTTCAAAAATCACAAAATTTACTTATTTAAATTTGTTTAACGCCCTCTGGTGGTGATGGACAAAGTAATATGAAACAGTTTGAATCACTAAATGTAGATCAAGTAAAATCCTTTCTAATAAGACCAAATTTGATTCAAGGAAATCAGAATAATTTAAATTTATAGTTGAAATTCTCACTATTCACACAATTCGGAAGATATCTTCGGATAGGTAAAAGGGTAAAAGATAGCGATACACGGTTTTCGCTAATTTTTTATTAATTTAGCCTACTTGTTTAATCTGCAGTGAAAAATGTAGGTTTCCATTTAATATTTTCGATAAAAAACAAAATTTCCGAAAAAAATTAAACAGCGTCCTCTAGCATGCACGTTACTTATTAGATTGGTTTTAATTTGTAAGCATTAGATTGGAGGAGTAATGCTGTTTCCAACGAGACTTAAGTTTGCAAAATTCGGTTCAACAGAACCAGAGTTACAAGCGTTCCTTCGAAACCAAGTTTCCGCCCATCCCACCCCTTATTTAGTAAAATACAAAAATTTGTCCAATGTAAAATACACGGAATTTTTAGAAGATTCCGATATTGATGTTTGTGATAGACCTTAAGTTGTTAAATTTTGTATAAAATAAGAATTTAAGTTTTAGGTGTACAGTTACGCCATCTAGCGGTAATCCTCCAATTCTCTAAATAATTTGCAGATGTTTCTCGGGGCAACTTAGTCAGTGATATTTTTTTCCCGAAGCTGTACTATAAACCGTTCCTGAGATATGACCGACCGCCATTCTTAAGGTTCTTTCCGCCAACGCTTAGAACCAGTTCAGAATTAGCCAGCGCATGCGCAAAATATAATAATGCTGCTATAATATTGCATGCGCATGCGCTGGCTAATCCTGAACTGGTTCTAAGCGTTGTTGGAAAAAACCTTTAGTCGGCCACCGGTACATACACGGTGTCCAGCCTAAGATGCAACGATCCATAGCCGACTTATTATTAATTTTTTGAAAAAATGTTTCAAATAAATGTTGCCTCGAATCAAATTCTACACATTTTAAAATTAGTATCAGTAATGGTGGACTTCCGGTTCTACTGTAAGTAGATGCTAACTTTATTATTTTAAATGGAACATCCTATATATTATTGCAGTTTTTGATTCCTTATTAAATTTAAAAGGCACTTTGTTAAGCTTACATCGAGTCTAAGTTCGACCGTTTCCGAATTACGTGACGTTTTTTTTTTTAAAATGACATCTGCAGCGACGTGGGTGTTTGGAAATATCTCCGTAACTGCGAAAGTTAGAAACATGCGGTTTTCAGATTTCGCTTAATCATGAAAGAGGTCACGTCTTTTATTAGAAAATTGTTGCATTTATGTTACAGGGTGATTAAATAGGGATCTGTAATTTTCCAACATTAAAATCATGAATAATTTGATTTTTTTTAATGGAATGGTATAGCAATTTTTACATAAATGGATGTAAAATTTGATTTTCTTCCGTTTTTATTTCCAACGGTTTTAAAGATATTTCCGATTTTTCAGTTTTTTTTACAATCCCCACGTATTGCGAAACGCTGGCAACTTCCCCTCGCATTTCACCAGGCTTGGGACTGGCAGCAATAATACTGGCATGCTTAAAAAGTGGCCATCAAAACACAATAGAACCACTAGAAGCAAACAAAACTCGAAAGAAAAAACATGTTGAATTTACAAAAATGTGTTCTGAAACATTGGAGATTAACCTAGTAAGGATAATAGAATTTGTAAAACACTATTATTTATTTCATTAAATGTTCGAAGTGCTGTCCGTTTTGGGCCCTACACAATTGAAATTGCTTTTGCAAACAGTTTTGAACATTTCTGAGCATTTTTGGCGTGACTTCTTGAAACGCTCTTAAAATACGATGGCGCATATCATCTTGAGTTGTTGGTGGCGTGGCGTCTCAAACTTTATTTTTAATAAAACCCCATAAAAAGAAATCGCAGCTTGTAAGATCTGGCGATCTCGGGGGCCATCTGACAGGTCCTCCATTTCCAATCCAGCGGTCCGGAAAAGACACATCCAAAAACTGACGAACTTCGACAGTATTATGTAGTGGGGCACAATCGTGTTGGAACCACATCAGTAGACGTGTAGCCAGTGGAATATTTTCTAACAAAACGCCCATACTATTTTGAAGAAATTCCATATAAATCCTACCTGTCAGCCGTTGGTTATGAAAAAACGAGCCTATAATATGTTCCCCAATGATACCTGCCCACACATTCACAGACCATCTGTATTGACTATGAGCAGCAATAAATCGATGGGGATTTTGTGTGTCATAATAATGGCAGTTGTGACGATTCAGAAATCCATTTTTGTGGAAGGTAGCTTCATCTGAAAACATCACTCGCTCGAAAAAGTTCACATCATGATAATTTCTTTCTATTGTCCACTGACAAAACAACAGTCTGGTTTGAAAATCGTCTGCAGTAATTTCCTGGTGCAACTGGATCCAATACGGATTATACTTATGTGCTCTTAAAGTGCTGTGTACCGAAGATTTACTGACATTAGTCATTCTACTTATTTCGCGCACACTGGATCCTGCATTTTCTTGCACTGCTAACAATACTTGCAACTGATGTTCTTCCGTCAGTACGGAGTTATTGCGGTTCCCTTTTGTACGTTTTACAGATCCAGTACCTGTAAACCTATCCAGTAGCGACAGAAATGCCCTCCTACCTGGATGCCTTCTATTTGGATAATAGTGTGCATAAATTCTTGACGCTAACAAAACGTTTCTGTTACATTCACCGAGAACGAAAACCATATTCACTAATTCTTCTTGAGTAAGCGACATTTTTAATTGTTATCTTACGAAATAATACTCTGAACGCCAGTTCTGACACTTGGAACGTTAATGACAGTTAGATACCTAATTTGTTTCGAAGCCTAATTTGATTTTATATCGATGTCGCTTGAAACAACTCAATAGTATTTTTCACCATTTTGTTTGTTTCTAGTGTTTTGTTGGTCACTTTTTAAGCATGCCAGTATTATTGCTGCCAGTCCCAAGCCTGGTGAAATGCGAATATCCTTATAAAAACGGAAGAAAGTCAAATTTTACATCCATTTATGTAAAAATTGCTATACCATTCCATTAAAAAAAATCAAATTATTCATGATTTTAATGTTGGAAAATTACAGATCCCTATTTAATCACCCTGTAACATAAATGCAACAATTTTCTAATAAAAGACGTGACCTCTTTCATGATTAAGCGAAATCTGAAAACCGCATGTTTCTAACTTTCGCAGTTACGGAGATATTTCCAAACACCCACGTCGCTGCAGATGTCATTTTTTTTTAAAAACGTCACGTAATTCGGAAACGGTCGAACTTAGTCTCAATGTAAGCTTAACAAAGTGCCTTTTAAATTTAATAAGGAATCAAAAACTGCAATAATATATAGGATGTTCCATTTAAAATAATAAAGTTAGTATCTACTTACAGTAGAACTGGAAGTCCGCCATTACTGATACTAATTTTAAAATGTGTAGAATTTGATTCGAGGCAACATTTATTTGAAACATTTTTTCAAAAAATTATTAATAAGTCGGCTATGAACTGTTGCATCTTAGGCTGGACACCCTGTATACACTTGTTATTTTTACCAAAACTTGTTTAAATTTACCATACTGTCGTGTTGTTTGTAACTAAAGATGACATACGCTTACGACATGCAATGTAGAAGAGTTATGGGGTTTAGAGGCGGCCATCGTACGGCTGAAGAATAACTACCTTGAATTGCAAATTAGTATGCAATCCTGTCGTGTATAAATATGCCACAACTGATGAGTTTACTTACCCGTGGTGAATATACTCGGAAAATTGTTTCTTGTTTCTTATAATTTAAATTAAATGCAAATTTGCATGCGTAGGCCGCTGGCATATATAGCGAATTCACAAATATATATAACTATAACGAATGTATCTTTTTTCTTCATAAATAAAATCTATAAAATATTTTTATTTGAATAAACATACGGCTATGAACTGAAGAACAAAAACAACAATTCTTTGTTTAAGTTAATTTAACACAACTAAGCGTCAATTTAAATAAGTTTTATGCTTATAGTAATAACAGTGATACATTTAATTTAAATACATTTATACCCTAACTAGAGTTGTTTTGATTGCATTGAACAGTTTGTTATTTTCATAACGCATAAACCCACATTTTCTAGATTTGTAATGGTAATTTATTAACACATACAGTGCGTATTATCTAATAAATTTCACACAAAAAAGTATGTTTTCATTGTGGATTTAAACTATACCTACTTGTATAGAAGGTTAAAATATTCTTATTAAGAGTGTTGCTAATTTTCCGACGGAGATACAGAATTAAGTAAGAATGAATTAATTTGGGAAATAAAATACAACAATTACAACACTGAGTTGCATTTCTGAGATACGGTAGAAAGATATACATATCTACACAACAATATTTAACTGTGGAATATTTATCGTTTTAACATTCATCTATCCTAACCTGTTCGATGTCCTGATCAAGGCTGCAAGAAAATCTCACGTAGATCCTAAAATTAACCTAATTATATATGCAGCTCAAGTTACCCATTTTTATTTTCTAGTCACACATTTCTATATCTGATGTGCTATATACACAAGTAAGAAATGGCATAGATTACTCTACCTGTCATATAGAATTTAAAAAAGCCTAATAAATTTCGTGCATTACATTTTGTAACCATACAATTTTTTTATACAACTGTCTGTAAAACTGACACTTTCAACGCAAGCTAACCGTGTTAAAAATTGAGTTTTATAACATAAACTGACATAAGCGTGTTATACAATACATTACATACTAAGGTTAAGAAGGTGACTATTATTGCCCGAGTGGCGAGATTAAATCCCGAATTGCGTAGCGCCGAGGGATTTAAAGCCACTCGTATTTGCGACACTCGCTAACGCTCGTGTCGCAAACTTTTAACTCGTGAAATAAAATCGCACTTTTAACACTTGTATCGTAAATAACTATTTAGACAATAATCACTTATAAACAAATACAATATTTTTTCTTCAAACGTACAAAAATATGATCATTTCATTACTGAATACGTTTGAAACAATTCATTTCTTTACTAGTAAAAAAATGTAACCGACCAATCACAACTCTTTAAAGTGACTGAAGGATTATTTCATAACTGCCCAACATTTGCAAAATGAGCGAAGAAGAACTTCAATCTACGCCATTAGAAATAATCAAAATCGCTAATCAAGCTGCTGCAACACTAATCCCTATTATCACGTAAGGTGTATTACAATGCGTATGAAAAGTTTCTGAAATGGGCTAGAGAACAAAATGTCAACAACTACAACCGAACTCAATAATAAATTGTACTTTTAATATTAAAGAAATAAAAGTTTAACCGTAGTACTTTGACAGTTGTTTGACAGATGCATAAAATCTGCGTTTAAACAATGATAATAATGCATGTTATATTTAAATGTGTAGCTCACGAGATCGGCAAAAATCGTTTGAAGAAAAAATAGTATACATCACACGGAGTAGAAAGCTTTTTCTGTCTCGCCCAATTTGCACTGTCTCGGCTATCGTCTCGACAGCAAACGTTTGTGCTCGACACAAAAATGATGAGCTTTCTACTCCTATCTACTACTATTAAGCGATAATTTGGTCTCAATTTATTTGGTTAATATACTTATCTATGTTATGACCTTTATATACTTATCTTTCAATTCATGAAGTGTTTTCACTTGTAGGTCAATGGAACAGCAAATTCATTAAATACCAATTTATTCTAGAACATATAAAATTATGTTTTCGACTTCTTTTAAGACTTCTTCAGTGGAAGAACTTGACAGTTAATATGTGTCAAAATGCTAATAAGCTAATAATATAAGTTTCCATGCCTATCAATAAAATTATCTAAGAAACAAAGAAATCATAGATATATCGAATTATAATTACATTCTTAAATAATATTAAAGGATATATTAGTGTAAATTCGACTATAAAAATAAAATTGATTTGAATTATTTGTATATCAATGTATTTTTTGTCAAGCTCTAACAATTCTGTTCAAGGATTAGGGAAAAACATGGCAAAAAACCTAGTCATAACGAAAACATAACTTTATATGTTTAGGAATAAATTGGTATTTAATTAATTTGCTGTTTCATTGACCCAGAAGTGGAAATACTTCAGGAATTGAAACACTTTTGGTTGGTTTCATAAAGGAATGTTAAATGCTTAATTAGTAAACAATGAGTTAAATTTAACAAATGTTTAATTTTAAACGTCGTTTCATAAAATTTACCAACACAATTTAGCAATGTGTTAAGTAACTGTCTGTTAAATTTATTTTGGGCTATTTTGAATGAAAATCGGTGTTGATCTGGTATTGATGGCAACCAGATTCTAATATTACTTCATACGTAAATGACATTTGTCATTTTAATGTTTTGCAATAAAATGCAAATATCGGTTTTCCGATAAGTTATATGTGTTTGTGTTGTTTATTATATAGTAGATATGCCACAAAACAGAGGTCATAATTACACAAAAGAGAAAATCAGGAGTTGATAACTATTGTATGTAAAAACAGAGATATAATTGAAAATAAAAAAAAACCGACGGAGTGAGTATTAAAAAGAAATATCCCTTACAATTTCTAAATAATTCTGCATTATTCCTACCCGGAGACTTTAAACGAACATGGGTACAATCTATTGCACCAATTACATTGGGAAATAAACCAATTTCATAAAATTCTCTTTTAATGGTAGGTATTTATGGTCTGCTCTTGAGGCATATTTATAAACATAAGTTTCAATTTCACTATGTGGCATCTTCTCTAAAATTCTACAAACAGTGGCTTTACTTATATTAACATGGTCCCCTAAACCAGTTTGAAAAGTACCCATTCCGTAAAACCAGGTTTATTTCTTTCTGTGATTGTTTTAAAATTAGGTTTAATATGTTCATATAGAAAGTGTACAGTAGCTTTATTAAATCTGAACCTGAATCTGAATTAAATTCTGACTTAAAATCAGTTTCATCATATATATCAAACGGATTTGTTCTGTCTCTAAATATTCTGGGACGCCTGACAATTAGAATTGCGTAATCTATAATTTCATCTTCAGAACTAGATTCTTCTTCTTCCCACAAAAAAATTTCAAATTTTTTAGATTTTATTCATACGATATTGTTTATAATTATAAAGACTCATGTACAATTTAAGTCAACTTATGTATGTACACACATATTTCGTAATAGTTGTCAACTTTACTTACGTCTTTTAAAACAATGCTAAAGTTTAACAGAGGTTATTACGTCTGCTAAATTAGCATTTGATTTAACAATATGTTATATTTAGCAGTTGTTGGTGAAACGCAAAATTGGAATTTAACAAAGTGCTAAAATTTAGCACCTTTGTTAAAATTTAACATCCCTTTATGAAACCAACCAATATTTGGTAAAATAACTGCACCATTTCATTCGGGGTCTGACTTGACTCGAGAAAAGAAACAAAAACAGTCTATGGACGGTTTCTGGGTAAAACTCATCAGCGGGAACATGTGCCAAAATTCTGACAAATGACTAGGATATACCATAGATACAGTCTCATTGTCAAAATTATTTCAGAAACAGAAATAATCTGTGTAGGGGGTTTTTTGGACATAAGTGGGAGTGGATGCTTTAGAACCACACTGGATGTACAGTGGACAGCTTCTAAATCGACACCACCGCAAGCTAACTTCGACCTTATCTACTAATAATAATATCTACTATAAACCCTAACTGAAGGTCACACAACGTAACCCCCTCTACATTGCAATTAAGGTTTATGAAATTTCGTAACGGAGTCGATTAAGCTGCTGTCTACTGTATACATATGTATATGTACATATATTATACAATGAATGTTTACATCTTAGCCGTGCCCATATCAAATTAAGGAAAGAAATCTTGGTAATAGCGGGTAGTACTGAAAATGATAATTAAATTTAATTAATAATCTCTTTCATTCATCACCATGCAGCGACGCGTTTCAATTTTATAAATCTCATCAGGCTGCCTTTGTGAGAATGCATTATTGAATTTCTGAATATACTTAATAATTCTCTGTCATTCATTATTAGACATATTAGCTTATATAACAGCTACAACCTACAACGTATGAAAATACAGTTTGTTGTACTCTATTGTACGACAGCGAACGTAATTGGTTGGATAGTTATATGCAACCAGTTTAACCGAAGTTATCACTGACTCTTAACTTCCGTCACCTCCCGTAAGCAAAGCGCTGCAGGTTCTCTTCAGGCAGAGTTGTCCTATGTAATTACTAGCTGTTTATGTTACACACATATTTGGAATTTATTATTAATATAACCCTTTTGTGTCGGTGTGATGTTTTACCTACCGTACTAATAACTTTCAATATTTCCATTTTTGCCAATTGGTTGACTAAAACCTACTTTCACTTTAAAATTGCGGCCATTTTAAGTTATCCTGTACTCTAAAAGAAATTTCCTCTATATATAAAAATCTTTTAAATCATAAACATTTAATTGAATCAACTACCCTTTAATTCATTTAACGATACAAAACGGAAATATTTTATTATTCAATTATCAATATTTATTATCTATATTCTTTACAAAGATAGTGATTAAAAATAATTCAACATTTAAACAAATTAGAAAATATGCTAGAGAGAAAAAAATATAAGAAAAATAAGAATGATCACGGTAATAGAAGTTTATTTCGTATAGCAAAATATACGTAATTCAAATTTCACTACACAATAATCTGTTCGGTATATAATAACCCAAGGTGAAAAATGCGTGTAATTTTCTTTCAACTATTGTTTTCTTTTTAGTAGGACCAAATTATTTCATATTTTTGGTAACAATATGTCTAGTATATCTAATGTCTTTTACAAGAGCATGGCCCACGAAAATTTTGTGGAATCGAGTGTTTAATAACTTTTAATGAAGTATGCTACATATTTATTAGGGTTTACAATAAAGAATGAGGTGTAATTATTTTATTAATATTTGTCACATGCAAAATGTAAATAGTAAACCAAACCACTAAAATAAATAAACATTCTTCTTCTTCATCTTATGATCCACTTAGCCATCTGCAGCAAATGGAGTGAACAATTAAGCTAGAGGTCTTGTCGTGTAGATAACACTTGATTACACTTGACGTTTCACTGATCATCATCTTAGCTTCTTCAGAAGGTTTTTACGTGAATTTGTCATAATTTCCAATAATTCCCGTATCAATCTCTGATGGTGCTGGGTAGTTGTGGCTAAGACTCGAACGCTATTATAATTAATGCTGTGGTCCCTATCATGAAATAAGTATTCAGCTACTGCAGATCTTTCCATATATCTGTGTTAGGTATCTTGTCGATGTTGGATACAAGTTAGTATATGCCTTTGGTATGTAGCTTAGACAACAAATCTTTATTAGGAGACAGGAGGTATGCCGCGACTTTTGGCACTACGAATTTGCCTACTCAGAATTTGACTGAGCAATTCTTAAAAATGCTCAGACATGTCTCACCATAAAGACATGTTTGCGTAAACATGGGCTTGTGATTGTTTCATAAATTATCCAAAAAATATGTAAGTAGGGTGATTTATTAAGATCGGCTATTAGAAAGGTTGGGCTTTTTAATGACAATAATTTGTAGGGGTATATGGTAATTAATTCTATGCGCTAAAAATATGTGGCGCTTCCGGAACTACCGGAAATTGACATCAACTAATAGAATGATATAGTTTTCTTGGCATTTTCGAAATCCAAGCGTGATTTTAGAAAGACTTTTACTACTATTGCTTACACCTAAGTGTTGTCGTTTTTGATATTTTTCGACTTTTTCGTAAATTTACGTCATGATGCTTAATATTGTGTACTGTCGCCATTTTTTGATCAAAAATTCTGACAGCGAATTTATGGATAGAATAAATCTTGACGTTTCTGCTACAGATTCTAAAAGTAGTACAACTTCAGATTCATCCCCACTACAACAACATTTGTGATCACGATCTGTAATCCCCTTTCCCCTGTGGAACATAAAATTTTTCTGTTCAGTATGTTTAAAGCGAACATAACCTCACTTTTTATGTTATGTGATGGTTATGTGTGGTGTAAACAAATTCCGTACTTCTTTTGTGCGTTCTTTTCGCAATGCTAGTTGCTGAACATGTTCCTAATAAACATTGATCACGCTTTGGGAATCTTGATCGAGAAATTTTACAAATAGAAAGCAGCCTAAATATTCTTATTGGTACCTATCGTCGTAACTTTTCCATTCTGGTATTGTGGTATCCATTGAAATGGAAAATAAACGGACTCGTGGAATTAATATTTGGCAACATATGTATCTCGTGTCAAGTCGGCGATTATCGATAATCACAAAACTACTCGTTGTGTTATACATTATATAAGATAACATAAATGTTTATCCACGCAGTCAATTCGATCGGCTTTTCAAAATTTTTCATTTTTTATTGAAAAAAAAACAAAATACACAACTATTCGTTCACATTAGTTCAAGGACTCTATCCGGGTCACATTGTTTATTGATTTGATTGAAATTTTGCCAACAGATTCTAATTGAACTCTATCAAGACCCACTTTTTGGCAAAAATTGTTTGAACAGATGGATAGAGCTCCCGCCTATTCTACTCACAAAGTGAGTCGGTAGCTCACACGGATATTCGAAGACCACTGGATTGACCGTAATGAACCATGGAAGTGGTCTCCAAGATCTTACGTAAGATCTTGAAGACCACTTGTGTGTGTTAGATCGGACGATCTAACACACTCGGAAATAATTCCTTAATCTGTCCTACCTAATATTAAGACTTCATTAAATTAGTTAACAATTTAGTAAATATAACTCAGTTCAATAAAAAAGTATATTAATAAACTGTACTAAATTTACTCACTCAATAACAAGAATAAAGGCAGAGTAATATAAAATACCTTCAATATTATGGTAAATTTCTCACTCTCTCCAGAAGTATTACACACGATCCAACATCACAATAGTCCTGTTAGAAAAAGCCATTGTAATATAAATTTTAGAATGCTAAATTTGTTTAATTCGAATGGTTTATTTTACAGCCCGGAAGATGTGGACATTATTAAAGTAATGAAATGTCCTTTACACTGGCCTAGAAGAGATACATGCTTCCAAATAGTATTTGCATTACCTGTGGTATTAACAGAGGATTCGGGCTGTTACTGGACTCACCAATTAAGTCGAAACCATCTTAATGAAATGTGGAAGGCGGCACCATCTCACTTTACTAGAGAAAATACTGTAAACATAATATTTTATGATGATCACAAACGTAATTTTCTTATTCCATGGTTAGCGGCAATTGTCAGTGTTACTGTATTATTTGCCATACTGTATATGTTAATTGGAGATTTATGTTCTAAAAAATTAGAGAGTAAGTACCATTACCAACTATTACATATGAATCATCAGTTCTTTTTAAAGTATCTTCATCTGCTTTAAATTAATGGGCAAAAATTATTCAAACTGTTCGATAGAGGATTCAAAATAATTGAACACATTTTTTGATGAAAATATATTGTTTAGAGAGAAGTGACACACTAAATGCAATGTTTCACCTACAACATGCCAAACCGGTGCGTTTCTCCACAGTGACGCTGTCACTCTCAAAGCAATAACAAAACTGATTTGTATCACATTGATAATAGTATAGGAGCTAGCAACGTTTTTGAGAGAGCATTTCAGGTCAGCTGATTTTTTGATATGTTGTCCTTATTGCTCCTCGGGTTAGAGTCTGACCCGTCTGGCTGGCGGTAGCGGTTGCTTATATTAGTGCGCAGCCTACCTGTACAGGTAATAATCCTAGATTTTAAAAGAATGTTAAGAAGTGTAATTTTTAATTTTGTCACTTTGGATAGGTTTGCCTGACATAAATTTTTTATTGCCAGACATTTTTATCGTTGCTAATTATATGCCATACGCGAATTTTCTTTGTTTTTTAATAAAATATTCAAAGTATTTTTTTTATGTCTGGTATTTATATATTATCTTATTTACGGATAAATAAATCTAAAATTAATTTGCCAGACGTTAATTCAATTGTTTAACTTTAAATAAACACGATAAAGTGTGGCAGTATGATGCTAGTAATCAAAGAGAGACAGATGCAGAATCTATTGCCGAGAATGAGACAGAAAACAATCACAAAGGTACATTACTTATTCTTGCTTTAGTGAGTACAAATTTCGATATATAAATATTTTAACAGAAAAAAACTAAAATTAAAATAAAACTAAATTAGAAAGGAGAGAATGAAAGGTACATCATTGAAGTTCAAAAAATTACATTTTTAATAAAAAAATTCGCGTATGGCATATAATTAGCAACGATAAAAATGTCTGGCAATAAAAAATTTATGTCAGGCAAACCTATCCAAAGTGACAAAATTAAAAATTACACTTCTTAACATTCTTTTAAAATCTAGGATTATTACCTGTACAGGTAGGCTGCGCACTAATATAAGCAACCGCTACCGCCAGCCAGACGGGTCAGACTCTAACCCGAGGAGCAATAAGGACAACATATCAAAAAATCAGCTGACCTGAAATTCTTGTTTTTTAAACGTTGCTAGCTCCCGTACTATAAGAACAGCATTCTTCTTAAAATGTGTCAGCTTTGTGTCGAGTTTTTGGTGTGTTTTGGGTGAATGAGTTTTTTTAATGTTTAATTTCTACACCAAGACATCTGTAGAGAAACTTTGGATGAAGACTGAACAAGCTTGTTTTACATTTCAGTATCTATTTAAAAGTTTAAGTTTAAAGTTCATAATACGATACAGGCTTAGCATCCGTTATTAAATCACTCAACACAATTCTACGGAATACCTTACACGTCATTTATGGCGAATAATACTAAAATAGGATACGCAGCTAATTTATATTTACATATGCTTACACTTAAAATTGTTTTTAATGTATTGCACTGAAAAATCCTTTGTATACAAACTTATTATTTTTACATGCTATGGCTTTCTAGGAAAATGTTGGTAAAAAAGAAAGTGGAGCTCGTAGAAAAACCTCAGATCGATCCAAATAAAGCAGACTTGATAGTTTTTGGACCTCATCCATTTCAAACCGTACCTCCATTATTTGATAGTGACGTAACCTACTACAATCCTGATGACAAAACATGTATTCATGAAGTACACGGTAAGTATAGTCACGGCGTAGTGTGTAAATTTCAGAACGTAACACCCAGCATCAAGTGAAGTGTATGCCTGTGTATTATTTTGCTCTACAATTTAGCACATTTAGTGATGCACTTAGTTTTTTGGTATTCACTTCCAGTTCTTATAAAAAATGGACCACATTGGAGTGTTTTTTCAACTTCAATCGCTTTTCCCTCCGTAACGATGGATTTTAGACCCAACTAAATTTATATCAGATTGTTTGTAGTAATTAGTAGAATCAATTGTAACATTTTAATACCGAGGGTCCCATTTAAAAAACCATAAGCTTGGTTCGTCAACGACTAGTTCTATCACTCTGTATAAAAAAAATATTTTTAAAACGTAGCTCATGCAGCTCTCGATAAAATTGCAAAAATGTGTTTCGAAATTCCTCACCGTTTAATTATAATCGTCCACCTCATCTTGGTTGCACTGCCTGTACGTATATACATATATCTATCAAGTATAAAAAATCAATTTTAAATAAGTGTAATTAAAAAAAAAAATGGCGGGAACGACGAAAGCGCTATCTGCCAGCATTTTACCTCATTTGCCTTGAGTGCATAGTTTGAAGTGTAGTTTGTGGTGATTATGGAGATTACTATCTGACAGTTCAGTAAGATGATTAGCAGCTGGGTATGTTGATAGTATTTTGTTATTTGTACAAACGTCAAATAAATTGTAAATGTCAATCGCAAAGTGAATGCCGAACAGCAATACGTGACGTCAGGTGTGTTTTAGGAAATTTAATGTTTTAAAATTTGAAACGTCATTAACTGTGACGGAAATTCTTCTTTGGCGTAATCACTGTAGACATGTCAGAATCATATATTTGTAATTTTTCGCATAATATTATACAGGATTATTCATTGAACTAGTTCGTTAGAATTTTTAGATGTTCCTGAAATCCTGCAATTCTGAAAACTTGTAATTACGAATAATGTCATCTGGTCCCATTGGCGAAATTATTTACACTTTTATATCACTTCCGATTTACCGAAAGTTCACGTCAATTTTCTTAATTTAAATAGCATGGTATATTTTTTATGAGTTTTTTAGATCGCTAATACAATTCTGCATCAAAACTGATTAAGGCACCTTATACCCAAAATCAGCTGTTTTTGAGTTATTCATTTTTTTTTTTCAAAAAATAGCCAATTGCAACGTTATGTTAAAAATTCAGTATTTCTTGAACCATTGCAGGTAAATTCTTGACATTTGATATGGTACTATTAACTGAAATACAGTGCAACAAACCTACGGCTTCAAAATTATGTCCATGTATACAAGGCCGTCCAAAATTAACGTTCATTTTTAACTAAGGTCACATCGATGAGTCACTTTTTTAAATGGAAGATTCTCTCATTCATTATGAGACATATTAGCTTGTATTTTTTACGGTTTCCGACTTATAAGTCCTTTTCTGGTAAAAGTCCGAAAAATATGCCTCTTTCATGCATTTAAAATCTTAGCAATCCTTTAATGTCAAAATAATTGATATTGTCTTTGTACTATAAATGCACATAGTTTATATCTGTCAAGCAAAATAGCAAATGAAATACATTACAGAAAAGAAACGACATTTTAGATTTACTTTCCATTCATGGAGTATGCAGTAGAATTGTGTGGAGTGCATGTCGAGTATTTAATAACAGATATCCAAATTTAAGCAAAGTGATCTAAAAAAATATGAATTAAAAACTCAAATAAGAAGATTAAACAAAAAAGCGTTGCAAAAAGGACTACGTTGAATATGATCAGATCAGGATGGTCAGGATAAAACATACTTAACTCAGCCCTTTTCAGAGCTTTTTTGTTTAACATTCTTGTTTAGCTTCTTGTATTGATATTTTTAGGTCATTTGGAAAAAATTTGTATATCTGTCGAAGAGAAAGTTGACGTGAACTTCCGGTAAACTGGTACAAAACTGATACAAAAGCGTAAATAATTTCGCCAATGAGACCAGAGGACATTATCCGCGATTACAAGTTTTCAGAATGGTAGGATTTCAGGAACATCAAAAAGTTCTGACGAACTAGTTCCATGAATAACGCTGCATATTTCATTACATACTTTCAAACAGTTTCTTTTGAATCAACTGCTGAAGTGTACTCTAATATTATCTGTAAGTAAATCTTCTGATATATTTACCTGTAACGCGTAATTTTAAGGTTCGAAGCTTTCTTTGTTACAAATATTGATTACAAAGCATTTGACAGATATTGTGCTTATATTTTGGTTACGAAATGTGTTACTTTGGAAAAGAAAGTTCATGGATCAAGTGTATAATGATGAATTAGCGCAGTGTTAGCTCCAACAAAATCATATGCTAGTATGCACAGCTATGCAATTGAAATTTCAAAACAATTTTATAGTCATCACCTAATAGGTTGTATGTTGCAGTCTTATTGTTTCTCAGATACCTTGATACCTCACAATTACAATTTATTTGATAAATTGAAAACTAGTATTTGTAGAAAGCAGCTGTAATGTATGTAGACACAATTATAGAAGCTAATAAACATGAAACGTAAGACAACAAATAGCATACCGTGTGCTTGACAATATCAAGTGAAAAGTAATTTTGTAGTTAGAAGATCATAATAAATACTTCATTTGTACTAATGTTTCATTTACGTTATATACATATTTTCAAAATAGTAGAATTTACTGCAAAAGTTTCTTGCTTAACACTCTTGCCGCCAAAGGAAATATCAGATTATGTAACGTCATTTTATCTTATTTGTAGGTATTTCTTCAAATTCTTTCTAATTACGCTATAACTCGAAAACAAATAAAAATCGGATAACAACATATGAGTTTTTTTACATTATTTTTATCTGTAGAATACACTCTAGAGTTTGGTCAATTCCTCACGACTCATCCTGTATATAGTGTAGAGTAAAAAATTGTCGTTAGAAGTTTCTTTTTTTCAACGCATGTTCACTTCATTTCAATCGAAAGATGATGTCGATTCGGAAAGCATTCCGTGTATAAATAAAATCAATTTTTGGTTACTACCGTGCACATGAAGACGCATTTTTTATATTTAGACATTACATGTATCTTTCATAGTTTTCTATTTCGTGCTATACAAAAATATTATAAGAGTGTATAAGGTACGACATCTTAAAATAGCGGTGCTGTAATATGTAATTGTCGTTACTAAAAACGACATTGAAATACGGATGGTTGTCGAATAGTGATAACTACCACTACTACGTAAGTAAGAGGCACGTCATTTTACTTGCTTTATGATGGTGGTTATACCGAGAAATACTTGTCCCAACATTTTTATACCATTCTGACTCATTTTTCCATGCAGTGCTAAAATTTGCAGTTGCCAAGAAAAATATTAATTACTACAGCTAAATCAAGATCAAGTTTATTTAGGATAACTGTTTTCACTTCATTTCGGCGTAGAGTTTTAAAATATGGACAGACGCAGTTTTTCGGAACTATTATACTGCCATGAGATTACGGCATCACTATCTTAGAAGTCCGGCGCTTAAAACCATACTGGAGTTAAAAAATGTATTTATTGTTGAATTTGACGTTATGACAGAGTGATCTGGGTCCATCTAAACATGTATATCCAACATTCAATAGTCTATATAAAAATCCAGTGTTTATTTTATTTTAGTACGTCCGCGGACTCGATTGACGAGGGACTAATAAATTCAAGCAATATGAATTTCTTTGAAACAGAAAATACTGCATCAAGAAGAGAGACTACATCACGTAAGAATTATGACGTCTTGCCGTAGGCAAAAGTAAATATGCGTTACTTTTCTATCTTTTTATATAATGTAGTTATAGTAATGAAAATATTTATTGTATGAATAACTTTTTATAACTTAAATAAATAAATATTATATGTATATAGTACAAACAATATTATATCTAAGACCAAATAAATTCAAATTTTTTATATTTTCTATTTAATTAACCATAGAAGCACTATAATAAATTTTACCAGTTTAAAAGATTAAAATCCGCAGTACCGACTTCTGAATCGGTATTACGTACACGGCATGCCACATCTGGTTCTGGCCAAGAGTGGCATGCCGTGGATTCTGGTTTCGAAACGACTCTTGCTTTCGATTATTTCAGGCAACAGTCAAAATTGCTACGCTGTGTGTATTTTACTACATATAGCTTTTTATTTAGCTTCGTATTCTCGCTTTTGATCTATATGTATACGCTACTAAAAAAAACATTATTCTAAAATAAAAATTGTTCTAATAGAAATGTTGGTCATTGTGGCAGAGAATTGTTTTTACACTTACGATGGATCAATACTTAAATATATTTCCGACCCCATTGTGGCCATTATTTTGATTTTGTTCTATCTTTTATCTGGTTTTAGAGAATTCTTCTGACTATTTGAAGTTTTGTATTTTTCGCTAGAATATTTTTAATTATTTATTGTTATACATACGAGTTAGTTCAAGTTAGAAACACGCATACATAATATACCAGCAACAGTGTCTTTATAAAGGATGATAAAGGACTCAATATGGCAATTTCTAATAATTTAAGCATGGAATGTAAAATGCATACCAGAGGTGGTAACATATATTACTGAAACTATTTTTTGCTACATGGCGCAAGTGAACACCATAAATTTAAATTTTTATTTTATACAAAATTTACCAACTTAAGATCCATCACAAATATAAAAATCAGAATTTTTCTGAAAATTCTGCATATTTCACACTGGACACATTGTAACCGGTGACAAATATAAGTACTTACTTGACACTTTTTTTCTGAACCCGTATTAAAACGTTGCAGACAGGGTACCGTCACATGTTACTACAACGGAAGTTACAAATGCAACTCATCTGTAACTAAAATAGCACTGATTATTAATGATATTTATTTGATACTTATATTACAGTAACAATCAGGTCTTAGTATGACGTGAGTTACCATATTGACTATAATATTACGGCACAAAAACGTTACAACATGAACTTCGGTCGCATTGTAACCTCGGTTACAAATTGCTACTTGGGGTTACACATATTTTTTACTGTGTTTAGCTATTTGTGGGCAGCCGCTGACTGCTAATCTAATTTCCTCCTTTTTTTCTCGAACAGTTTGCGTTTCCAATAATTGCTCTTTTATTACCACAATATTATTTTATATGTTTTTTTGAGGTACTAACGGCTTGTGCACTTTGTTATTTATTATTGAATTGTTTAATATTATTGAAATAATTATGCTTTACTATGGCTATTGATACTAGTACTAAGGTGGCTTGCATCAACGTGCGTTCCCTATCGCCTAAAATTAGTGATATGAGAGTGTTTGTTCGGGTTAACTCTATCGTTATTTTATTAACTATTAAAGTAACTGAAACTTGGCTAAACTCCAATATTTCTGATAATTCCATACGAGATTTTCCTCTGATTAGACAAGATAGAGACACACGGGTTAGTGCAATAGCTGTTTATGTTAAGTCTTGTAACATCCTTCTTCTAAATTTTCCTTGGCTTCTGGGTTCACCATTCCAGCCAGTTATATGAGTAGGGGAAATAAAACCTTGATATTGTTTACCACGTCCTTCTGGAACCTATTTAAAAACAGCGATTTGGAGTTCAACGTAGAATAAATATTCTTCTAAGCTCTTCTACTCTTGGAAGCAAACAGCTAGAAATGCAGGTTAGCTACTGTCTACGATAGTCTACACTCTACACCAAACATGCGCTGGAACTACTGCGATACACTAATTAGTTTTTAACGGTTACTACAAGACTAGCTTGATGATGGTTATTACAGATCTCTTTCGGGCAGGGAAGGGCAATTAGAGGATGACGAAAAGGATATCATAATATATAATGATATCATGAAGAAAACTCATAAGACTCTGTATCCTGTGTTCAGATAAATTACCTAGGACTGAAGGTATATCTATGGGGGTCATCAGCTTCGAATTTACTAACTCTTGATATAGTTGGTCTGATCTTCTCTTGTGCAGAGGACGAAAAATATGTGTTTTAAGTCTCTAAAAAGGCCGCATGAACAATCTCCACTTCTTTTCACGTGAATTTTAAAGAGGTGAGCTGGAGTGCAAACATGATTGAATCTCATTCTGCACATCGGTACTATTTGGACACTTGACAGCCGCATCTTATGAAACCATGCCTGTTTGGTGTCGGATTGATATTGTAAAAGAATTTAGCTTTAGTACTACATAATTCATCTCATTTTTCTTTCCACTTTGACAAGATTTCAACTTTACCCTCCACTAAGATGTCATTGCTTTGGATTTTGTAATTCCTGTTTGGTGTTTCTAGAGAAGCTGCATGTCTAGCTACAGTATCTGCCTTTTCATTTCTTCGAATGCCCTAATATCCCAGAATCCAGATGAAACGGATATCCGAATTGCATAACCGGGGGCTTATGCAATTCGTAATAAATTTGTTTGATTTCCAAAGTATAACTATGTGAATCCGCTGAGATGCCTACTGACTGAATATTATAAAGAACGGTCTACGAATCAGTGAAAATCAAGACCTTCTGTAGATTACTTTCCCTTACTAGATCTATCGTCTCTAAAATGGCTATAGTTTTGGCTAGGCATTATTACCCTTTAATTAAAAGAATCTAACGTTACTTGAAGTTGATTTGGTAATAAAGCACTTATTGTAATAGAAACGAACATATCTAGTTTGCGATAATGATGGTGAAGTTCCCTAAATACATAAACAATAAACGACCTCGCTAGCTCAGCAGTTTTGGAGCGAGTGGGAGATAATTACCACAGCTGAAATATGCCGGCGCCAGGAACAGCTATCTCTACACTTATTATTATCTTAACACAAGATGTTCTAAACTCACATTAACGGGATCAATTATGTTAGGTTCGGTTTGCTACAGTATGGGTTACAGTAAGGGTGTCCAGGAACAAAAAGAAAAATCCGACAATTAACAATAACAGTATATTGAAATATTCGTGGAGTTGAAAACACGCTCGAATAAAATTACCGTGTGACACAACTATTACTTGAATTTACAATTAAAATATAATCTAACGCAAAATACCAAATACAAAACTACAGTCGGAATCACGAAAGAAGAGCCCTGCGTCTCAAATTGCCGCGTCTAGTAACGACATACATTTCGAAAATTATTAGTCAAGATACTTTAAAAGATAAAGATAAAAACATAAACGTATGCCATTCGTCCGTAACATATCTGTAGGATAGACGTTTCATTGACTTGGTGTCCCCAGCAATGTACAAGACAAAGATAGAAATGTAACCAAAATGATATTTCTATACCATCTACAGATAGCCGCACTTCGAGACGTAATTTGATTAATGTTGTTTTACTGGTTGTCGAATTTCAAATAAAGTCGAATTTTTTGATCTTGTCCGTTACGTCATGAGTAATATTAGTATGAATCGACTTATATGTCATGTTGACATTTCTCTCTAATGTACGTTAAATGGCGGTGATGAATATTTTACGTATATCTGTGTTTAATTACGTAACGGACAAGATCCAAAAATTCGACTGTAGGTTATGTTTGTAATCTATCACTTTTACTACAACTGACGTTAACCTTAAAGTTTGACACTTCGTTATATGCGCGCCATTGCAATTTTGAAATACTACCGGAAGTACGATATCTAATATATGACGCTGAAGTACCGATTTGATTCGTACATTAATTTATTGATAACTCAGGGCTCTTCTTTCGTGATTCCGATAATACATAGAGTCTAATAAACAACAAAATTAAAATAACAACCTTTAAAATTTCTCGACAGTACCTTAATCTTAGATGAATCCTAAAGTTCTCTCTAGTTGGTAAGACTAATTATCCTCAAATATCCTACGGTTATGTAGTAAGTGTACACCATTGAGCTAGTATACTGGAGACCATTGAGCTAGTATACTAAGGAGACGCTATAAAGCATATTTCCTGTATGTTCAAAACGGCGCACTGGGCGGGGCTTACGCGGTGTACCAATATGGTTGCCTCCCAGGTCCGGTCAACTGAAAATTATAAGTATAATCTTAAGCCTCCACTTAACAGATGGTTTTATTTAAAATTAATTATCATCCCACGCCTATTAGGCCCAAGGCCCATAAATGTCATAGTTTGACAATATAAACGCTCAATATGTAATAGTTTATTTATATGTACCTACATACAGGCCCACCAATTGAAATTTTCCAATTACGGCCCTGCACATTGTTTTTATGTCAAACACTGACCTATAAAATGACGAATTTCGACGAATTCTTCTTGTTAACGCTGTTTCTACTCTTGCAACTAGGTAGAGCACAGGAAACCATTATGTCTTATTGTAGTAGTTTGCTATATCATATAACTGTAAGAACTGTATGTAATCAAATAATACAACCATACATGACATATACACTAGAATTTCCGAATTTGACGTAAGGTGGTGTACTAATATGGCCGACCTGCGCCGTTTCAGCCACGTGATAGCGTCTCCCTACTTAGTCTATCTCAATGGTGTAGTGTACACTGACACAAAACACACGGAATTGCCTTTAATCTTCCGCGCATGGAAACCACTAACGCAAAACTACACACAAAATTAACTTAACTCACTATTTTGAGCAATCCGCGTTGAAGCTAAGTATCTTAACTTGAGAGATGTTGTTAACCCTTCGATCAAAATACTGGTGGACGATGGACTCTCTCTTAATCTTTGTCGCGATTCCTTTTATACACCTTCCCAAAGTGACCATCTGGGGGTAAAAACCTCGCGCTCAATTCCCGAGATGCGGTTTGACTGAGTTCAAATCCCATTCGTTGATTGGCGGTTAGGTAGAATATGGTGTGATGAGAATCTTCCAATAGGAGTAAAATCACTCTATCACTTTAGGTACAGTTGTTTCTGAGACGATGCAGTTATTCTTTTCTTATATTAAACATCTGTTACTTAAATTTTAAACATCTCTTTTGAAATTACATATACGGGGTTGAAAATTTATGACAATATAGTTTACAAAGAAATAAAACTAATGTTTACAATTATATTCACATCAAGACGTTCCTACAATACTTGAGAATTTATTACCATATGTTGTATAATTTCAACAGATTGCATCATATATTTATACGAGGACTGTTCTAAAACAAATTTGACCCGTAACAGTATATGTTAGTTTTGTTGTCGATCGTGATCTGAATCTCCTGACGATTCACTGGACTGAATATTCCAATAACCACTCCTTGGGCCGACTTAGATGCATCAGTGTACCTATATTGACACATGATTTGGCCAATTTGTTTGACTTTAAGGTGTCGAAGACAAAATTTATATGGTTTCCGTGAATAATCTGTAGGTTATTTATAGTGGTCACAGGGATCGGGAAAATTTAAATAATCAAAGGAGAAGCAAGGAAGACGAATGTTATATATTAAACGTCTTTTAAATCCACATAATTCACTAAACTAAATTTGAAAGTTCTTCTGAGGTGGGAAAAGAGTAAACTACTCCCATTAATTGCCTTGAATGCTTGTTTATCCACTTGCAGTTTATATCTCAATTCGAGAGAAAATTCCGAGCATTCTACTAAAAGAGCCTGAGTTGGAGTAGATTTCATTGTTTCCTATAGCTGAATTGAATATTCGGTAATACCTATATTTTTATTTTCGCACCACCATTCTAATCTTGCGTTGATAAGAGATTCTAAAGTTTTTAATAAACACAATGATAGGCAGATAAGCCGGTGGGAAGAACATATGTTTGGTGGTTTCTTTGGTTTCAAAAACGGAATGATGGTTGATTCCTTCCAAGGTATAGGAATTGATTCACCAGTCAAACATGAGTTATAGCATAATAAAATTAATCCTTTAACATTCCAAGAGAGGTTCTTAATCATTTGATAGTGGATATTATCTGGTCCAGGAGCACTATCTTTGCTATTATTAGTAAAGCATTCTAGTTCGCTCATTGTAAAGTGTCTAGATAAAAAGTTATCTGGAGGAATAGTTTTCGCTAAGCGCAAGTTCAATCGAACTGAGTCTGGAGCAAGAGTGTCAGGGTATGGGACCGAGCCGCTCCTAAATCGTTTAATCTTTCTCCATACATGAAATATGTTCGATTCTCTATTCAGGGATGAACAGAAATCAATGAAGGAGGCTTTCTTTAATTAATTAATAATAAAATAATTAATTTTTTAACCTCTAGGTAAGTAGACATGTTAGGGTTACTTTTAAAATTGCGAATAGATTGTCTTCTTCTATCTACAGATTGTGTGCACTCAGCATCCCACCATAGGGGCGATGGCTTATTGACCTGCTTGGGAATCTTATGTAAACAACTTTGTCCAGCTTCCTAGATAATACTTTGAATATTTTTACAGAGATCTACGTTGACCGCTATGTTTGAGACCTGATCATGAATACGATTTTTCAATTGGGTTCAATTGCCCGTCTTCAAATCGAGTTTGGGCCTGGGAACAAATTCTAAAGGAGAAAAAGGATCCCTTTGTAGAATAATAGAGAAGTGGTCACTTCCGTGACTATCTTCGAGTATACTCCAATTGAAAAGCATGCTCATATCTGATGAGCATACACTAATGTCTAACATATTTGCAGTCCTATCTATAGGACATAGTCTTGTAGGCTCGGCAATATTCAAAAGGTTCAGATCCAGCTCTTTTAAAATCTCGAATAACATTTTTCCTATTCTGTTTGTGGTACCGTTGTCCCATCCGTGATGGATAGCGTTAAAGTCTCCACATAGCACAAACGGGCGTGGAATATTTTCGAGTATATTGTGTAAAGCTTCTTTTTGTATGTTACAACCCGGAGAAATATAATATAATTTGCTACCAAGGCAAAAACCTTTTAGTTTAATCACTACTACCTGAACATCTTCATGTGCGACATTTATATTTAGAATCGCATAGGGAGTATTTCGTCTGATAAGAATCATTGCTCCACCTTTTCCATCGGTACGATCAACTCTCAAAATGTGAAACTTGGAAATATGTAGATGTTGGTTTGGATATAACCAAGACTCAGAAATACAAGCCAGAAAGCAATTGAGTTCTCCAAGTAACCACTGCAGGTCTCCAAGATTACTGTTAACGGATCTAATATTCCATTGTAGAATTTTTTGCGATGAGAATTTAAAGGCTAGGAAGAGAAGAAAAATATAGATCATGGCAGTGGTTAATGTTAAGATATGATTAAATTTGAAGGGACATGGCTTTAGTACAAAGTTTAATAATGGCGTCTAACATCTGCAAAATTGATGATTGAATAGGATTCTTATGTAATGCTGTTTTGATGGAATCCTTCACTTTTTTCCAGTGTAGTTGTGAGTGAAGCTTTTTCTGAAGTAGATTTATTCGATAGCTGCGTCGATGAATTCAGTACACATCAGTACTACATCAGTAAAGGTAGAACTGGTACTGTTCCGGGATCGTCAATGTTTCTATTTTTGTACATTAGATTTCTATTATGGTCTGCTTGAGAAAAACTATTGGCAAATGGGACTCTCCTTCGTTTAGCTGGAGCGGCAACTTGCGAAAAGGTTTGCCTTTGAATAGGAGAGTTTGATTAAAAAACAATAGGTAGGACGGAAGTATTAAGTAGGAAGTATTAAGTAGTGGAAAATCTCTTTGCAGAATAAATTGGCTGGGTTTTGTTAGTTTAGATGTATCCGCAAATGATAGGTTTTGGAATGCCATTATTTCATAAATTTTCACCTGTCTTAGATATTTTGGGCATTTCTTCTTTAAGGCATCACGATCGCATTTGAAGTAAATACATTTTGGCGAGGGTTTTTTAGAACAAGTTGTTTGGTGATCTCCTGCACAATTGCTACAATTCTCCTTTCCCTTACAAAGTCTGGTAATGTGGCCGTAATATAGGGTCACCGGTAGCACTGCACAACCGGATATTTGTAAACTTCTACCACACTAGGGGAAAAGTATAAAAAAACTCTTTAGGTAGCATAGTACCCTCAAAAGTGATAATGACTGTAGTAGTAGGCTCATAAGACACCTCATCGTTTACAGAAGTTCTTTTTGTATATTTTTTAGAATTTGTTCTTCACTTAGAGATTTATGAATATCTCGAATTACGCTAAGGCAGGAAACTAAGTACGCGGGAATAAAAGCTACTATTAGTTTCTCTAGCTCCGCATGACTCAGGAAATTATTTGCGGTTTTGGAACAATTAAAAATAATCGATAATCTACTTCTTCCTTTTTGCACAATTGATTTTATCCCGGTAATATTCGCGTTTCTAAGCAGTTTCCCGATAATCATGGGACAAATAGTTTTGAATTCTGACGGGTCATTCTTATTGTCGTACTGAACATATTGTAAGGAGGAATCCCCTTTGAGACGCCCCTGCCTAAAGCACGCCGCCACTGTGTTTGTTGCGAGAGAAATTAGTTAAGAGAAAAAGAAGAAGAAGAGAAAAAAGCAGTTGTTTAGATATGTTGTGATTTTTGTTGTTATAAGTTATTCTGTATCATATTTATACAATAAATACTTTCTTAAAACGTGTTAATAGTTACGGCATCCTAACAGAATTCAGAAGTGGGATTTGTATCCAATATACGCGTATTTTCCAAAAATTCTCCCGTGACGTTTGACGATTGCAAGTTCCGAAGGTCGTCTGTTAAGACCGAAGGTACGAAAATTGGAAATAGAAACGCGTAAGTCTGCACAGATTTAATAGTATTAGATTGGAATTACGTATATTTTAAACATAAAGATGAGCGAAAACGAGTTCACTGAGGGTAACGATGCGAGTCCGCCGATTTCAGGTAATCAAAGCACGGCAAATTTAAATCGATGCGAGAAAAACATGGAAATTATGATGGCACAGGTAACAAATATGATAGCGATGTTACAGGAAAAAGATCGCGGATTAGAAAAATGTAGGCATAGGGTTAGCGACGCTGAGATAGCTACGACAGGTATTACTAAACATTTATTTCCTTTTTCGGAAATAAATACGCAGATTCCCGAGTTTAATAGCGACAATGATGGAATTAAGGTGGACGAATGGATTAAACGAGTAGAGAATATTAAAGAAATGTATCAGTTAGAAGATAAAGAAATAAAAATTTTGACATCCAACAAATTAGGAAAAAAAATGCAAAAAGATGGTATGAAGGAGATGAGGAGAATTATAGAAAAGGATGGACAGAGTTTAAGCAAGCTTTGATAGAAATGTTTGAGATACATGAAGATATAGGGAAGTTAATGGTCAGGATTCGGAATAGGAAACGGAAAAGAAACGAAAGGGCTGAGGATTATTTTCACGAAAAGTGCGCCTTGGCAAGACGTGCGAAACTGACAGATGTTGAATGTATTTACCATTTAATACATGACATAGAAAATTTCACAATAAGAGCTCAGCTAGTTACGACTCAATGTACGGCACCGAAAGATATATTGAAGCTACTGAAATTATTGACTAGTGAAATGGAAACACAAACCGATAAGACTGATATAAAGAAATGTAACATTTGTCGTAGAAAAGGTCACGAATTAGAAAAATGTTATTTTAAAAAGACATTAAAGAAGAAAATGGGTCTCCGCAAACAGCTGTTATAGCGAAAAAGCCACCAGTTTGCTTTAGCTGTAAAACCAACATGAAACCTATATTCGAATGACAATATCACAGTGACACCCGCCTTTAATATCATGTGAATATCTGTTTCCGTTATAAATACAATATCGGCGACAGATATTCTACCTATCTTCCAGTGGGTGTGCATGTCAACGGCACCCCCACAATGACAAATTAAAATTTTACATAGCACAAAGTTTTGTGCCGCAAACCGAAAGTTTTATGCTGCTTCCGTTCTCGAGATATTTGCATTTCTTTGTGGGGGGTGCCGTTGACATGCCAGCAACCCTACCAACAAAATCAAAATCTGTTAGAGCCAAAATTTTGCTGTAGGCTTGTAGAGTTTTGTGCTGCAAACGGAGAGTTTTGTGCTGCTTCCATTTTCGAGATTTTTAATTTTTTTTTGCTAAAATACTATATCTATGGGAATTTTCGACATCGCAAGTAACAACCGAAAACGAATTTGGTTATAGGCTAATGTTTTGTGCTACAGCTATAGAGTTTTGTGCCGCTGAGATCGAATTTTGCGCTGCCCCTGGTTTCCCGCAATAAATGTTTGAATGAATGAATGAATAGCATGTTTACGGCACCCCATATCCTATATCGGCGAAAGTACGTACGCTACTGGATTTTGCAGTTTTTTTAATTTAACATGTTTACGGCACCCCGTACTCCATATTTGCGAAAGTACGCACACTAACGGATTTTGCAATAGGGCAAAGTTTTGTGCTACAGTCACTGAGTTTTGTGCCGTTGAGAGCGAGTTTTGTGCAGTACCCGTTTTCCCGTAAAAATTATTTTAATTTAGCATGAGATTACTAAAAATTTGCGCAAAAGAAATTTGTTTTATTAAGCGTCAATAAAAGTACATATTTAGATTACAATTTGAATTGCTTCAAACCGCATCTTAATATCTCAAATAATAAAAAAATTAGGCCAAATAAAAGAAATTAGGAGATTTCAGTTTTTCTTCAATATTAAACAACTGAACCATGACAAGTAAAATTTGAAAATGGATTCTTAGTGAGCTTTTGAATCTACGCCTTTTTGCTAATTTAATCGTCTCTCTATGTCTTTAAATAAAAAAGTTACCCATATTGTCCCTACGAAATCCGGGCACCCTGTATATGTATATGTATGTATAGTGAAACTTCCCTTAACGGACACTTCTATTAGCCGGGCACTTCCCTTAACTAAACATTTTATCCGGTCCCGAATCTATAAGTAGGAAATTCCTAATAAATTGGTTTCTCTTGTGCGAACACTCTCTTGAACGGGCGCGGACAGTTATTTAGCTGCTTTTTGATCACAAATTCTCGCTTAAACGGACGCGAGGATCGAGACGTAATAATTCTCTCCGGTAAATCCCCTGCCTTCGTCGATGATATTTGAATAGTATAGCTATTTGTTTAATTCGCAAGTTACCGTCGTCTGAGTGGGTATATTTGTTACGTTCTCTCTAGAAAATGGTAAGTTTTAAATTGTTTTTTGAACATAGTTAATATGAACTATGTATGTATTTTATTAATTTTAGAATTCAATATCGAAAAAAAATACTTTAACGCTGAAACAAAAGATTACGATCATAGAATATAATAATAAAAACAAGCTCAGTTCACGTGAAGTAGCCAGAAAATTTAATATTGGTAAAACACAAGTCGCGAAAATAATAACAAGAAAAGATGAATATCTAAAACAGTGGCAAACAAATGACAATAGTGAAATTAAAAGGAGATTTTTTAAAACTGAAGGCCTCCGAATAGATCAATTAACATATGAATGGTTTGTGCAAGCTAGGAATAAGAATATGCCTGTATCAGGTGTACTAATTAAGTATAAAGGTAAGGAAATTGCTGAGAAATTAGGCAATTGTAATTTTGTTGCTTCTACTGGATGGCTAGATAAATTCAAAAAGCTACATAATATTCATTACGGGATGATATCTAGCGAGACCGCTAGCGCAAATCAAGAAGATGTAGAAGCTTTCATAAACAGGTTACCGTTAATAATTAAAGAGTACACACCACGCGACATATATAATTTGAACGAAACAGGCTTATTTTTTCGGGCACTAGCAACAAAGACAATGGCACTAAAAGGCGAAAATGCGTGGGCGGCAAGTTATCGAAGAAAAGATTAACTATGTATAATGCACTCTGTGAATATGGCAGGAGAGAAAGAAAAACTGTTGGTTATCGGAAAATCAGCGCCTCCTCGCGCGTTTAAAAATCTTAACATTGCTTTTCTTCCGGTCCAATGGTATTCAAATAACAAGGCTTGGATGACTAATTTTATTATGACAGAGTGGCTGAGTGAGTTTTATCGGAAAATGATCGATCAAAACAGAAAACTTTTATTATTTTTAGACAATGCCGCTGCTCATCTTAAGGATGTACAGTTGCAAAATGTTAAACTCATTTTCTTACCGCCAAATACGACAGCTTACTGCCAACCTCTAGATCAATGCATTATAAAAATGTTTAAAACTTGGTATCCACATTTAATACTAAAACATATTTAATCTCAATTTTAGAGTTCCGATTCAGTTCATAATTTAACCAATTCTTAGTGTATTAGATGCGATTTATTTTATCAAAAAAGCATGGGATGATGTCTCATGTGATACAATTAAAAATTGTAAATGTAAAATTGTTTCAAAAAACAGGATTTCGAGAAGTAAATGGAGAGTTTGAAGGTATATTTGATCCTGAAGATGAAATTCCTTTATCCAAATTGGTTCAAATGTCTACGCTAATGAGAGAATTAGGTAATAACGATTTACATGAATTTATAGATATTGACGCCAATCTGGATACAGAGGACGGTAATACAGATATTTTGATCGATAATTTTGAAAACGAGAGCCAAATAGTGACGATGAAGGACATGAAACAGAAATTCCTAAATATGATGATTATGAGAAAAGATGGTTTACTGGAAATAAAAAAACAAATTTGTTCTGAAAAAGATGATCTACAAGGATTTGGAATGCTTAGTGAATTATCATTACATTTTGAAGCAAAATTGACGTATAATACCCTCAAGCAAACTCACATTCTAGAATATTTTGTAAAGTAGTACATACATTGTATAGGTATGTACAGTGGACAGCAGCTTAATCGACACCGTTACGAAATTTCCTAGTCCTTAGGTTAAATGAAAGTTTAGGTTTTTAGTTTTTACTTAACTTTTTCTAATAAACGGACACTTCTCTTAACTGGGCAATATTGTCGGAACGAACGATGTCCGCCTATGGAAAGTTTCACTGTATATGGTTTTATAAGTTCGACCATATTTCTCATGAAGTGAAAAGTGCCTCTGGGCTTAATATGTACTACCGACGACGTCTTCAAACCCTGACTCTATATCATAAAATACTTTCATTGAAAACACCTCCATACCTTTATTGCGAGATTCGTTATAGAACGGATGTTCACAATTTGCTAACCAGGTTTCGCGGCAAATTATCTCCGCCACACCACAAGTAAAGCTTATACCAGTTCTCGTTTACTTACCAAATATATGCTTACTATAATAGCTTACCTGAATATGTTGTATCAGGATCCTTAAATTTGTTTAAAAGTAATTTGCGAAAACTTTTTTTTGCGTGTGTAGTTAAATTTTCATTTAATGTGTATAATACAGACTTGTTAATATTTTAAGTTATTAAAGAAAACCAAATTAGCAGTAGTGAGTGGTAAAGTATGAAGGCTAAGTTGAAAAGCAGCGTTGCTGAACTTCGCCTTCCGCCTTTCTGTTTTGTTTATATATATTTATTTATATGTATGTGTTGTGGCGCAATAAAGACTATTATTATTATTATTTTCCACATACCATTGTTAGGGGATCTTTAATTTTAATTTGATATAAATGTGCACGAGATAAGCATTGTAGCGTAGTCTGTTTATGCTTGCTCTACTTACATATTCTTTTTTTTTTTTTTTTTTTTTTTTTTTTATTTATTTTTAGGAAGCAAAACAGGTTTCCCCAAAACATGCTTCCATAACACTTATCATTACAATACTTATATGGTATAACTACATATGTATATTAAAAAAAAACAAAAGCTATATTTATGTGGCATATAAACACAATGTGTTATACATATTTGGTATATAATTTCACATATGCTAGAATTGAATATTAAGTAATAGCTACTGACTATTTAGTGCAGCGTGTCGCAGTTTATACATTTGTAACACCGACTTTTTGAATTGAACAAAACTCAAGTGAAATATGTCAATCTCGTAACATTCAGCGTTGTAGAGAAGAGTGGCTCTATATAATGGAGAATTCAGACCAACATTAGTATTTTGGCGACAGCAGTAAAACGTGTCAGGACGTCTGGAGTTTAATCTAGGAATATTGAACACGACTTTCTCAAGGAGAACAGGACAATGGATGTTGCTATTAACAATCTTGTGTAGTGTATTGAGATCATTTGATTTTCTTCTATCTTCCAAAGATAACAAATTATACCTCAGCAAACTTTGTGAGTACTCGAAACTTGTGTGATAAAATTTGAAATTCAAATATTTTAAAAACTTCCGTTGCACTCTTTCAATTCTATTAATATAGATATTGTAATAAGGATTCCAGATCACGCATCCGTATTCCAATTTAGAAACTATTAATAATTTATATAGATGGATAATGCAGAATCTGTCTGTAAACGCCTGAGATATCCGGATTATGAACCCTAACATTTTAAAACTAGCCCTGACTATTGCATCAATATGATATTGAAAAGATAATTTAGAATCAAATATAATGCCGAGATCTCTAATATTTGTCACCTCGGAGAGGAGATTGTTACCAATGGCGTAATTGTATTGAATTGTTATTTTCTTTTTTAGTGAAACGAATAAATTTGCATTTTTGTATATTAAGAAAGAGCCTATTTTTCTCACAATATTGTTCAAGATTATTCAAGTCAGACTGAATCCTTCGACAATCATCAAGGCTACCAACTTCAGAGTATAACTTAAGATCATCTGCATATAATGAAAAATGAGAATGTTTTAATACCGTGCCAACGTCATTTATGTATAGAATAAATAACGTGGGTCCCAGATGCGAACCTTGAGGGACACCAGACGTCACATCCACATACTCAGACCTTGCCCCACTTACAACTACCGCCTGCTTCCTGTTTCTGATGTACGACTCGATCCATCTTAATAAATTGCCGTGAAATCCAATAAATTTTAATTTTTCAATCAGTATACTGTGATTAATTTTATCAAAAGCTTTTTGAAAATCAGTAAAAACAACATCTACTTGTGATGATGAGTCAATCGTACTATAAAGAAAGTTAGTATATTCTAATAAATTTGTTATGGTAGATCGATTTCCACAGAACCCATGTTGCTGTGGTATAATTATATCTTTAATTTCAGTTTTAATTGACGTGTTGATAATACATTCAAGAATTTTTCCAAAAACAGGCTGCTTAGAAATGGGGCGATAATTACTAATATCATTTATAGAGCCACCCTTATGCACTGGCGTGACCAACGTTCGCTTCCAAATATCAGGAAAAATTCCACTATGGAGGGATTTATTAAATAAAATAAATAGAGGACAACTTAATGTCTTGGAGCAAGATTTAACAAAGTGAGGATGGATCCCGTCTGAACCAGAACCCTTATGTTCATTGACTGACTCAAGTGCATGAGCTATAGAATCTATACTAATTTCAGCTAAACCAATTACCCTAGAGGAATTCACATCATTTATTGCAACATCAGTCACGCCACCCACCTCAGGCTCAAATACAGAATGAAAATACTCATTAAACAGATTACACACATCATATATATTTTTCGCTGTTTGCTCATTATAGTTCATAACCTGTGGAATAGATGCTGTTTTGCGCTTAGATGATACATATGACCAAAAGTAATTGACGTCTTTTTTAACGTTTTGTTGTACTGATAACAAATAATTTAAATAATCTTGATCAACTGCTTGCTTAAAACGACGTCTTAATAGAGAAAATGATTCATAATCGATCTGGTTATTATATTTTTTCCACCGGCTATGAGCTCTGCGCTTTTCATTATATATTTTTATTGTAGAGTGCTTGTACCAAGGAGGAAAATTCGAAGATTTTCTTCTCGCGCTGGGCACACACAAACGCACAATACGATTCAATTCATTATAAAATACATTTACTGCGGTATCAATTTCAAGAGCCTCCAGTAACCCGTTCCAATTTATTGCAGATATTAAATGATTTACCTCATTATAATTGGCTTTTCTAAATTGCCAGTAATCGCATGGTACAAAAGAAAAACGCGAAATATTAGATGGAGTATGTAACAAGAAGGTAATGGATTTATGGTGTTGGTCCTCAGTTACTAGTGGCTCATCAACTGCAATTAAGTCAGATACCAGAGCATTTGAAATTACCAAGTCTAAAATTCTATTATTAGTATTTGCAACATTATTGTATTGATGAAAATTTAAAAAAGACAATGAATCAAGTAAAACATTTTCCTTGGCATCATTAATTAAACTATTAGACTCTAGGTAATCACCATTCTGTGTCCATCGGAGATTTGGTAAATTGAAATCCCCAGCTATCAGAAAAGCATCATTAACATGTTCATTAAAAATATTGCTAACATTATCAAAAAAAGTTTCGAACTTCATCACACCTGTGTCTGGTGGTAAGTAAACACAACACATGTGAACTTTTATTTTATCACTTTGAATAGTTACCCAAACATCTTCACACTCGGTACTCCATTGCAAGCGGTGCTCTACCGACAGTCCCTTCGCTACTGCTATGAAGCTGCCTCCGCCTCGTTCTTTTTGCGATGTAAAAACGGATCTATCACGCCGGAACACATTGTAGTTATCAGGAAAAAGTTCAGCACTATTTATGGAATCAGTCAGCCAGGTTTCAGTACAACAAATAATATCATAGCCACAATTCAAAACACCCTTATAAAACGTATTAGATTTAGTTCTAAGCCCCCGAACGTTCTGATAATAAACTGATAGTTCTGCCATTAACAACACTAACACTATTTAGAAATTATTGAATTTATTTAATTTATGTTACTATTTATGTAATTGATTTAATTGATTCAAATTTGCAATAGCCTGAATTCTCGACCTATCATCTTTCCGAATAAAAATTTTGCAATCTCTTGTCCAGCAATACTTAACGGAATTGTCTTTACAAAACGAACGCACCCTCCAAAACAACTCCTTATTTTTTACAGTAAGATGATCGTTACAGTAAATTGCCGAAATACTATTTGAAAACCCAAGTTTATCTGCAGTGAGATGCTTATATTTACGAAGAGCAACCAGAAAATTATTTTTCACTTGACGGGAAATGAATTTAACAATCACATTTCTTGGTTTATTATTTTTTATTATAGATTGCACTCGGTGACAGGCATCAATCTGCGCGTCATCTATAGTAATACCAGTTAATCCAGCTATTTCTTTTATAATTTTTAGAATGTTTTCATCATTTTGCTCCGGAATACCAGTAATTTCAACGTTATTTATCCGTAGATACTGCTGAATGTCCTCAACTTCTGTCTTTAGAAGGTTATTTTGAACAGTTATGTCATTTAGTTGAGTTTTTAAATCTTTAAACTCTTTGACAAAGGTTGTGAATTCTATCAATTTAGAGTTAAAGTCATCTACCTTGTTGCTACAAAAATCCACTGATTTAGTAAGATTTGATTGTTCAGATTTCATTGAAGCAATTTCGGATTTTATAGTTGACAGCATGTTTAAGACTTGATCATCGGTTGACAACGGTCGAGATACACAATCTTTGCACCGCCAAGATAGGCCG
>CM043016.1:109294138-109541699 GCA_023690525.1 Holotrichia oblita
TAGCAGTTAGTGAACTCTGTCGGCGAGCCTGAAGAGTGATGTATCGGTCCTGAATAGCAGTGGTGGCGCGTCTTCTTTAAGATGTTGTTCCCTGGGATTACCTGTATCTCTGTAACGTCGCCATAGTCGGCTAATTACGCTCTGTGTTGTACCTAGCCGCTCCGCTACGTCAACTTGTCTTACTCCAACTTCCAGCATTCCAACTGCTCTATTCATATCGTCAGGATGCAAATGACGACGTCTATTTTGTTCATTCATGTTTGCTTTTAACGCAATTTATGCTTACACTTATCAATGGCTACTAATTTTTGTGAAACAACGCAGAAATGGTGGGAGAAGTAACACACTAAAGTTAAACTTCAAAACATTTTAAGATTTATCATTAACTGTACTTGTTTAATGGATACTTTTGATAGATTGTTGTTTATAAGTTACCTAGCAACCAAACTAAACAACAAGACAATATTAACGAAAGTAAAATCAAGCAAATAAAATAAAAATTGATATCCTTAGATTATAATAATAATAATAATAATAATAATTTTTTAGCCCAACAGATTATACAATCCAATTTGGACATAACTAAATTATAACTAGATTATTTTTATTTTTATATGTAAACTGTTAAATAATGTATGTATATATTTTTAATCACTATACAATTTAAATTGCTGACATTTTAGTTGAAAATGATACGATTGAATACTATCAAAACGTAAAATTAAAAAAAAATTAATAAAACCGACCGTCATTGCCCAATAAAAATTAGGAAAAATTAGTACTTAATCTTCAGTTAGTTTAGTTAGATAAAGTAGTGCATACTAACTAGCAACTATTATTCCCTCGAGCCGAGCTTACGCGGCTCGGTTCGTAAATTCAGCTGTCGGGAATAATAACTCATTATTGACTCGTTGTATAAACTATTATTATAACACGCTTATGTCAGTTTATGTTATAAAACTCAATTTTTAATCCGGTTAGCTTGCGTGCTTTTACAGTCAGTTGTATAAAAAAGGTTTTTTGAAATTCCTCACCGTTTAATTATAATCCACCCCATTGGTTGCACCACACTGTATATACTGCGCCACAAAATAAATGTTTAGAGTATGTCATAATTAAAATTAGTTATGTCTTAGATTAATTCTGTGATTGTGTAATATATGTCCGAGTAATGTCAGTAAGACTCATATAGGCTAAATCATTAAATAAGACTTGACATCTAACGAGTAGGACCGACAGACATTGCTTAAGCTAACTTAATATTCTAAAGTGTACACTCAGCTAGTAAAATTAAGGAATATCATAATGTTTAAATCAAAAGGAGCAAAAGAAAGAAAAAAATACAATATAATAAATAACAAAATTTATTATGTAAAATGTGTTATGTGGTCCCCACTTTCATGTGTCAAGAGTAAAGCTCTTTGTTTAACAGAATTAATAACATTTTCTAGGATCCAAGGTGCATTATAAATTTCTTAAAACTTATTAGTGATTCTTTGTAGCAGATTGTTTCCGTTAGGTAAGCTACATCTGGTTGCTTTCCTATAATTCTTCATCATGTAACATATTTACAAATGATTTCAAGATTTTTATTCTATAATGTTCATCGTTCAAAAATTTCAATTTTTTGGGTACTGCTCAAAATTTTGTATTTTAATCGACATACCTTCAAAAAATATAGATCCAATATTTTTTTTTGTTTCTGCAAAAAAGTGCGTTTCTCACTGTTCATCTACCACTACCATTTTTGACGCGATTCCTGTTTTCTGAATAGTCGCATAACACGGAGAATATATCTATAAAAATGGTCATATGGTGAATAAATGTATATGTGCAAATTATTAAGAAATCTCTGATAGAATAAACCCGTTCACCATTATGTTTCCTGCAATTTCTAAAATAAGTTTCAATGATATACCGTCTCTGTTGTCTATTAAATACAAAGATTATTATTAAATAACTAATAAATTGCAAAGATGTTTTGAACTTCAATTTTACCTGTGATTGTTTATGGATGACATTTTCGAAATTAATGTTAATTCTCCAAGTTCAGACGTGACTGGTATATCTACCCCACTCGCGTATTCCTACATGGGATAAACATTTTGTGGCTTGCTTGATATGTATTATTTTACCCTTATTCAATTGAGCAGTGTATACTTATATGATTTCTACGTAAGAATCAATGCGTCTCTCTCGACGGCGCATCTGAACGACGTAGTATAGCAGTATGTCATTGGACGCATTCAGAAAAAGCAAACAGTTAGAAAGTGATCGGTCATACTCTGTTGTGATTGGCACAAATTTAAGTATCTTTCAGTTACCAACTATCGTCTGCTGGTAAATGGAGCCAATATTTGATCTCATCAGGATATTATTAGGCACTGTATCTCTAAGATTGGCTAATATGTGACTGAGTGAAAAACTTGAAGTGTTTACATGCGTACACATTTGCTGTGTAAGCATGCGTCCTAATTTGTATTGATAGCCTAAAAATATCCATTTTGTCTGGATTGTATTTATAGCCCAAATAAAAGACGATACAATTAAATCTTTGCAATAAAAAAAATAATTTAATTATATTTACGTCTTTTCATTGACTTACAGGGGGAATCGAATCTTAAAACATATGTTACTATATCTATATAAGGTTTTCGTGCACAAAGTAGGTATACAATTTTGTACAAATTTGTTATTCAAGTGCACAGTTATACAGTACATATTTTTCGGTGATTGAGTACATGGGATGTTTATATTCGTGATTTTTCAGATTAATAGAATAATATGCGTGTGTATATAAGTATAAATAGTAATTGCTGATATATATGCAATATAACAACGTTAAGAATATAATTATTTTTAACAGGTTGCCATGTGTGGTGCATTTTACCCATACTATTTTAAACGATCGTCAGATGGAGGTCAAATTGATGAACGAGAAGCTGTCAAAATTTTAGGCGGTAGAGATCCATGTAAAACAGTGTACTTCAAAGAAATGGATCATTCACAGCCTGGCCCATTGTACTCTAGAAGAATCAAAGAACTTTTTCCGCATTGTACTGCTAAAATGAACATATTTTTCGATAATAGCTTGTAAATATGAGTATCGCTAATGTTCGCCATTGACCTAATAGTTACATATTGCAGCCGTGTTTATGTTGAATTTAGTCCCACTTCCATGACGCAAACCATTCAAGTTGATGGACGACGTTTTATAACTGATATGCCCGGTAAAATTTGCAAAGAAGTTTATTGCGCAGTAAGACGACGACAACTAAGAATGCCTAATATTATTAATTGCTTATCGTAAGTTATCTGTATTATCTACATTGACAAGTAGCCTTCTAATTATCAAAATGTTAGAAACATGTTAAACTCTGTTAATTTCTGCGAATTAAGAATTAGACTGAAAGTGATTTCTTTGCAGCCATAGTTCAAACAAACATGTTAACCTTGATTACAATTAAACATACTGCACAATTTAGATAAGTTAAAAAATCATTATCCTGTCAGGATGCACTCAGAATTCCTTTAAGGTGTAAAAATCACAAATGGAAGTAAATGTGTAGTTGTTTTATTGTATTGTAGTTTTCGCGTTGATTTTTATTAACAGCGTATAAGTCAATATTATATCCATAAAATTGCAGGTTTGTAGGACAATTTTAAAAGAAAAGCAACTAAAAAAATGCGATGTTTCCTTTAATTACTTTTACTTCATCAGGTACAACTTGTAAAATTCTCTTTCATCAAAGAACAATCTAAAAACTAGAAACACAAATTACTTACACATACAGTTATTTCCCACTTGTTCTATGTAAACATGCCTTAGCAGAGACAGATCTGTATTTTACCTTTTAACAAATTAATGTGTATAACAGTAATGTCACTTCTTTTGATTATATACGAAGTTAATATTACAAATTGTTGGATTTTATATTGTGCTATGTTAAAGTAGAAAGCTGTGTATATCGCATCTATGGACAGTTTTTTGTGTAATTTTATTTGAATTATCTCGTTTTTAAAATTATTTCCTGTTTTTAAATCTATATTTTCCAAATCAAACGTGACAGGAACCACAAAACATGATTTATCAGAGTCCTTTCATTTCTGTTGATACATCTATCTACTGATTTTACATCATATGTATGTACCTGTGTGATACGTATTTGAATGTTTGACCTATGTATACAGGGTGTAACAGGACGAGATTTTCTATTTCCGGTTTCGCCGGAAGCTCGATCACAACTTCATTTTTTTAATGGATTACTCAATTTTTTTTCATTGAATTCAGCAACAAATTTGGCGTATAGATCATTTATTTCGACTGGTGTAAACCGTTGCCGTTTTATAGCTAACTTGATTTTTATGAAAATTTTATGAAATGCATCGTAGTACTTAGTGACGTATTTCTTTGGTATGCAGAAGAGTTGATTAATGATTATTGGAAGTTAGACAGCTACTAAGATGGGCTATTGAAAATTATTTCCACTTGTGTGCAAATACTATACAGGGTGTTAATATTTACCGACCTAATATGTTAAATTTCAAACACTAATAACTTGGTCATTTTAAATGGAACACTCTGTATATTTTTGTCGCAAACGGTAGAAAATTAAATTCTTGATCATATGATATTACAAATGAATATTTTAGGAGTTTTTCGCAAATTATGTCGTGTACGCATAATTGTCACCAACTCATGGTTCCAACATAGAGATATATATAAGTATACTAGAGAAGTGCCAAGCAGAGGAGAAAAATCCATAATGTTGTTTTCACTAAAGATGTCCCCTGCGTCATTTACGTATAAGCCTATCAACAACATTCAAAAAATAATTTTCATATCAAAATACCTATTTGTATGACAAAGAGAGTCTGAACGGCAGTTTGTATTTCGAAACTTTGCCAAGCACAGACGTACGGTTCGTGAAATTCACTTGAATAAGACAAAGACGAGATTAGTTTCTAGTCTGCGCTTAAGCTATACATTTCCGCTTTTTCACTTGAAAATTTGACATACATTTGACAATACATCTCCGTAGATATTTGATGGAATTGTCATTGATTTCGTCCTTACAAATACGTACTCGTTTAACAATTTTTTGAAGTCATTTTTCTTTTAACTGTAATGACAATACATAGTGGAACATTGCGGTAGGTACAATTGCAACAATTTGTTTTAAATTTTTACGGTCTGTCAATAAATACCCACGCACTTAACCCAAAAATGAAAAATGTCATAGCTGCCATATTCATTTTGATATTTACAGTATTTAACATGACGCCGAAGTACTGATTTGATTAATACAAATGTAATTGATGACGCAGGGATCATCTTTCGTGATTGCAACTATAGATTCTATCCTGACAGAGTGAGCAAATCGGAATCTAGTTCGGGATACTAAAGTCAGGAGAGGGTCAGAGATTGGCAGTGACCATTATTTGGTGATATCCAAAATAAAACAGAAAGTTAGTGCACAGTTAAAAGTAATCACCCGATGTTTTTATGCTGTATTTTTTTAAATGAAAAACTGGTTTAGCTTGTGAAATTTGTTTATTTAATCCATTAGAATTTATTCCATCAAGTCGAGAAAATTATATCGGCCAAGTGCCATAAAAAGAAGTCTGGAACGGTTAAATCGGGTGATCTGGCTGGCCATTGCAAATCACCAAAAGGGGAGATTAAGCGACCCGGAAATGCTTCCTTCAGAATATCGGTTGTGGCTCGAGCAGTGTGCGCCGTTGCACCGTTCTGTTGGAACCACATGTTCTCCAGTCCCAATTCATCCAATAGAGGAAGAAAAATCGGTAATTATGGCTCTGTAGCGCGCGGCGTCCACTGTAGTCATTTGGCCCGCGGCGTCCTCAAAAAAAATGGCCGGATGACCCCTCGAGCGTAAACAGCACACCACGCAGTAACTTTGATCGGGTGTAATGGCTCTTCGTGGGTGATACACGGATTTTCGGTGTCCCAAAAACGATTATTTTGTTTATTCACGTAAGCGCTAAGATCGAAATGAGCTTCATCGCTCATGATAATTTTCGATTAAAAATCGTCCACCTCTTCGTTGAGATTCAGGATGGCTTGAGCGTAGGTTAGACGCGTTTGGCGGTCAACAGCTAACAGCTGATGCACTGTCTGCACTTTGTAAGGGAACATCTTCAAATCTTTCACCAAAATTCTACGCAGGGACTGCCGGCTGATGCCCAATTGCGTGGTAGGTCGTCTGGTCGATGCTCCGGGCTTATCTTAGATATCTTGGGCAACAGCAGCGATATTCTCAGCAGAACGACTGCTCCGGTGCCGGCCAGCCTTGGGAACATCTCGTGTTGTGCCAGTCTCTTCAAGGCGAGTGGCCAAACGCCGCAGTGTTTGTCCAGTTGGTGTCGGACGGCCAGGAAATCTGCGACGAAATTCTCGCTGCGCCAACACAACCGACGAATTGTTGCGCAAAAAAATGGAAACAATTATTCCGCGTTTTTGCGGAGTAAACCGATTCATGGCTTGTCGATTTGTATTCCGCGTTTTTTACTTCACACATGTCAAAACCGAATTGACATTTGGCGCCATTTGCAAAAGTTATAGCGTTTTCCAATAGGGTGATTACTTTTGCTTCACCTGTTATAAAAAGAAAGCGAATAAGAAGAAGAGAAGAGAATTTGAAAGTATAAGAACATACAAACTAAAACACAGAATAATTGCATCTAAATATGAAAATGAGATAAGAAAGAAACTGAGAAACACACCTATACTATAAGAAAACAGAACTCTTGAGCAAATTTGGAATATATTTAAGCGAACACTGCCTGACACTGCGAAACAGGTGTGTGGCGTATACAGAACAACCACTCACAAGCCACAAACGGCTTGGTGGACCAAAGAGATAAAGAAGCATGTCCAAATGAAGAAAACGGGATGGAAAAGATACCTAGCCAACAGAAATGAGAAAATTACGAAGAGTACAAGAAACGGAGTAAAGGTAAAGGTAAAGTAATGATAGTTGAAACAAAGAAGAAAAGCTGGGAAGACTATGGACATAAACTCGAAGGGAAACCAGAAATTATTTTATAAGGTCCTAAAAGAGTTAAGGCAGGGAAAGGAGAAAGAAAATGTATATATTAAAAATACAAAAGGGGAATTACTAAAGGTGCGGTTTCCTAGAAGCATCGGTCGGCCGAAATCCACCGCGACTGAAATCCGCTGGAATTAGATGTACGTTTTTAAATGAAGGCGCATTCCTAGAGTCGGTCGGACGCCGAAAAAAATTTCCGCTCACTTTTGTCGGTTTTGGTAGTCGGTTCTATTCAGTCGATGGTTGATTTCAACCGAGAGCGGAACGGAATTTTAACGAAAATGAATAGTCCAAAACTGTCTTTTGTTGAAGAAGAACACTTAATAAACTTAATTAAAGAACATCCAGCCTTGTATAATTGCAAATTAAAAAGTTACAAAGACCAAACATTGAAAAATAATATATGAAAAACTATTGCACGTAGTTTGGGACGGTCAGATAAGTTTTTCGACAATTAAGTAATGAAGGGTGCAATTTTCCTCTTCTGGTTCTTCTTCAAGCAGAAGTAAAACACATATTTTTCTTTTCAATGCGTTCATGGCCAACAAACTTCGACGAACTACGACGGAAATCTTAAAAACTACACGACCTAGGACTCCACCTCCGCGACCGAATTCCACTCGGTTCCGCTACGCTATCGGTTCCGTCGTCCGCCACCGACAGTCCTAGGAAACCGTAGCTTAACAGAAGAGACGGAAATTATAAAGAGATGGAAACAATACCTCCAAGATTTATTACAAAGTCGATATGACATCATGGAAGAAGAAATAGCAGAAAGAGTAATGGGAGAAGAAAATGGGCACGAGGAGATAAAGCAAGAATAAATAGAAGATGCGATTAAATGGTTAAAAAACGGTAAAGCTCCAGGAATCGACAAAATTACACCAGAAAAATATGGGCGAAGAAGGAAGACAGCTATTTCTAAATATATGTAACAAAGCTTGGAACGAGAAAACGGTACGGAGGTGGCACTCATACTTCCGATACACAAGAAAGGTGACCCTAAACAGTGCAGTAATTATAGAGGCATTTCACTGCTTTGTACATCAATGAAAGTATATGAAAAGATCCTTGGCGAAAGATTAAGAAAAGAGATAGACAGCCAGCTAAATGAAGCGCAGAGTGGTTTTCGCAAAGGCAGGAGTATGCAAGATCATATATTCACTGTCCAAAAATAATTGAGAACAATTTAATTTAAGAACAAAAATATGGGAGAGCTTACAAAACAAAAAAGTAAACAAAGAACTGATTAATGCAATAAAAAGCACATACAAGAATACAATAAATTATGTCATCAGAAAAAATATGATATCTGAACCGCAACTGTTGAGGGAGTAAGACAAGGAGGAGGACTGAGCCCATTTTTATTTACCATTTTTATGGATGACATAATACAGATATGTACGAAGAGGGTGAAGAAATTGACCGTTGGCCACAGAAACCTACAATGAGTACAGATCTCTGAGGGTGCTTTCGCAGATGATGTGGTTGTAATGCCAGGGAAGGAAGATCTACAGATAAATTTGGAAATATGGATTCACGGTCAACACATTCCATTCCATCAGCTGCATTTGGCTGCTTTCAATTCAGTACGATTTTGTCTTTGATATGGTGCGTATGCTTGCATCGTTTATCGCTTTTGTATTTTTTATGCTCAACGGCCATTGAAGAACAACATGCTAAACAGATGCTGCCGATTTAATTAAAAGTTACGCGACTTATTATAAAAAGTAGCAACGTGTAAGGTTAATTTACCTATGCCAGTGTCGAAAAAAGAATTTAAGTGTTATATGTCTAGAAGGTTTGAAAATTTTGTTTCAGTGCTATTTTGTTAGAGTTTATTGATTTTTTCAATGTTGTACTTTGAATAATTTTCTTCGACATGTATTACGCTTTTGGACAATCATATGGGTTGTATTTTATATTCTACTTTTTTACTTTATGGAAATACTTATTTCAATAAAATTAACTATACATATGGTTTGTGCTTTATATCTATATTTTTATTTATTTTAATGTCTCATAATCTCTATGTAATTAACATTATTATGTAAACGTTGTAGTGAAATAAAAATGTCGGGTGAACACGACCTGTGGTTACAAATTAAGCTCAATTTTCACATTTACCAATATTTCGCTTTAATTAAAAGCTTCATCAGGGTTATGTAATATACGAGTTAAAGAGATTGACAATATGCACAACTAAATTAAATGTGAAAATTGAGTTTAATTTGTAACCACAGGTCGTGTTCACCCGACATTTTTATTTCACTACAACGTTTAATTTCTAACGACCGCCACTCCCTGAAGATTTAATTATTATGTAAAATATGTCAGAATTATTGCTTAAAATTCGTGCGTTAAGCAATACTCATGATATATTTTACATGAAAATCAACATCAACAAATCTATTCAACTTTCAATTTAAATTTACCGCCAATTTAAGATGTAGTTCTGGGATATGACGATGCTGCCGCATAACCTTTAACACAAATTAAAGCATTAAGTTTCCGCTCCCAGATCCATACTTCTCCACGTTTACCAGACTTGACCCTATGGATTTTTTCCTTTGGGGCTATGTTAAGGACAAAGTTTACAATACTCCGGTGACAACTGCAGAGGAAACAAAAGAAAGAATACGAGGAGCAGTAAATTCATTAACAGAAGCGTAAATACAAAAGGCGGACAAAAATATACAGGATGTTCCATTTGAAATGACCAAGTTATTAGTGTTTGAAATTTAACATATTTGGTCGGTAAATATTAACACCCTGTACACACAAGTGAAAATAAAATAATTTTCAATAGCCTATCTTAGTAGCTGTCTAACTTCCAATAATCATTCATCAACTCTTCTGCATACCGAAGAAATACGTCTCTAAGTACTACGATGCATTTTATAAAATTTGCATAAAAATCAAGTTCGAAATAAATAATCTATACGCCAAATTTGTCACTGAATTCAATTGTTTGAAAGAAAATTGAGTAATTCGTTTAAAAAATGAAGTTGGTTTCAGGCGAAACCGGAAATAGAAAATACGTACTAATATTTTCTAAAAGTTTGCCCCCATGCCCCAAATAACTGCAAATTTACAAATATGGAACTTGCTTAGTTGCTTTGATACGGCTAACGTAAGCTCGTCCTGTCACACCTTGTATAGTACAATTGTGTATAATTTGTTGCAAAAGCTGCACATATTTACAGTATTGCCAAATGTATGTTACACTCAAGTGGTCCCTGAAGACGCATAAAGCACGTTATAACATTTTACCATTGAGATTTTTAATTCAGAAGCAAATGAAAAATGTCGCCTACCTATAGTTTTTCCGACAATTTGTACCGGCTGGCGAACTAAGAATGGCGCTTGGCCATATTTCACAAACGGTTTATCGCATAGCTTCGGGAAAAAATATCACTGACTAAAGTGGCCCCGAGAAACATCTGGAAATTATTTAGAAAAGTGTAGGATGACCGCTAGATCGAATAACTGTACTCAAAAAATTTTGATTCAAGCGGTCATCCTACACTTTTCTAAATAATTTTCAGATGTTTCTCTGGGCCACTTTAGTAGTGATATGTTTTTCCGAAGCTGTACTATCAACCATTTCTGAGATATGGCCGACCGCCATTCTTAGTTGGCCACTCGGTACATACGTTATATATATAGAGTGAACCAATTCGGAGCCAAAGCAGAGGCGTGACTAACGAATTGGTTCCCGCATACGAAACATTATTAATATCTAGGGATATACTATCACGAACGGTGCTGTTATTATGTTAGATACAAAAAAAATGTAAGACGGTTTTTCTAGATTATGAAACGTTCTCGATGATACGTATAAAAAATAAAATCTAAAATGTATGTAATTAGATGATTAAAAGAATAGTTTCCTGCTACTATTATACGTGCACACACGATGACTGTGGACAACATACTAAGTAATCGTATGTGCGATGGGGCACGCGGGAACCAATTCGTTAGTCACGCCTCTGCTTTCGTTCCGAATTGGTCCACTCTTGTTATATATTATAATCGTTATATGAGATATAGTATACAGTAGACGCTCGCTCATGTGAACGATATCAGCCAAGCACCAGTTCACATTATTGAAAGTTTACATTACCGAACTTCATTTATTTATAAAGAAATTGCAATGTACATATGTATATGCATAATGTTTATGAAAAGATAAACAATAAATAACACAATACATAATATGAAATAAAAAGTACATTTTACATTATTACGAGAAATAATGTCCTATTTTGGTTTGAGTAAATTTACGCTTGGCAACATTTCCTAATGCCTTTGCCCGTAGTTTACGGAGTACTAGAACAAAAACGTTTACGTAAACATTCTTTCGACCGATTCAAACGCACAGAAAAATTGGTAAATAACCGATACACTAAACTGTTTACATTATCGGTTTGTACGTTGTACATGCTTGTTCACATTACCGAGTGCTCCATTTCATCCTATAGTAAGAATTTTCTGTTCACATGACCGCGATGTTTCCATTACCGGGTATTCATATAAGCGAGCGTCTGCTGTACTACTTTGGAGGTATTAAATAAAGGAATTTGGTAGTTTTAGTTGTTTGTTTTTCTGGCTTAAAAATTTATAAATTGTAGTGCACATGACTCGTGGAAATTGGCAAGCAATTTAGGTTTATGCGAAAAAACATCTACGGGACATTATCGTTTGATTAAGAGGCCACGTACAAGACATTCCACTAATTCGGTGTTACCTGACTTGGATATTCAGTTTATAAAAATATGCGTGTCTCACGTAAGTAATCTAATCCTTGTGTAACTACACTGAACAACAACACCTTTTTTTAGTGCATTGATGCGGGTCATTTTTGGGCACATAATATTGACGAGGAGACTGCACAGAATTTAGAATCCATACAAAAACATTTAAACAATACTAATTTAACGAAAACGCCGAGAGAAGAAATAAAAATAGAAGAAATTTATGCTGCAATATATGACGATAATCATTATTATCGTTGTAAAGTCATTCCAAATACATATTTGTTCAAGGAAAATACTCAAATAATTCAGGTAAAATATATCGTATTATATGTATCGTATTATATTATATGTTTATTGTTTGTATCCAAACTCTTTCGCATTAACATTCATATGTAACATGAATGTTGCATATTCCACCTTGCACCTTTTGTGCATTTATATTTGCTTGTAGGTTATTTTCATAGACTATGGTGACATTCGATCGATTCCAATTAATAGTTTGTGTAACATTCCCCCAGAAGTTCGCGATATCCCATCGCAAGCTATGGAATGTGTTTTGAGTGAAGTGCAACCTTCTGTAGTACAAAATCCAAAAGCTAAGGCGGCATTTAAACAATTTACCAAAGATACTAATCTCTATGGAAAGGTAACATGAAATTGGAGCAATTTTCCCCTATACTTTTATATTATTTTCAGGTGTATTCTGTAGTAAATGGAATTGTTCATTTGGAATTATTCAAAGATTTGCCTCATAATGAGCTTGCCGAAACTACGCAATCGTTGAATAGGCAATTAGTTGAACAAGGATTGGCACAGAAAGCAGAAGAAAGTTTTTTATCAAAGGTATATACAATTTTTATTTGTAAATATATGTTATGTTTATTTGCCGTAACGATTCTAAACATATTTACATGTGAATGGTAAAATTATTTGATCGTGGTAAGGTAGATCTCAATTTAGTTAGTTAGGTTGAATTAGGTCATATTAAACAAAAAATGTTCAATAAGTGAGTTGGAACCACTGCGGCCATCAAATGAATAGTATATTTCATTGAAATTATATATACTCAATATTGTTTCAGTCATTGGTTTTTTCATGGCCCGCTCGTGTTTAGCAGCCGAACGAAGAGAGCAAACCATGAAAAGTAACTTTTCCTCCACATAAAATATGCTATTTTTTCTTCAAACGTCGGCAAATTTATGCAAAAATATGTTTTTATTGAAGATAAGCGGGTTTGGTAGGATGTTTGGACGTTTAGACCGATGATTAAGTACGAGCTGTTTCTATCGTAACTCATCATAAAACTGTCGAACAAACATTGAAATTATGTGTTTGTATTGGTTTGTAATAATAACACTTTTCTCTCCGGCGCCGGAAAATTGGAAAAGTAACACTTTGCGGCCGACTACTCAGTCGAGAAATGTCAGTTTTATTGACGTTTGAAGAAAAAATAGCATATTTTATGTGGAGGAAAAGTTACTTTTCATGGCTTGCTCTCTTCATATTTATATACATACAGTGCTATTATTTTACTATGCAACGTATCCATATGTTGCATTTTAAAATAATCAAGTCAAAGTATTATACAATAGGCAACCCATTATTCATACTACCCTAGCGTCAAGAATAATTATTGTTTATTGTTAATTGAAATACGTCAAATATTCTTTCGCGTTTCAAACTAATTTGCAGTACTTTTTTAATACTCCTCTGTATTGTGTTCTAAGGGAAAAATGCAAATGTGTTTAAACTCTAAAAACAGACAAAGAGTAGGTCATTTTTTGATATACATAAGGAATTGTTCTAAACAATAACCTAAACGATAATAAAAATTTCGTATAGAATTGGTTATTTTATTTGGTGATGCTTTGAGATTATTGCATTCTTCTGTAATCCTGGTTTTTAATTCCTGTGTTGTTAATAACAAATATTCATTTTGGTTTAGTAAATCAAACATTTCTTTGCAAAACTCAGTTCGAGAGGTTTTGTCAATTTCAAATAGCTGTTGAAGGTTTTGCAATTTGTAATACCGAAATTTTTCAATTTTAACTACATTGCGCACACTTGAGGGTGATATATTAAACTCCGACGGGATAAAATTTAACGATTTAAAAGGATTCTCTTCTACGAAAAACAAAATGTTTAATTTCATTTCTCCCGTTAACACTGTTTTCGTTATATTCTTTTTTTTTTTTTATGGTCGGCGGTACATCCTTCTGTTTTAAATCTATTATACACTCTTAAAATTGTCGAACATGTTAGTTTATGGGAAAATAAGCCGCTCGCCATTTGTAGACTTTGATGGTTTTGATACCATAAGCACATTGCATTTTTTCCTCCTTGGAATACATTTGTGAAAGTGTTGTAACTTAGATAATGGCACAATAGGGAAAATAATAATAATAGTTATTTATGAACTAAGTACGTGAAATCATATTTCGCGAATGAGTGACCAGTTTAAAACGCGAGCCGTAGGCGAGCGCTTTATGAACACGAATTCGCGAAATGTTTCACGCACGAAGTTTTTTGTACGAGAACTATAATAATAATACATATTGTTAAATACGTTATCGTTTATGGCACACTACTAATCTCTTGATATTAATTAAAAAAATTGAGTTGGCAGTATTGATTATTTGAAGTGACATTTAATTTAAAATTATCAAATTCAAAATGGTAATTTATATAATATTTGTTGCTGTTCTGACATTGCATACCTTCCAAATACAACAATTTCTATTTCCTTTTAGTGCGTGAAATTATATTTCGCGAATGAGTGAGTTTATGGACACGAATTCGCGAAATGTTTCAAAATTTGTCAATATTTTTTGTACGAGAACTATAATAATAATACATATTGTTAAATACGTTATGGTTTATGACCATATTATTAAGGTTAGGAATTTATGATTTTAAAATGTCACTAAATTAATCAAGTTTCACGAAGTACCAACTTTACTTTTACGCACTCGTGTTTAAAGTGATTTTTTACGCACGCAAATCGAATCGTGAAATGACAGGTTTTGATAAGCGAGTACAAAATAATATTTGACGTATTTCAATTGACACTAAACAATAATTATTCTTGACGGGTAGTATGTATAATGGGTTGCCTATCATATAATGCTTTGACTCGATTATTTTAAAATGCAACACATGGATATGTTGCGTAGTAAAATAATAACACTGTATGTAGGTAGTACATATATGCATGTATATCTACATAAATTAAAATTGTTCCAATTTTATTTCTAATCTTCTATGATTCCAATACAAAGTTGGCGATCTATTGGAATAATAATATATAGTGTTTTAAGTAAAATTTTAGGTATGATGATATATAACCACTTATGCATTTCAAAGGGGCGCACCAGGAAATTATTAAAAAATGTAGGTTTTTTTTAACGATACCAATTGAATACTACAAGTGTGCAAATGTTCAAATAAGAACATAAAATCTAGATCGACGTATAAAAGTGAAAATAAATAATAATATAATAATAATAATAATAATCCATGCCTTAGCATCCCCCAACAGCTTGCGCCAATTGCAGGGGGCATCGGCTGGCCATGAGTTATTATTACGCCTGCGGCTGTAGACCGACTTAATAAAACAATAATATTCTAGAAAATTATTTTCTGTATTTTAAAATGTTACTTAGAGACAGGTTTATTAATAATAAATAATAATTTTTTATATAAGAAACATACCTAAATGAAAATTTACGGCATATTACGCTATAACTAAATTAGAATCAAAGGAACGAAAATAGAAGAAGTGCAAAGATCTAAATACCTTGAAACTTATATAAAGATACGGAAAACATGAAAAAGAAATAATTAAATTTAATAACCAAACCAAGATAATCGCAGGGAAAATGAGGAAAATAAACGGAATAAACTAAAAATAAAACCAATAGTGATAAAAGCGAGAAAAGATAACTACAGAAGGATAGGCTAATAAAACAGTCTGTAACAAGACCACCAGAAGTCGATTTAAAAGATTCAGATTCAACAAAAGGAAATAATACACATTTATTCAGTATGTTGACACAAAGTAAGATAACAATTAATTAATTTAAAAAATAATGTAGTGCGAAAATATACAACTAAGTTTTTTATTATCATAGTCCGATTAGACGTATATGTATAAGTAAGGCGTTTGTTCATTACATAATTCTTTACAGGAAAATCACATGAAACGCGAAAACATACAGAATTCCGAATCCACAATTACGTCCTCAACTCTTTTTGAAGATGATAACTTCATTGAATCGGTAGATGTAGAATCCCCAAACAAATTAGCATGCACGAAATCATTTCATCTTAAGGGGCCATACAGTCCATTGGAAATGCAAATATATAGTGTACTTGAAAGTGGTTTACAAAAATCGTTTCCATTGAGGGTACTTCTGTTAATTCAGTGTTATTGGATACAGATCCCCAGGATCCGCATGAGAGGTATCAATGGAATAATTTAACAATATCAGACACTTATATTAATTAAATTATAGATTAATCGTAGCTGTAACTGTTGCCGAAGGTGCTACTGGAAGAACATTGCATCTGAGGCATACTACTGTTATGCCAAATATACATGGGTTTTCTGTTCTAATGGCTTTGCTTTTTTGTCCTTCTATGGAACCTAAACCTGTAATTGATGGATCACGCTTCGGGGCAATACTATGTGGGCTTGGTGCTCATGAAAATAGTCATCGGTCAATGTATCCTGCTCATGATATGGTGTTTACATTAGATACGGAACTAACACAAGATATGCTGAATGAGGTAGTTTTTTTTATGTAATATCGTATATATTTCAATGTAAAATATCACTGTTATTCATAATAATTAAAAGAAAGATAAGAATGGCAGAGTTGCTCCAGCTCGGACTTAATTGAGACTAGATCAAAGTATATATGATACAGCAGCGGTAAAAAATACCCAACCGATGCGAGTAAGAGCGAAGATATCACCGTCGAGACCAATACATATTTCCTTATTTAGCATCTCACGCTCGACGGGTGCACTTGGTCGTTTACATCAATATGTGTTTTTCGTATACTAGCGAAAAAAATGCAAATCTTGCAAGTGGATTGTTTATTTGTGAGATTCATTCAATCATTATTGCCCTCGTGTTCGGATGCTTTTCGAATTATTGTATTGTATTATACATACATATATACATTGTATTCGATGTATACATTTTAACTTTGAGTTTTCTAATGAACCAACATGTTATCTTGACAATGTTAGGGATTTTGTTTACTAGCTTTCATATGACTTTACTTAAAAGTGAACTAGTTATTTAGCGTTTAGAATGACTATTGATAATGTTAATTAGTGTCTTTAATTATTTCTCTTAATATATAGTCTTAAAAGAGATGCTTAAATTTGATCTTACTTTTTCTTTAAAAATATGATATGGACGTTATTCCGATTGCAATTATTTGAAATAATCGTAATGCAGAATATTAAAAACAGGTATGTATGTGACGGCGATTATTTAAAAGACAAAATATGTGTATTTCGAGATCACTGGACAATTATACTGGGAGGTTAAAAATAAATTTAAAAAATAGGCATACTTAAAAAAATATAAATATATATTTTTTTCTTTAGCCGTGAAAAAGTGTTGAATAACACGTTCGTTAAAATCGCATATTCCTTTTACAAATGACTTCTCGATACTCAAAATCGCTAAAGCGGTTCTCATTGGCAGTGTGCACAGTAGAGTTAATAAATTGACAGTTTCAGAAAACGTAAAACTTTAAAATAAAATATTTCCTCTACCGAATTTTGTACATTTTCAAATGAGAAATATTCCATTAAAATATATAAAAAATTCATTGGAAATATGTATACTGTAAATACGGTTACATATTTAAACAAATTTTTAATATATTCCAACGATATATTTCCTACCATTTGAAATGTATAAAATTCAGTAATGTAAACTCACAAGAGAAATCTGCTTATAAAATCACATGTTAGATAATTAAAGCTGTTTTTAATATAATGGCAAAAAGTTAAGTGAGGTTACAATACCATGTTTTCATTTTTGTAAGATTTATTGTACATATAACACAACTCGTGCATACAAGAATTATTTTAGTGATTTAACATATTTATTATATGCCATTATTAATATCATGTCCTTTACTTTTTAGACAAGTAATATGCCTGTTAAAACTTGCCATTAAATGTGTTGCACCCCAGAAGATATTGTTAACCTTATTAAATTTTAAAAATTCTTTGTTTGTTTCACTATGAACAGGACACATCACGTTAAGATTCATCCATTTCTTTACATTCTTATATACAATTTTTGATCTTTTTAGTCCATGAACACATATCGAAGGCTATAATATTCATTTAAATATTTTAAAATGCTGCATATCGTTTTATTAGCCACTGTTATAAATCTGTTTGACAACAGCTTTCACACCCTGTACACTTATATTAAACTATAACTATTGAATTGTTCGCAATTAAAAATAATCAAAATAGTACGAACATAATAATAACATAACCTAAATAGCAAATTATTCCAATTCCAATTTTATTCTTCAAGGGTTCCATCTACCGTGATAAATATCAACTATTCTGCCTCCCTAAAATATAGTTCCATTTTAAATCTTGGCGGTCAGTGCCAATGGTATGAGTGGGCTTATGACCCAAACTAGATTATATGTTTTGTACGTTCGCGTCGGTTCGGGCGCTGCGAGTTCTTCGGATATTTCCGCGTAGCTTTAATACAATGAGGACAGTTCGCACAACCAGCTCAACGTTCAGGAGGTTGGAATACGAGGGACGGCCGATAAAGTTTAAGTTTTTAAGTTAATTATATTTGCGACTTTCGAGTAAATTACCTATTTTAATAAAACACGTAATAATTAATATTTCTTTATATATTGTCAAAATTTTTGGGAGGTCATTGACCAAATGACCCTATGGACAAGCCGCCACTGTTCGAGATACTGTTTATGACTATGTAACATTTTGATTTATTATTATAAAACGAGATAATACGATTTTCACAGTAATGCAAATAGCAGGAGACAATAGGGAAAATCAATGCGTATTTGATGATATACCAAATAAGATTGAAACAGCATCAATTTTTTAAGATTCAAATGTTATATAGCTAGCATATTATAATATTTATTTTCTTACGTAAATATTAGTAGCAAGTTCAAGTATTATTAATGTTTGTTAAGAGGGTCCGTGGAAAACTGTAGGTCTTCCACAGATGCTCTGAAATTAAGATTTACAACATAGCAGGAGATTAAACGCTGTTTTGATCATGTTAAAAAGTTAAACGTTAAATTGTTTTATGCTTACTTATAAGCAGTTAAAAAAGCTATCCAGCAAGTAAAAGTATTTCGTATTTTACTATAACACCACAAACAAATAAACAATAAATATCAATACATTTTTAATCTGTGGTAGTTGCATTAAAACACACATAAGAAATACGTTATAAAAATAAATAAAGTGATATGTTTGCAAAAGTAAAAATATTTATAAAATCAGTAATTATTCTGAAAAAATATGCTACAGATTAATAGGAACTCCAGTATCCATTGTGATCTATAACCTCTTGTAATCTGCGGGCATTGATGTAACAAGATTTGAGCAAGTTTCAGTGCCTCTCAAGCTTTCCCATCAAATACTTGTCGCATGCTCATGGAGAGCAACTTTGGTGCGTGGAACAGATACACCTTGTTTTTCCCAAAGCTCGCCCATAATACTCCACAGATTTTCAATGGAGTTGAGATCAGGTGATTTTGGAGGCCAAGGAAGAACCTGGATTTCTTCGTGCTCGGCAAACCATTGTGTGACCAGCCTTGATGTATGTACGGACGAATTAACCTGTACCAACACAATTGGAGTAGGTGCAAGATAAACCGCCCGAACACTGGGAATCAATACATCTTCTAGTATGTGAATATATTGTTCTGAGTTCATCTTGGTTTCAATTCGAGCAAGTTCGCCTGGTCCTGCAGACGACATCCATCCCCAGTAAGCGGTGCTAATTCGACTGCTTTGTCGTATAGGATCGATGTTTTCCCGGTCTAGTCCTGTGCCGTTAGCTCGCCACACAAATTTTCTTGTTTGCTGGGACGTGGAAAATACTTTTTCATCCGTGAAAATGACGGTGGTCCAGTCGCGCTCTAAATCGGTGTTTACAAAATTTAACCGACTTTCAGCGTGATCGGGTAAAAATTCATTTTTTTGGCAAGGTGTCTGCAGTGAATGCCGTTTCTATGCAGAAAGTTTCTGACAGTTCTTGCCCCACATTGTAAATGTTGTTGTTCTACAATACCCACCGATGTTACCAAAGGGTGATCACGGACAAAATTTAGTACTCTGTTGCCATCTTCAGCATTTATTTTAGTAGGGCGGCCAGATCTTGGTCTAGTTTTTAATGCCACATCCTGGTTTTCAGTTATCCATCGTGTCACCCAATATCGAACTTGTGATTGCTGTAGAAAATCATTTTATTATGGCAAATTGTTTCGTTTTTGTTGCATTACCATATTTACGCATACGATAGACATAACGAACATTACTAACTAAATTGAAAAAAGTTAACAAATGAAAAACGGGTTTTATCAGATCTGAAAAAATTGATTTTAGAAATGGAGCGTTTTAAAAGTAATACCAATTTATATTGAAGATTGATTGCATTTTACCGTCAACGCATAGTAATTGTAATAATATTTAATAGTATTGCAAATTAAATAGCTAGCTTTTCCGCAGAACTTTAAATTGTGTTTGTAAGTAATGTGGAACGAACAACAATCTACAATCTATTAGAGGCTGAAAGTTGGCGCGAGGAATCATGAAGATGCGAAAATATCTGTATGCATATTAGCTTTAAATGTCCGCTAATCTTTTGAGCAGTGTGTTTCTGAAAATGAGTTAAACGTTGCTATAGAAATACCTACTTATTTGACTAAATTTGTAGTAATATAATTAACATTATCAATAGTAATTCTAAACGCTAAATAACTAGTTCACTTTTAAGTAAAGTCATATGAAAGCTAGTAAATAAAATCCGTAACATTGTCAGGATAACATGTTGATTCAATAGAAAACTCAAAGTTAAAATGTATACATCGAATACAATGTATATATGTATGTATAATACAATACAATAATTCGAAAAGCATCTGAGCACGAGGGCAATAATGATTGAATGAATCTCACAAATAAACAATCCACCTGCAAGATTTGTAAGCATACGAAAACAATGTAAACGACGAAGTTATTGGTCTCGACGGTGATATCTTTGCTATGCATATAATACAAAAACACTGCTACTTTTCGTTAACAGTTTAAAAGCTACTGTTTGTGAGCACGAGGATAGAACAAATGTTGAATGCTAAGAAATAAACCTTTTCGGAAAACTGCTACAAAAAGTAGCAGTTTCTTAATATTCGTTAGCTGCTACAAACTGCTACAGTTAGCAGTTTCACGCAGTTTGCTTCAATACAATAATAACAACCCATCACTAATATCTGTAAATATAATACGACGAATGTAACCCGTCGAGCGTGAGCTGCTGAATAAGAAAATATGTATTGGTCTCGACGGTGGGGTGAAGTAAGGGGTGTCCATCGACATCTTCGCTCTTACTCGCATCGGTTGGGTACTTTTTACCGCTGCTGTACACCTATGTGTGTATTAGTAATAATAAAAACTCAGTTGTGGCACTAAATTAATATTTTCATCATTAATATTATATAGTTTTATGTACTTTACGTATTACTCTCGAAAATTTATAAATATAAAAAAAGATAATACCGTAAAATACATTATCAGTTTGGATGAATATCAATTGCCCTCTCCTGGCGGGTAATAAACACCTTCTAAATTTGACTAAAACTGAGATATGTGTTGATACTTATATCTATTGCGCCATAACAAATCAATAGCGGAACTATTATATACAGGGTGGTCCATTTAAAGTGTAACACTGTAATATCTTGGAAACAATTAGTTTTATGAAGCAAAGTACTAGACAAAACCAATACACTTTTGTATTCGCGCAGAAGAATCGCTATATTCATTTTAAGTATACAATATCGACTTGTTGTATATGACACGGAACCAACAACATCAGAAAACATGCAGCAGAGAGTAGGACATGCATGTGCATACATTTCTGAAGACATGTTACTGCGTGTGCATAGAGATTTTTCTGCGCGAATACAAGTGCATTGAGGCTGGTGGCCGCCAATTTGAACATTTAATTCGATAGCCGTCTGCTTTCTTCCACTGTTTACCTTATGTAAACAATTTGTAGCTACTATTAACATTTATTGTCTACTTTTACATTTAACAAACAAATAAAAAAACATTTGCTGCACTGACTTTTATTATGACTTCATTTTTTCGAAATATCTCGATTAATATTAATTTGAGGTCATATGTGGTTTACTATTTTTCTATTCACAAGTTATTGTTAGAATTGTTTTAAAAAGAATTTGATAAAAAAAAACCATATGCAATTTGACAAAAAAGGGTTGACCTTGCTATCACCTTTGTATTTTTCTTTATAGTGAGAACAGTAGCGCCATCGAATGAGCCCCTTCATATAGTAAAATTTTTGTCTAATACTTTTCTTCATAACATTAATTGTTTCGAAGATATTACAGTGTTACACTTTAAACGGACCATCCTGTATACAGGATTATTCATAGTTTGTTAGAACTTTTTGCTGTTCCCGACTTCTTTTATTATTTTTAATTTTTGAAGTTTTTTTTTTTATGGAGTAAATTCGAAGTAATGTATAAATTTACTCACTTTTTACTAATTAATGGAGATTTTTCATATTTTATTTCGTCAAATTTGACAACATTCAAATTTGAACATTCAAACATTGGGCACCGCATATACCGTAGGCCAGTTTCTGACATGGTGTTTTAAAGAACCATTATTGCCTAATATGGGCCCCCTTAATATGCCTATTATTTGGTCTAAAAATAGCGTTTCTATTAATTAGCGTAACCACAACATTTGCGATATTGTAATTGACAAAAATTGGCTAAAAAAACATACTAAGCCAAATATCTCAAAGACCGTCAGTTTTTTCATATGAATACCATACATAAAGTCGTTTTCATTTTTCATGTAGATTCAAAATAAAGTATAAAAAATATGGGTTTGTATTTTAAAAACAGATGCTGTCTGTGCAGAGAAAATGGAACATCCTGTATAATCGGCATTATTTTAGGTTTGTAAATTGTGAGAAAACTAGACACGTGAAATAAAAAAACTTTCAATTATCTCTTACGCGTACTAGGTGAGCACCCTGTATACAGAATAGAAGAAACAAGAGAGTTATAAATAGAACACTGGGAAATAATAAGTTAAGTATGTTTTATACGGTCGTCGTCCTAATCCGATAGTATTTGACTGATTGTTGACTTTTTGTTTGATTTTCTAAAGTTCTAGTATTGATGTTTTTATATGTAGGTCGTTTGACATAAATTCCATATAGTATGTGATTAACTAGTCCATATATTCGATCCACATTTAAATGTAAAATAATTTTAAAATTTCGTTTTTTATATAGTTATTTACTTTATTCGTCATTTTGTTTGAAATATAAACATATGTAGTATATTTGTAGTATAAAAACTACCAATTGACTTTCTCAACGATTACTAAGATTTTGAAGTATATTAAACCAGCGTATTTTCGGATTTCTATCAGAAAAGCGCTTATAACTCAAGAACCGTAAAGAATATATCCGAATATGTGTGATAGTGAACGATGCAGAATTGTTTTATGTATTTAAAAATCCAATAATACACAGGGAGTTCTACTTAACAAAAAGGACTTTCATTGATAGGGGTTTACGAAAATTGGATCGGATAGATGCCGATATACCTACAACGTTCGGAAATTGTATCGGTTACAATATACTGCCCATATACTGCCGTTGGAAATTAATCAGCTGTTTACCAGTAGGAACTCGGTAGATACCTTGCAATCCAATTTTCGTAAACCCCTGATGTGAACATACTTCAAATGAACATTAGTTTTAGACGGCCCTGGATGCATCGACATAATTTTGAAGACGTAAATTTGGTACGTCATATTTCAGTCAACAATACGCTAAATATAAGTTTAGTCACGGAAGTAGTTCGTTAGAACTTTTCGATGTTCCTAAAATCCTACTATTCTGAAAACTTGTACTTACGGATAATGTCATCTGGTATCATTGACGAAATTATTTACGCTTTTATATCACTTCCGGTTTACTGGAAGATCACGTCAACTTTCTTAATTTAAATAGCATGGTATACTTTTTATGGGTGGTTTAGATTCCTCATGCAATTCTGCATCAAAATTTATTAAGGTACCTTATACCCAAAATCATCTAAGTTCTTCACTGGATCTCTTGGTGCAGAAGTAGAACACTAAACACTTTAACCCACTGAACACCAAACAAGTTTTAACTAAAACACCGACGCGTTTCAACAGCAATGCTGTCATTATCAAGGCGATAATAAAATAATAATAAAAATAGTAATAAAAACAGTTTTATTATCGCCTTGATAATGACAACATTGCTGTTGAAACGCGTCGGTGTTTTAGTTAAAAATTGTTTGGTGTTCAGTGGGTTAAAGTGTTTAGTGTTCCAAAATCATCTGTTTTTGAGTTATTCAATATTTTTCAAATATACGATTAACTGCAACGTTATGTTAACAATTAAACAAAATTTTAAATAGGTACCTATCCTAAAAAAATTAAAGTTATAATTTTATTCATATATATTATATTAAAAAAACAAAACAAAAAAGGTCTGTTTTATCGATTAAATAGATTTATAATAATTATATTGGTAGCTAATTATTTGTTTACCAAGCAAAAACATCGTTTTTTTTTTTACTCAACAAAAGAACATTTAGAAAATATGTACTTTTCAATTATTTTAGATAAATATTTTAAATTTTGCATATGGGTCTCAAATTAAATCGTAAACAACAATCTCTTTTAAAAATAACCCCATTTTTTACCTATCCCTATTAAATACTTAAAAATTGGCGCTATCGTGATGATGAGTCATATGACATACGTCACCACCGATTTTTAGATATGCAGAGACTCTATTTATTTTTTGTAAGGCTGATGATAATTTTTTTTCTATATGTGGCAAATTTTATGGCCCACGGTGTATATTATTATAAGATAGAAAAGTGTTATTGCATCCCCGCAATTCTATCCTTTACATTGATAATGTATTTCCATAACTACTTACCTCAATCGATTCTACGGAAAAGAATTCTGTTTTATACAGATTTACCCGTAAATAGCCGTTAAACTACACAAATCTGAAGAGTACGTATCAATGTGTAGCTCTAAATCAAAAAAGAAATTTAGTTGTAATACATCAAAAATTTCTAAATTTTGGGCCCCAAAATGCAGTTAAAGCCGGTCCATTTCTTTGTTTTTATTTATACAAATACCGCCGATTATTCAAGTTCACGCATATGCAAGTAAAAATCAATAAGAAATTGTTAGATTTTATGAATGGTGAATAGCCTATTGAAACGCAGTTGTTTGCGATTTGCACGAGAAAAAAACAGAGATAAAACAAATATCTAAATTCAAAAAAAATAGGTCGAAAGTTGAGTGACCTACTGAGTTTGCGAATTAGCTTTTCTCTGTCGTACAGCTGATCATTTTTCTATTCGAAGTGCTGTTTTTATAAATACACACTGGATTTTCGTAATTTGTTATAATTTTTTTCTTTTTATGGTGGTGATGCTGACAAGGACCGAGGTATGTAGGAGAAACAGGACAAAATATTTACAAAAGGTGTTCGAAGTGTCCACCATGAGCCGTGATACAGGCATCAATGCGGGGATGAAAGTTATTATGTACCCGCATAAAGTTTGGCATGTAGTCGCGAATGCGTTCTGCTGCAACAAAAATGCGATATCGCATTTTCAAATCGGGACGGCGCCGGCGATCATCTACTAAACTTTTCATGTATTCCCACAGAAAAACGTCTAAGGGACTTAGATTTGGGCTACGAGCTGGCCTCGGAAGGCGACTTCCACGTCCAATCCAATGTGGGCAAGTTTCGTTTAAAAATGCTCGAACAGCTCTACTACTATGCGCGGGTGCTCGTCGTGTATATCTAAACTATAATTGTCGCCGTATCGCCAATGGTATGTCATCCAAATACTCGGGTAATGCATCCCGGAGAGTCTGTAGATACAAGTCTGCATTTAATCGTTGTGGGAGCATATGTGGTCCAAGTAATTGATCGCCTACCAACCCTGCCCAAACATTTACGGATATTCTAACTTGCGAGGAGCCTTGCTGTATATCGTGGGAATTTTTGTCTGCCCAATGGTGAATGTTGTGGCAATTCAAAATACCATCTTTGGTAAACGTAGATTTGTCAGTGAAGAGAATAGCTAAATGCAAGATCTGGCTGTTAAACTTCTCTGTTCCGAAATCACTCGCAGAAGGCAACTCGGTGGGGAAAATGTAGTTACGTTAACCTTTGCACGCGTTGGATATGGTACGGATGCAATAAATTCGTTTTCAAAATATTATGTACGGTACTTTGAGACACATTTACTTGCTGTGCCAGGGTTGTTGTACTTACGGTAGGATTCGCTTCCACGGTATTTAAAATTTTCTCTTCTGCTTGGAGTACTCTGCGTGATCTCTCAAGACCGCGACCGCGAAACGTGGAATTACAGATCCTGTTTCCCGAAGCCGATATACAGCTCCCACAATCGTCGCGGTCGACGGATGACGTCGATTTGGAAAACTCTCCGTGTACAAATTTCTTGTTGCAAGACTATTTTGCCCTGTTTCTCCATATATTAAAATTATATCGGTATATTCGGCAATCGTATACCCTGCCATTGCGAACGCATGTATTCGCAGCAAACACCGAGTGCATACTAAACACAGAACACCTCTCAAATAGAAGAAGATGCCAATACAAATAAATTGGTACGTCAATGCGCCATCTAGCGGTGTTAGGGAAAGTTTTCATGCTAAAATTTAAATATCCCCTTAATTATTAGAGAATTTTTGAAGAACATTTGTATATATGTATATATAGTTATTGCAATATATTGATATAAAAACATTGATGTAATTTCCTACAAATAGCAACAACTATATATACATATAACTGAATTGAAGAAGTATCTCTGTTAGATGTAAATTTATTTTAGAGATATTTTCATAATTTCCTGAGATGTGAACGTAGAAGGAAAGAATCAGAAGTACTGTATATTGTATATATGTTTATTTCCTAAATTTACAAGCCTTTATCATTTGTTGCTCAATAACATTTGGTGTTGAGATTGTACATTTCCCTCTCACAATGTTGTTTAATCTTTTTAAATACGCATAAACATATAATTTAACAAAATTTCTTATTAATATGTCTTGTACGGTAGAGGTATGTGGACAGTGCTTCAAAGAAAAATTCACATTACACTGGATAAAACTTGTCATTCTTGACACTAACGAGTTCACATGCAGAGCAGTCGGAACATTTTCATTAAGAAAGGAGTATATCATAATAAGGGTCTTAATTATATTGACATTGATATATGTTAAGTGTTTCTCCCCTTGAAATCTCTCTTTAATAGTATAATATTTATGGTAGAAATCGTCAGGAGATCCACTATGTAACAAATTTTCTTTGCATATATCGCATGTTTGTACAGTGGACATCGTATTTTTTGCCAAGTAGCCCGTAACATACGAGATAGCAGATGCTTCAATATGGGATACATCATACAGCAGGTTGGATGTAAGAGGATGCCACTTGACAGAAAATCCAGCAGGAGATGGAACATCCAGCAGTTGTTTTATTTCCACTGCTACCATTGTGTCATCGTCTTCGCAGTTAGAATTCCTAGGATGTTGATTAGCGAAATGCTTTAACAATAGCGATTTGTAATACGACCCGAAAGCAGCACAAGTGGGATTCGTATTTCTACCGCCATATTGTCGAACTTGACAGAAAAAATTTTCAATCGGATCCTGATTAAAGGCTCTAGAAGAAAATTTCACTACTCCCAAACTCAGTAATTGCCTTCGTATATGCAGAAATCCTTGTAAAGTTCTCATCCAACCTTTTAGTACAGGAGGATGCTTTCGATCCTCGGGTTTTCGAGGTACAAATTCCATACTTCGAAAGACATCTATGGACTTCCTCCAGAATTCAGCATGTGATGAATGTCTTGAAACAGCTTTCTTGAGCTCTTTGCCTGCTACAGATGACGTTAAGGTGCAATTAACGCTATCGAAAACTTGACCTAAAAAGGAAATTAATTCGCAGGTATCCAATGCTTCTGCAGGGACTACAGTCGACCCTGTTTTATCTCCTGCATTAAAAATTGCACAAAATTTGAGGGCAGCTGCTGCACTCTCGCTGAAAACTTGCGTACAGCAAGAAACTTTCATCTTTTTAATTTTGTTAGGAATTACGTGAAAATCGTTCAATTTCTTTAAAATTCCAATATTGTACGACCTATCTATTGTGTACACTGAAATAATATGGTCCCATTTCGCTATAAACTTTTTATTTTCTTTATAAAAAGATAAATCCTTGGTTAGTAAATTATTGCAGATACTTTTCAATAGATGTGGCGGGTCAAATAAGGGAACTATATGTACACTGCCAACAGCTTGAAAGTTAACGACTGCTGAAAATTTTCGTAGCCTGATGTAAAGCTGGCTCTATGTACCGTTATTACCTATATAATGTAATAACGCTTTTGACTTATTTTGTACTGTTATGCACAGCATGTATTTCTATTTTATTTTAATAAAGGAGAAAAATACACTCAGCGCATGAAACTGCGATAAGTCAAAAACGCTATTAGTAGACTGTCATAAGTGTCATAAAATCAGTCAAACTGTATTAGTCTGTATTAGTCTTAGTGAAGCTTAAATAATAAGAGCAAGAACTTTGTTAGAAAATGGCTGGAGCATGCAAACGGTGGCAGATGATCTGCATGTTAGTAAAACCGGCATTTTTTAATTAAAGCAGAATATTGATGAAGGGGTTGATCTAGCGTATGTGCATGGTGGTGGAGCGAGAAAAATTTCAACGTTGGAGGATGATGCTTCATTGGTGAATTGGATTCAAAGAAACCCCTTTGGAACGGCAGTGAAAGCGACATACGAAACCCATTTTCCGGGTTCCATTTCAACAGCAAGGCAACGTATTCGAGATTTTGGGCTGAAAAATTATTCTGCTTCCAAAAAGTTTGCGTTAGAGCCACAGCATAAGCAAGACAGATTAAATTTTGCTAATTTATATGTAAATGAAAACGCCGATTTCTGGGATTTTCAGATGAAAACATCTTCCAGTCATCTCACGACGGCCCGGTACGTGTGTACAGGCCTCCAAATACGCGTTATGAAGAACAGTACATAAAGCCAACGCACCGTAGTGGTAGATTTTCGGTGCAGGTGTGGGCTTGGATCAGTTGTTTGGCAATACGCGCATTGTATCTGGTGTTTACTGGAATGTTGAAGGAAGGTGTTGACTGAAAACTATTACAGAGATCTCCTGGAAAATATTATGTTACTTTCGGTAACGCAGCTTTTTGGGAAAAATTTCATTTTTCAGCACGACAACTCTCTGGTAGATTTTCGGTGCAGGTGTGGGCTTGGATCAGTTGTTTGGCAATACGCGCATTGTATCTGGTGTTTACTGGAATGTTGAAGGAAGGTGTTGACTGAAAACTATTACAGAGATCTCCTGGAAAATATTATGTTACTTTCGGTAACGCAGCTTTTTGGGAAAAATTTCATTTTTCAGCACAACTCTCCAATTCACACCTCCAACGTTGTGCGTCAATGGCTTGCTACCAACAATATTAATATTCTTCCATGGCCATCAAGGAGTCCTGATCTTAATCCTATTGAGAACGTTTGGGGACGAATGACAAAACGTTTGTACAGAAATAATTTTAGAGCGGCCAATCGAATTGATCTTTAGGAAAGTATTGCGGAAGCATGGGAAGAGCTAACTCCAGATTATACAAGAACACTTATTATGTCAATGGGGAATCGTTTACAGCAAGTAATCGACGCCAATGTAGCATGGATAAAATATTAAAATAATTCAATCAGCATTCGTTCTAAATTCTTGTTGTGTTATTTTATATTTCAGAAACAATTTCTTAATTTAAAAACAATTTTATTCAATAAAGATACATGTATGTAAATGATAAGTTCATTATTTGTACTCATATGCATTAGTTACATACATTAAAATTTAATATTATTTGAAGCACTGTCTACTTACTGTCAAAATTTGAAGTTTAGAAATACAGATATTAAATTTCCTTGAAATGCCATTTTACACTAGAAAATTTAGAGAAATATGTATGTTAAGAGTCGTTAACTTTCAAGCTGTTGGCAGTGTACATCATCAACCAAAATAACCCCGCCCTCCATATCTAAATTTTTCGAAATTCTGCATCGTCTAGTATCTTCTAACAACATTTCTATGGCACGTACATTTGTTGAAGCTTGGTCACATACCGATGCAACCAATATGAGTCCTGCACGTTTGGCTTGCATTACAATATCTTTATAAAAATGCACGATAGTTGGTATTACTACAGATTATTTTTCGTTTTGTTTATGTATGTCTGAAGAAAAAGATTTTAAATGTATACCACCTGAAATGTATGAGATTGCAGAACAGGTAGTTGAGTACTAGCTTGCGCATTAATCAAAACGCTTTCATACGCAAACATATTCAGAATTTTGACGGTTGACATCCTACGGCGATTGTATGATTACAGCAGGCGTGTTATTTGTTGTCATTATTAAAAAAAATTAATAACCAGGCCATTAGTCACCTCATTAGTTCAGAGGTTGAGAAATGAGATTTTTCGGCGTTCTATTATGTGTCAAAATGCTATGATTTTTGACTATTGGTACAAAAACATATTTTTTCTACTCCCATACTTTAATTGTATTATTAGATATGCTGAACCTGTACTTTAAGGATGTCCATTACGATACAGATTTTCATTATGATGCAAGTTTAATCCAATACAGATTTTTCATTACGATATACATAGGTGTATATCCAAAAGGAATGCGACATTCCAATATTCAATTTGGCCGCGACTACATATCTGACAGATATAAAAATTAATCAAACTTCACAGTTCTCTGTGTCTTTTGACTATAGTAAAAATTAAAGAAATACGTATGATATTATGGGGTCGTAGAAAAAAATAGGGTATGCAACTCGCATTTAATGGCTATTAAGTGCTCGTTGCATAATATACTATTATAATTGTTATCGTAACGTGCCATCGAAAAAAAAACATAATTGGTGTAGGCTATGTAAATGGTTTTGATTGTTGCTTTAGCCACTACCACATAATGACATTTATTATTTGACATTTTATTGTAGCAAAGTTTATAACATCAAATTAAATGTCAAGGAATTGCAAGAAATAAATGTCATTATGTGAAAGTGGCTAAAGTAACAATCCATTCGCATAGCCTACTCTAATTATGATTTTTTTCGATGTGTCTATATTTTATGCTACATCAGTTTGACAACATTCCGCAAAAGTCATTGATGACGTGCACCGCAACTTACGATGATTATACAACTCATAATGTATTAATTCCCTATACCTCTACTGGACTAATAAGTGATAATCAAGCACCGTGCTTTTTCATGAATAAGCGATAATCACCTTTGTTGATTTACCATAGCAACCGGTTTTAATCGTTGATTGTTCATTGTAAATTGCTTGTCAGTTACATTTCCTACCTGTCATAAATTGATCGAAAATGTCGCGATACGGCGAAACTATGTTAGAAAATATTGATCAGACAGTTAAAACTAATAAACCTCTTTACAGTGCGATGTGAAAACTTCTTATGGTCACAATTTATGGAATTTTGTGAAGTTCTATCATATATAGTATTAATTCCTGCAGTGTTTTTTGCTTTAGGCATTGTATAACGTTTGATTATGCAACTCATAATGCTTGTCAGTGATGACATTTCCTACATGTATTAGTAGTCGTTAGAAATTAACTCAAAATGTCGTACCTAATTTAGCGAAGTTGCTTTATTCATTGTATAATCTAAAGAATACAACTCTTGGTTTTGTGATTATCTGCAATCGCCGGATTGGCACTCGATATGTTGCCAAATAATTAATATTTGACAACATATCTCGTGTCAAGCCGGCGATTATCGATAATCACAAAACCACTCGTTGTATTATATTTGAAAATACTAGGTTTGTTTGGTGTAGTGTAGCTAGTATACATTAATACGCCGACAGTTTAGTTCTTATAACAAATTTATCCAGCGCAGTAATGAGAAATATCATTCAAGTTGTCATCATTTCATAAGGTTATGTGTTCATAACAATCGTTGCAATATACCATCCAATATCACCATAAATTGATACAAATTTGCTTTCTTTCCTTCATTTTTTTCATATCAGTCATCCATTCTCCCATAACCTACTTTTTTAGCGACCATTACCGATTACCAACCCATTACTTCGAAGTTGTACCTGTTTATTCTACGCATGCTCGACCAATGTACACTCATTGCTCTTTCAAACGACTCAGTGTGGTTCGTGGAGCACATTTTACACTACACTTGTATACCAAACAGTAAATTCTTGTTACACTGAATGATAACAAACGCTATTTTACAGAAAAACGCGCACTAGTGGCCACTCGTGCAGGATACCAAGCAAGCCTACTATAGTAGTGTGTTTTGTTAGTTAACATATGGTTATTTGATATTTGGTGTTTTTGAGAATGAATAAATAAGCAGATTTTCCTGTTTTATTTATAATAGAATATGTGTTAGATAATGAGGAGGAAAACTCTTACTATTTATTTAAATTATCAAAAAAGCGAAAAAGTTCTGAAGTTTCGTTACAGAATAACGCTTGGAAGTAATATCAATTATTATTATAATATTAATTATCAGATATCAAAATTACAGTTATTTCATTTGACAGATCCACAACATATATACTGTTTTTTTTTATTCACCGACTACTAAGTTGAGAGAGAACCATTTAAAACTAACACTCGCTCTTAATGAAAACTAGCTCTATATCCATCACATTGGGCTAAATTAATTGCGCTCTGATTGTCACATGCGATGGTCGTTGAATTAGTCTTTAAACTCACATCCAAGTCCTGCCCGAGCTGCTTCAACCACATTGCTTCCTGAATAGTTCAAGACAAAGCCATATACTTAGCTTCAGCTGTTGACAACGCTACAGTCGGTTGTCGCTTACTCGACCATGATATTGCCCCACCGCTCATTTCAAATACATATCCTGTAGATGATCGCCGCTTATCAACATCAGAAGCCCAATCTGCATCCGAATAGCCAATTAAATCTTCATTGGTACCATAGCGAAGTTTTAAATTCGCTGTCCCTTTTAAATATCGAAAAATTCGTTTCACCGCTTGCCAATGGGCTGTTCCATTGAAACGGCTTACGTCGTTTACGACATAGGCTATGTCCGGTCTTGTGCCTTGTGCCAAGTATAATAGGCTACCTACAGCTTCCTGATATGGAACATTAACAATTGTTTCTTCTTTGTACATGCTAACAGATAACCTTTGACTTGGGTCACTGGGAGTGGCTACCGATTTAGATTCTGCCATTCCAAACTTATCCAATATTTCCTTAATATAAATATTTTGATTGATCTAGTGAGATCGCATTGATCTCTTCATTATATGTAATATTCAGACCAATGCAGTGTTTTGCTTTACCCATGTCTTTTATATGAAAAGCTTCACTCAGAGCCTTTTTTAAATTGTCACGGTTGTTGATGTCTTTCCAAAAAAGCAAAAGATCATCAACATAAATAACTACAATCAGTTGCGATTTTTCTGAAAAATATATACAGGGATTTATTTGGGATTTGATGAGTCCGAATGACTTTAGCATTTGGTCTAACTTCAAATTCCACTGACGACCGCTTTGTTTCAAACCTGCCTTATTCAATCGGCACACTCTGTCGTGCTTTTCTCCGTATTACGTGCCTGTTGCCATCATATTTGGTTTTAAAAACCCATTTGTTTTTAATTGCCTTCCGTTTCTTTGGTAATTCCACTAATGTCCATGTGCTGTTATTCCTTAATGACTGTAATTCATCTGCTACGGCCGTTTTCCAGTCTTTGCGCTCGTTACATGACAATGATTCTGTGATTGTGGTTGGATCGTTATCCTAATCGCTTGCACTGACAACATAAATGTAGTCATCCGATTACTTAGGTTTTGGCGTACGATTTGAACGTCGAACCTCAGTTGGTGGCGTCACCATCCCCTCTGGTACGTAGGGTTCATCGTTTGAATCCTCTTCATCTTCAATTTTCTCGATGTTTGTCTCAACACGAGTTGAATTGTCTCCCACTGAAATAGAATTCTCATCAAGATAAGTGGATGAGGTATCCATTGCCTGTAGTTTGATCTCCATGAAGATCACATCTCGACTTGTTACTACTTCGTTCGTTGTAGGGTCTAAACAACGATATCCCTTTGTTGTGTCGCTGTATCCTACGAAAATCATCTTTCTGGCCTTTCGATCCCATTTCTGTGCCTGCGTTGCTTTGGTACGTTCACCATAATAGATGATCCAAAAATTCTTATATTGCTTAGATCTACCTTCGATCCAGCCCAAATTCCTTCTGGCGTATTGTCGTCCAATACCGAATTAAACGATCTATTTATTACATATGTAGCCGTATTTACAGCTTCCGCCCAGTACTGTTTCTCCAGTTTCGCATAAAAAATCATACATCTGGCACGCTCCACTATGGTGCGGTTCATTCATTCCGCAACACCGTTTTGCTGTGGGTTATACACATTTGTGGTTTGATGGATAATTCCATACTTTGCACAAACTTGTTAAAGTCCCAGTTGCAATATTCTGTGTGTATCCGTACGTATAACCTTTATTTTGCGTTCTGTTTGTGTTTCAACCATTTCTTTAAACTCTTTGAACACGTCTAACACGTCTGCTTTAGTTTTTAAGAAATACACAAATACCTTCCGAGAATGATAATCGATAAATGTTAGAAAATATTTGGCGCCACCTATTGATTCCATCTCCATCGGGCTACATAAATCAGTAGGGACTAAGTCAAGCAAGTTTTTAGCCCTTTTGCTAACATGCTTAAAAGGTAAACGAACCCGACTTTATGAATGGTTTAAATTTGTCAGTCAGACCTGCCAGCATAATAGCTCCTATCCATTCATCAGTGATATCAAAACCAACATCTTTCAGCTTATTGGCTGTACCGATGATTTCATTTACATAGTTTGCCATTGAACTACAGCATTCCAGGCGAATTGTTATTAGCTGTCGTAGCAACCCAATCTGTCTAGTCAGGCCACGATTATCGTACAGCTCCTTTAATGCACTCCATATTTGTGCTGCCGTAGATAAGGTTTGTATGTGTACATACAATGATTCGTCAATTGACAGAACTGTGCATGCCTTTGCTTTTCTTAATTTCACTTCATCCGTTTCGGTACATGGATTAGTAATACATTTATCTAATCCACAGAAACCCAACACATTTTGCATTGCGAATTTCCATGTGTGGTAATTTTCGCTACCTTTCAATTTTTCGATGCTTATCGAACTCTCTGGCGCCATTTTTTTGTTCTACCTACTGTTCACAAGTGATAAACTCTAATACTCCTTTTATGATTTCACAACAAATGACGAAATCTTACTCTTTACGCAGGTATGTCTCTAACTCTGGGCCCATAACCTGATAAAATTTACACAGAGTAACGCTTGGAAGTAATATCGTTTAATTATCAGATATCAAAATTACAGTTATTTCATTTCAACAACATATACTATACTACTATACTATACTATACTAAGTTGAGAGAGAACCATTTAAAACTAACACGCCCGAATCAAGTGCGACTCAGCAAAATGTTTTTGAATCTCATATAATTCGCCTTTTAATTCACACATAGAACATACTCCGATTGTGTGTGTTGTTTCCATATTTTTCCAAATAAGTATTCACTTCTGTATTAAAAAGGTTTTAACGTTATTGCAGTGCTTGTAGCCGATCTGACAACTACCGCGTATTTACCGTCAAAATTTGTCGGCGAACAAATAATGTACCCGGTTGGTAGATTCGGTAAGTATCGATAAGATTCCGGTTTACCGATTTCCTTTGTAATTGGTAGTATTTTCTAACGCATTCGATAGCGGTATATACCGGTGCAATTTTCTAAAACGCCTAATGATGAAGTAAAAAGTGGCCGAGTTCAGATGCGTCACTGAAAGTTGACATCTGCTCTTCCACTCAACCATTCTATCTAAACCTAAAGCCTAAGCCGAAAAAGAGAATAGTTACATGTGCCAAAAATGAGTGTACTTCAGAGATAATTTTTGTGCATATCTTAATTTTTTTAGGGCGTTTTGGTTTATAATTAGTTATAATTTCGCTAATTCTCTTCTCATGCCCTGTTTTAGCTACGTCTAGATGGTTTTCTGTATTATATAATTAGAAACACCTCATCTGGCACAATATGGATGTCGACTTTAAGAATGTGTTCACTGACTTTTACTTCAGACGCGAATTTACTAAGGATTTTATTGGCACATTTCCTAATCCTAAGTGTTATCAAATTTTTGCGCTCCCATCTGCACCTAATTGCTGGCTTTTAACAAGTTCAGATTACTTCCGGTGTCAATGAATCCTTCTATAGAATGACCATTTATAGTCAAGAATATAATATCACGAAAAGGACTGTCATCTCCCTGAACAAAGCATGTTCGCCAATTTTCTTCATTTCGTGTAGATGTACCTGTTTGCTTGCAATGTGACCAAAATCATTTCAATTTCTTTCATGGTTAACAAATATTGAATAAAAGTCATTTTTTTCTGTTTGTAAGCTTTGATATCATCAATTGAGAGCCCATTTAATACCAGATCATTTTCTTTCATGACATTTTTTTCGAATCTGTCATAATAAGAGAGGGGAAAGACCATTTATTCGTCAATGTTTAAAGTTTAATATTTCCGTTACTATTTAACCTATCCGAATAATCTTGGACTCGTTTGAAAGGGAATTGTATGGACTTTAAACAGCGTTTATATGCTATATCCATTAGTTTCAAACTGGAGGTAGCTTTCTGAAGCGGTAACTTATTTTTTTGATTTTCTTTAAAAAATTAAATAGAACGATACTATTGCGTTTCTAGTTTCGTAAGCGGATTTAAGTTACACATATTGTACTGAACACCGCATCCCAAGTTATCGCAAAAAAGGGACTAGCAAGTATAATAGTTATTTACGAACCAAGTGCGTGAAATCATATTTCGCGAATGAGTGACCAGTTTGGACACGAATTCGCGAAATGTTTCACGCACGACGTTTGTACAATACTTTTTGTACGAGAACTATAATAATAATACATACAAATTGTTAAATACGTTAGCGTTTATGACCATATTATTAAGGTTAGGGATTTATAATTTCAAAATGTCACTAAATTAATCAATTTCCAGGAAGTACCAACTTTACTTTTACGCACTCGTGTTTAAAGTGACTTTTTACGCACGCAAATCGAATCATGAAATGACACTTTTTGATAAGCGAGTACAAAAAGATACAAACGAGTCAGGCAATAATATAAAAAATAAGTTGGTTTTGGAGAACATTCCATATCTCCAATGACAGTATTATAACGTCAAATTATTTATTTTTTCTTCCGTTGATGTTGACTTTGACCATTCAAACTGCTTGTTACGAATGTTGAGGCCGTGGATATGATAGCAGTTTACTTTGAGTGATTGCAGAATGCAGCAATAGCTCAAAGAGAGTGATTTCAAGGACTGTGGGCTCGTAATAACAATGAACATCGGTATCACCACACACCACAACTTTGATTAATTTTAAAGGTTCAAAGGTTGATGATGAAAACCCATGCGTTTTCGAAACACGTGTCCCGAATAATTAATCAAAGTTGTGGTGTGTGGTTATACCGATGTTTATTGTTAGCTCAAAGAGAGTTCACGTTGCGTCACATGATGTTTAATGTATTTTTTCACGGAATGTTCAAAGTCAGAAATATTTATTAATTTATATATACAGTAGAATTTTTGGATCTTGTCCGTTACATCATGAGTAATGTCAGTATGAATCGACTCGTATGTCATGTTGACATTTCTCTCTAATGTACGTTAAGTGTCGGTGATGAATATTTTACGTATATCTGTGTTTAATTACGCTGTTAATAACGTAACGGCAAGATCCAAAAATTCGATTGTAGATATAAAGAGTGTACGTAAATGATTGTACGTGACGTCATACAACATTTTCAGTTTGGAATATTGGCAACTTGAAAATTTCATAGGCGTACTACTTAACTTCTGAGTAATGTAGATTAACATTAATCATTATATATTATGATTTTCTAACTATAAAATTACTTTTCACTTCATATTGTACATAATTGTAAGGTGTCAAATGTGAGAAGCAGAAGTGCCGCAACATAGAACATATTAGGTGATTACCATTAAATTGCTTTGAAATTGCAAATACATAACTGCGCATATTAGCATATGATCATGTTGAAGATAACACTGAGCTAGTTCACCATCGTACACTTCGTCAATGAACAGTCTTTCGAAAATATAAATACGGTATCTGTCAAACGCTTCACAGTCAATATCTGTAACAATCTTTATGAATTGATCAAAACAAGTTGGCAATATATAAAAACATGTGGATACTACCTGTATTTTAGCTTCTTCTAAGATAGTGTCTCCGTAGTATAACTGTATTTCATGCTGTATTGCAACTTTGAAGCTTAAAATCAATTTTACCCTTAATGGTGTATTACAGATAGATATATCAAACGGGTTACTTACAGAGAGTATTAATACAGTTCAGTAGTTGATTCAGAAGGAATTGTTTAAAAGTATGTAAGGAAATAATATTATGTTTATGCCAAAGCGTTGACATGTTGACAGTTACGCCAATGAATAATTTCTGCTAATTTAGTGATTTTAGACCTGTCTCAAATTCTAGAACGCAAAATTTCCTAAAAGGCACATGCCGTCACGTACAAACATTTACGTACACACTATGTTGTAATCACGAAAAATGATCCCTGCGTCATCAATTAGATTTATATGGATCAAATCAGTACTTCGGCGTCATGTTAAATACTGTAAATATCAAAATGAATATGGCAGCTATGACATTTTTCATTTTTGGGTTAAGTGCGTGGGGATTTATTGACAGACCGTAAAAATTTAAAACAAGTTGTTGCAATTGTACCTACCGTAATGTTCTGGTATGTATTGCCATTATAGTTAAAAAAAAAAATACAGTCGATTCCGCTTAATTGGGTCCTCGGATAATTGGGACAACCGCTTTATTGGAACATTTTTAATAAAACGGAATCAAAAATAAGTAAAAGTTCATCGTTTTATCGGGACAAAACATCGGATAATCGGGACAACTCCCTAATTCTCCGAGAAGCGAAACGTAAACAAAACATCGGATAGTCGGGGGAACTCCCTAATTCCCCGAGAAGCGAAATGTAAATCCAGTCGACTCATTTCGTAGTTCGTGCTCCTCCGAGATTGTAATACAATTACATACATTGTACATTACAAATTACGTGCGTGCTAGTTTGTTCAAAATGCCCCGTAAAGACTTGAGTGTTGTCCAAAAAGTGGAACTGTTAGACAAAATAAGAGAGCATCCAAACACATCGAATCGGAGCTTGTCAGAAATTTTAAAGGTGCCGAAAACTACGATTGCGCGAATTCGAGCAAATGAAAGGGAACTCAGAAAACAAATGAACTCCGCAGGTGCGAGTGGGCGTGGAATGCAGGGAAGAAAACGTAAACGAGAAGGAAAAGATGCTGAAGTTCACGAAGCGCTCAGCAAATGGTTCGGCATTGTTACTACAATAGGTGTTCGTGTATCTGGACCTATGTTAAAATATAAAGCCGAAGAGTTTGCAAAGAAGCTGGGTGAGAGCCATGAGAATTTTAAGGCGACTGAGGGGTGGCTTTCTCGATGGAAAAAAAGACACGACATCAAGTTTAAGAAAGCTCATGGAGAAAAAGCAAGTGCTGATGTTTTGTCTGCTGATAAGTGGAAACTCGAAAGGCTTCCTGAAATTATGAACGAATTTTCACCGGAAAACATTTACAATGCCGATGAGACGGGCCTCTATTACAGAGCAATTCCAGACGGTTCTCTTTGTTTTAAAAAGGAAAATTTAGCAGGTTCAAAAAAAGCAATGGAAAGAGTAACTGTCTTATGTTGTACAAACATGACCTGGAATGACAAGAAAAAATTGCTTGTCATCGGAAAAAGCAAACGACCTCGCTGTTTTATAGAGTTGGATATTAAGAGATTGCCCGTTGAATACCATGCTAATTCGAATGCATGGATGACATCGTTGATTTTTTTAGATTGGCTGAAACGTTGGGATAAGGAATTGCAACGCCAATCCAGACTGATAATTCTGATTTTAGACAATTGTGCTGCTCATCTCTATACCGACACTCTAAAAAACATAATCCTTGAATTTCTGCCACCAAACACAACATCACTGACTCAACTCTTGGACATGGGTATTATTAAAAACTTAAAAACTAAGTATAGAGCTAAACTGGTAAATTTCGTTTTAGACAAAATTGAAGAAAATTTATTGGACTCAAACTCGAACGCTAAAGATGTAAGCGGTAAAGTTAACATTCTTCAAGCCGTAAACTTCGTTGCAGATAGCTGGAGAGATATTGATAGCAGAACAATACAAAATTGTTTTTCCCATTGCAATTTTAAATTAAACTTACAAAGTTTGAATGAAAGCCCCGAAGAAATAGATGAAGATTTTAACGATGACATTGTGTTAAAGGAGACAGGAATACAAAATCTAGACGAATTCATCGATGTAGACAAAGATGTAAGTTGCTACGACGAAAAGGAAAATCTTGATGAAGATATCGTTGACGAAATGAAAGAACGCCCACGGGAAGCTGAAAATACTGACTCCGACTCCGAAGAAGAAATCAAGCCTACGCCAGCTACTTTGCCAGAAGCTCGAAAGTGTATTGAGCAGTTGAGACAATTTTTCTTGCAGAAAGAGAATGAGGAAGTCCTTTGGACGCTCTTGTAACGTGCTCGAATTTTGTTAATGCTAAGTCAATTAATAAAAGAAAGCAAAGTACTCTTGATTCGTACTTGTTAAATAAGACGACTTAATTTTTTTTACGTTTCGTTTCTCGTTTTTTGCATACATCCTTTGTATAACATGTATGTAACACATATTATGTCTATCTACATACACCAATATGTATACGCATATACCTACATTATTACATAACTCGCATTTTGTTTTATGTTGTTTTTATTTATGTATTGTTTACGCATTTTTATTATGTATTAAAACCCCTGTAATAAATGTATGTATGTATATGTTTGTAAGTAAACTAGTCAGTGCGCATTGAGATGTTTTTCTTTGGGTTAATTCATGGTCTCCGGTTTATTGGGACCTCCGGATTATTGGTGCGAAATGCATTTTCCTTTTGTGTCCCGATTAAGCGGAATCGACTGTACTTCAAAAAATTGTTAAACGAATACGTATTTGTAAGGACGAAATCAATGATAGTTCCATCAAATGTCTACGGAGATACATTGTCAAATGTATGTCAAATTTTTAAGTGAAGAAGCGGAAATATATAGCTTAAGCGCAGACAACGAACTAATCTCGTCTTTGTCTTATTCAAGTGAATTGCACGAGCCGTACGTCTGTGCTAGGCAAAGTCTCGAAATACAGGCTGTCCTTCTCATACAAATAGATATTTGGATATGAAAATTATTCTTTAAATGTCGTTGATTGAGTTCTATGTAAGTGACGCAGGGATCATCTTTCGTGATTACAATATATATATTCTAGTCTGAATGCAAACATAGTATGTTTAGTTTCGTAGAGATTAATCGATTTATTGTTTATACCTATATGTAATTCTAAGATGTAATGTGATAACTCGCATTGATACTTTACAGTACTCATTATGAATGCGACCCTTTAATAGTTGGCGAATGTTTGGTGTCAATATTCCCAGAAAAATGTAAGTAATTGTTTTTAATTAAATATATTTTTAAAATATGTAAATCTACCTGTTATCTGCAAAAATTCTTCGGACGCTGGTCCGTGGTATTCCTAGCTCTAGTAAAGTTCTAGTATTAGGGATTAAACTCTATACATATGTATATGCCAAAACATTGATAATATTTTCTTCGGTTCTGCAGTTACGTCGCCTGTGAAACATAGGTCGGCGTAAACTTCCAGTGGCACGTAATCGTTGAAAAACGCGCAGAAAAACTGTTCTTCCGAAATAATGGCCATCTGGACACCGCAACGCGCTCTCTTTGACCTATCGCTACATTCTGCAAACACTCAAAGTAAACTGCTATCATATCCACGGCCTCAACATTCGTAAAAAGCATTTTGAACGGTCAAAACCAACATCAACGGAAGAAAAAATATGTAATTTTATGTTATAATACTGTCATTAGAGATATGCAATGTTTTACAAAGCAAACTTATTTTTTAAGTTATTATTGCCCGACTCTTTTGTATCTTTATAATTGCTAGTTTTTTTGCGACATCTTGGGAACAAATAGAGTTATCGAGACGCGGTTTTCAGTAAAATATGTGTAATTTAAATCCGTTTACGAACCTATTAACGCAATAGTATCGTTCCATTTAATTTTTATAACAGTCGTAAAAATAAGTTACCGCTCCAGAAAGCGACCTCTAGTTTATCAGTTTGAAACTAATGGATATAACATATAAACGCTGTTTAAAGTTCACACAATTCCCTTTCAAATGAGTCCAAGATTATTCGGATTAAGTTGAATAGTAACGGAAATATTAAACTTTAAACATTGACGAATAGATTGTCTTTTTTTGTGCAATTCCAGTAACACTAAAATTATAATTCTTGCTATTATCTACATCAGATTATAGTAATTTTTCATAATACAACATTTATTAAGACATTAAAAAACGGAACGGTCCTATTGTGTAGACATTGCTATTGATAAAATGTAATGCGACGTATTTGTTTCTCGTGTATCAGTAACAGAAACTAAAATTAGTGCGGTAATTAATAACAAACTGTTCTTAAACTATAGTTGGTGACGATATAAATTTCCTTATAGTTCCAACTTACCAGAAGTTTGTTTAGTTCTTTTAATCTATTTGATAAATCTTTTTGTTATCTCTTGGCTAATCAACTTGAACCATATGAGTTTGCAATAATATAATAACTTCCAAATACTGTACTGCTGCCGTACTATGTACTCATAATGAGACGTTATTGTTTCGCGTTTTTTATTAACCTTGTTCGGCAAATAAAATCGGTTTGTTAAAACATTATGTAATTGTTATAAACAGCTATTATTTACCTCACTCGTTTGATGGTTGGCTAAATATTAGTGTTAAATAAAATCGACACAGCAATAATTCGAGTATAACCGAAAATTTTTTCTCAGGTAAATGAAATTCGCTACTGGATGAATATGATGGTTCGAACAATGGATTGTCTTACCAACGATATGGTGTCATCGCTGGATATTGAAACATGTCAACGAGAAATTAAAGAAAGGATTTTAGCGTAAGTATATATTTTTTCTTTCGCCTAAATTCTACTTATAAGTTAATAAAATGACGTTTAAGAATTATCAATTTATTTTAGAACACAATAATTATATAATACTATAATGATATAATGTCGTTAACTTCAATAGAACATTTTATGTGTCATTAAAGCCAAATAAGTATTTTTTTAAATACAACAGACTATAATACTACAACTCGTTTTTATTTTATTTATATGAAGGGATGTTTTTATGTTATCTATCTACCTGCGGAACAAATGAGTTAAAACATGAACAAAATTATGCTTTTCAACCTAGGAACTATTAACACAAGGGTCATATTTATAGTTCGTGCGTGAGGTTGTGCCGATGCTTACGCACGCGATTTTGACATATTTGTAATAACATGTACGTCAAAATCGCGTGCTCAAGCATCAACATAAGCTCAACCACCAACTATAAATATGGCCGTGATAAACTTATTCCGACGTTTAAGACAATCCCCTTTGCTCCCCAGAAAACTGTGAGCATTTTTCCCGCAAAAAATGGTGTTTTTGTTAACCTTGAATGGTGAAGATTCTTTATGAACCCAATATATGGACTCCTGTTTCATGGGAGGGCCGCAGTGGTATACCCAAATTTCATCCCAGTTACAATTCTATTTGAAATCTTCGTTAAATAAAAGAGTCAAATTGTCTTCACAAATTTGTTGTATACACAATTTTTGTTGGGACTGACTTGAGAATTCATTATTTTGTTCAATCCCAAAACTTTGTATAGAATTTTAAAAACACTTTCTTCTGATATTCCTATTTGTCTAGCAATAACTTAAACATTTACTCGGCTGGCCTTCCACACTTTGGATCATCATGATCGTATCCTCCGCACCATTTGAACTGCTTACACCAAAATTTGACTTGGAACTACTCCCACCATTCTGTCATGGATATTTCAATAATCTCATACCAGTTCTATGTTCAAGTTTCAAATCACTAATTTTCTCTTCTTTAAACGAATGTAAAACTAACAAATACTAAGCGATTCGAAACAAACTTCTAGACGACACTATACATAGAAACGTCATGTAAGAAAATTGTCACAATAATAATAATCTTTTTCTATTCCGCTGCTATAAAGTTCACTTTACGACACCCGTTTTGGTTGCATAAAGTATTACTTTATCGCACGTTACTTTTATTTTGTTGAAGTTTAATTTATTACATAAATCTATTAAGTATACTGAAACACTATGAAGCATATTTACTGTATGTTCAAAACGGCGCACTGAGGGGGGCTAAGTGTAGCACCAATCTGGCTGCCTCAACAGGTCCGGACTACTGAAAATTATAAGTATAATTTTAAGCCTCCACTTAACAGATGGCTTTATTTAAAATTAATTACGTCATGCCCGGGGTCATCCCACACCTGTTAGGCCCACGGCCCATAAATGTCATAATTTGACAATATAAACACTCAATATGTAAGAGTTTATTTATGTACCTACATACAGGGCCACCAATCTAAATTTTCAATTACGGCTCTGCATAGTTTTTGTGTCATTCACTAACCTATGAAATGATATTTTACACAAATTCTTCTTGTCAACGCTGTTTCTACTGTTGCAACTACGTGGAGCACAAGAAACCATAATGTCTTCTAATAGTTTACTATATCATATAACTGTAATAAACAATTAATGCAAACATACACGAAACATACACTATAATCTACGTGTTTGACGTAAGTGTAGTACCAATATGGTCGACCTGTACCCGTTTTAACCACGTGATGTCGTCCCCTACCTATTCTACCTTAATGCATAAATCAGACTAAATTTTAAACAAAATGACATATAACACCGCCGATGTTCAAATATTTAAATTGTTTTACTTAAAAATCCGAGTAACCAACTTCAAAAAAAGAAAATTGTTAAAATGTTCGAATAAAACATGCTCCTCATTTTAATCTTTTTTTAACTTTTAGTAATCGAAATAGGAAAAATAGTATAAAATACATGTTTCATAAGCCATTCTTGCGCACTTGTTCTTTACTTAAACTTGAACGCGTGCGCAAAAATCGTCTTATAAAACTTGTATCTTAATATACGATGTAGATCATTACATATGTCACAAACATGAAGCAGTAAAACTACAGGCAAATTCTTTGATGTAAATGACAATTTAAATAGAATTTGCTTCTATAATAACACATCCACTGGTATTATATGGACTTATATTTATAATATATTGTTTGAATAACATGAAAAACTGCCCGTGCATTTTTATTATTGTAACGAATTTAAATAATAGGATTAAATTTTCAAAGAGTTTGGTAAAAAGAAAAATTTGTCATGCGTCTATTTTTCCGGTACACAATTTTGTAAATGCTTTCTGGGAAATAATCGATGAATCTATTGCTATTTATTATTTTCCTTTCAATAATTGATAGCAGAGCTTTAACGGTTCTTGAAACAATTAATACATTTTAATGTCATAAATCAAAATATATGAGATTGGTTCTTGAGCGCATAAAGTTGTCCTGCATAAATACTACATATACTTAATAATTATGCTGACTTTCTGCAGAACATTAAAGAAGTCTCGAAGAAGTGTCGAACGGACGTATGTCAAATACGCCAACGTTTGGCATAAATTTTTATATAATGGAGGAGTACTCGAATCGGGTGAGCACAGCTCGATGGAGAATGATATTTGGCCGTTACATTGGACTATAGCTCTCAAAGAAGACAATGAACAAACGACAACAGTAAAAGAAAATTTGAAAGAAATGAATAGCTTGGCAACAAAGTAAGTATATAAGATATGTAGTTATATGTACAGTTCTTTTCACGATAAGTGAAAGGTTCACAAATTCATTCACAAATACTTAACTGCAGGAGGTATATTAGGATTTAAAATGCGAATTTATATGTGGACCGTATTCTATATCACTTAGGTACAACGCTTTACTTAATACCAAAACCCACGTAACCTCTTTTAGATATGCAATCCATTTAACAGTATGGTAATAATTAAAAATAAAATTTCTGCAGACATTTTTATTTACATATTGACAATTAAAATTTTACAGGTGAGGTTAATATTGTAAACAATCACAGCTAAATTAATTAATACTTGTCTGGTTAGCTAATTTTGGTATAGATTTCTGCCGACTACGTTCCATTCTTTCACGAATATCATCTAAGACATCTTCGGTTAATTTTGTAGGTCTGCCAGTAGGTTTCTTTTTACAAATGCAACGTCTTTCTTCAAAACGATGAATTATAACATGCCTGCGGTACTTCAGTGCATCGTAATCCACATTAAAATCTGGGAACGCCTCAGTGAATTGCTTAATACAACTTTGTAGAGAATAATTCCAATTTCCATTATCATCTCGTGTACCACGTCTGTAATGTGCCTTTAAAATAAAGACATCATGCTCAGGTGTAAACACCATTATTATAACCTGAAACAACAATTCTTGTTTTCACTGTCATTACAATTAATGTGCTACAAACTTACCAAGCACACACGGTATTATTTCCTGGTAGTTAAAAAAAAACTTTTATGACAATATACATACAGGGTGAAGCACCACATTCGTCTCGGTTGATATACAAAAACGGTAACACATATTTAAAATCTTTTTGTTGGAGCATGTGTAGGTCCATTGGGTGCCTGTTCTAAAATTATTATGAAATATACAGGGTATCCCAAAAGAAAGTTACATATCGAAATTATCAACATTTAAATGGAACATATTATTGCATATTTCGATGACGAAGACTAAATAAAGGCAAGTTAATGTTATATTCACTACTTCCAAATAAGAATGGAGCAGATGACGCTACAATAGGAGCACGTACCACACAAGAACAAGTTTGTGATTTGCAAAAATCGCGGGACATTTAAAATTTGTTTTTGATTGTCTGATAATTGACTGTCCACTATGTAGAATAACATCTTTACGAACACTAATAAAACACATTTAATGCTTCTAATTGCACTTTTATGAGCTCCATCCAATTTGTCATATTTTATTTGACATATCCGTTTCTTTGGTGGCGTGTCCAGTTAACTCTATATCTCCGATGGTGTCAAACAGTTTTTTTTTGCTAATCTTAATTTCATTTGCTGTCCGATGAAGACTTTGCCCACTTGTTATATGACTGCACTTTGCATTTTTTGAGGAACCTGTGAGAGCAGCATCAGCCATAATTACATATTCACGTATTGACGTTTATCAAAACCATAAGATGTATAAATAAGAATATTTAAGCAAAACTGTGCAAATAGTATCTTCAATAAGTGAATATTATGATTCAAAAGCTCTAAAAAAACCCATTTTGTATGAAGAATCAAGATGAAATGGATAAAGAAAACAATAAAATCCAATAATCGCAATAGAACACAAACGACGCTTACATAAGAGGTATATACTTTCTATTTAACACTGATTCGTGAACAAAACCAGTTTTGTTCGAACGATTTATACACAACAGTACCGACCTTTTTCACTGATCAATGTTAAATAGAAAGTACCTAATATAACTTTTTTGATGTTTCTGACATTTATGCAATTTTGACAAATTGTTCTTCTGTAAATCTGCACTAGATTTTAACCAATCACAGACATTTATTTTAGACTCTATCTTTCATAACGCTCCTTTCTTATTTGGAATGAGGTATAGGTTCAACAGTTTCTGAGATATTTAACAATTTTTCAAAATGTAGATCAATAGTTAGAATGAGTACCTGGCGTACTTGTTTAACTTATGTGTTCCAAGTTGTATTATTTCAGTAGCAGAACCAATACATCTAATGCTAAAATAAAGATGTTTTCTAAAAATTTTACAGGATGGTTAAAATCTTACGTCTAACTGTGGGTACCATTAATGCTCATGCTTGCTGATTTTAAATGGAACACCCTGGATCAAATATCGTCATTCGATTTCAATTTTACTTCTCTTTTAAATGTTATTAAGATGCCATATAGCTCTCTTTTATAGTTTCTTTGTAAAAGTCAATTTACTGTTTTAAATGGCGATTATGTACTAAAAATTTGTTTAAATCAAGATAGCTTTGACACTAATTTCAGGTATTAATTTTGTCTAATTTATTCTTGAAAAGTAGGCAGTGGTGCATTGGACGTTGCTTCGTATTTACTGGAAACAAAACAAAAATTAACCAATACATGTCTTATTACATACAAATTTTCATCATAAACTTAATACAAAAGAAAACAAAGAAACTAATGATTCAAATATCACTCATTTTCGGTTATGAGGGCTTCCGGGTTTTGACCGCGTCATAAAGTACAATACGAAATAAAATAAAACAAAAATGAAAATTAAAAACAAAAATACAAAAAATATATATACAACTTACTCAAACTCGACGTTTCGCCACTAATGTAAGTGGCTTCTTCAGGAGCAAAACTAGGTGAGGGGCGCCAGAAAGTCATGGTAACTCGACGTGTCAAGCACGCTAGCGCCTAAAACCTGCTGTAGTCATACCGCTACTATATAAATTGCTATAATGATATAAATTCTGATGTAAATCATAAAATTCTAACAAGCAATAGTAGAATTGCTATTGCAATACAATAATTCAAAATTGTTTACGAAAAAATTGTTGTGTATGTGGAATTTTAGTTGCCTAGATGCTCCAAGATTTGTAAAGTTTCGATTCGCAATTAATTTGAAAAAGAGTACATACAGGGTGGGACATTAGTGCGAGGAAGTCTAATTACTCCTATATTATAAGAGAAATGAGAAAATGTTATTAAGATAAAAGTTGAAGCGCATGGAGGACTATAACCTAAAAATATTTTAACTATACAGGGTGTCAAATAAAGACAGGGTAAACTAAATGTACTTTATTTTAAATGAAACTTCCTGTATATTTTTACTGTTTACGATTCTTCTAGGTCTTACCTTTATTATAATATAGGGTTTTGCTATGTTATTCGGTTTACTTTAGAAGATATAGGAAGTTTTGCATAAATTTAATAACAAAGTTGGCGCCTCCTACCGTACAACGGCTTCCACATAAAATAATTTATTTTCGCTAGCTAATGTGATCTCCTTTCATCGAAAATTATTTATTTATCGGCGTATTCAGTATTCATATACAGGCCGAGTCATAACTCGGAATGTTTATTTTCTCACCTATTTCAAATGGAACATCCTGTATTTTATTATTGGAGTAAACTCCTCTCTTCACGAACTTTATTATTTATTAAACATTCCCTATAGCTAAATGCGATAGTTTTTGAGTTATTTGCGTTTTTGTAAGTCGAAAACATGATTTTAAGTAAAAATTGGTTTGATTCTGACTAGTTGAATAACAATATTAGACGAAAACTGCCGCTTAGCTGGGAAAATACAATTCTATACCTAAATCGCTAAAATAATCTGACGCAAAGTTGACTGAAAATAAAAAAAGCAGTATTAGCTAATATTAACCTGTATGACTAGAACTAAACTGTGTAAAATTTATTTTAAAATTACAAGTTCCTTAAATGGAAAAATGACAAATAATAAACACAAAGTGTTTGTAAGATAACATTTAATTATGAAACTTGAAAAAGACAAGAAAAAAGTAAAGTAGGAACGAATTACAAAATTTAAAATTAATAATACTTTACTTTGTTAAACCGCTTTATTTAACATTGTTTACTGTAGTTTCAACCTTCTTGGGTCAACTAAAGATTTTAGTTCTGAGAATTACTCAAGACGGTTGAAACTGCAGTAAACAATATTAAATAAAGTGGTTTAACAAAGTAAAGTTCTATTTATTTTATATTGCAAAAGTACCGGCTAAAACGATCGATTAATTACAGAATTATTTATTTTTGTGAATTTATTTTTATGGTCTCTCTATGGTCGTCATCAGTCAACTCTTGGTGCCATTGCGCATAATATAGATGCATTTATTCTTCTGTTTAAACGGTATTGGTTCATTTAGATTTTTCATAATTCATAGTTTCAGTCCGACAAAACCGTTGCAAGAAGATTTCGAAAGCTTCTGTTCCTGGTTCTCGTCTACTGGAGAATATTGCTGATGATAAAGTCTTCTTGCGAGCAAAATATTGTTATTACTTCCTCCCAACACAAAAACCATATCAATCATTCAATTCTGTCTCAGGTAATACTTAAGAATCTTAACTACAAATTGTTTTGCTACTATTTCCATTGTAAACAAACTGCAACCGTAGTACTATAGGTACTTTATTATTTCTTAGCTCAGTATCACGGTGAACCAATTGAAATCAAACCCGTTTTTGTTTCAAATCATGTTTTCGACTTATAGAAACACAAATAACTCAAAAACTATCGCATTTAGCTAGAGAGAATGTTTAATAAATAATAAAGTTCGTGAAGAGAGGAGTTTACTCCAATAATAAAATACAGGGTGTTTCATTTGAAATAAGTGACAAAATAAACATTCCGAGTTATGACTCGCCCTGTATATAAATATTGAATACGCCGATAAATAAATAATTTCTGATGAAAGGAGATCACATTAGAAATGTTTCTAGCGAAAATGAATTATTTTATGTGTTAAGTCGTAGTACGGTAGGAGGCGCCAACTTTGTTATTAAATTTATGCAAAACTTCCCATATCTTCTAAAGTAAACCGAATAACATAGCAAAACCGTATATTATAATAAAGGTAAGACCTAGAAGAATCGCAAACAGTAAAAATATACAGGGTGTTCCATTTAAAATAAAATAAGTTTAGTTTACCCTGTCTTTATTTGACACCCTGTATAGTTAAACATATTTTTAAGTTATAGCCCCCCATGCGTTTCAACTTTTATCTTAATAATATTTTCTCATTTCCCTTATAATTACAGAAGTAACTTCCTCGCACTAATGCCGCACCCTGTATGTACAGTGGCCAGCTTTTAAATCGACACCACCGCAAGCTAACGTCGACCTTATCTACTAATAATAATATCTACTATAAATCCTAACTGAAGGCCACGCAATGTAACCTCCTCTACATTGTTATTAAGGTTTAGGAAATTCCGTAACGGTATCGATTATGCTGCTGGCCACTACATGATTTGTATGGCGACAGTCCGTCAACACAATCAGTGTATGCAGAAATGAACGTAGTCTATGTCTTATACGACTAATGTAATTAAACGCTTTATAAATGAGTGTGGCTACCTTTTAATTTTTGTTTCTGATTTAGTAATAATCTATTGTGATGTTTTTTTACAGGCTAAAAACCATGTCAGAAGTTACATGTAAATTATGTAATGTGACATTATATACCGTACCCGAAGTTAGGCTTCACATCGTCTCGAAAGGACATATGGATAAAGTTCAAGCAGCTGTTCCAGATGCGAATCCAAACGACTAATTTAAATTTTAAGTTTAATACGTTTTCCTTTTATTTTAAATAATTAAGCATTTGTTCTTTTTTAAATTTTATAACTAAAGTTTTTATTTAGTTTATTACATCTGCATTAAAGATGCAATTTCTTTCCTACTGTGAATCTATTTTTGATCTAACTGGTTGCTGACAATTTCAGTGAATGTATAAATAATTGTAATATTACTTTTAAGTATGTTTTTTACTATTAAAGTATGCTCCGTTGAAAAGAAGTTGTATTCATACCAATATTGAAACGAAAGATTAGATTAGATTATTTTTCATCAACACCAAATTACAATTTCTAAAATAAAATTGAAAACTGATATGGGTGTATACAAATCAAACTAATTTACTGATATCTACAATTTCTCATTTGCCAAGAGAACAAGTGTGGAATCGTAGTTAATGCAGTCCTTTTTTCCAATTTCGACGAGTTGAAAATGATTAAAAATAGTAATATTATGCACCCACATTGTTTCATGTTAAAATACATAAAAAATAAATATCTCAATAAAATAATAACGATCATAATTCACATATACATTCTTATAAAAATAGTATATTACATATTAAGGTTGAGAAGATTACTATTATTGCCTTAGTGAATAAAGTAAATTCAGAGGCGCGCAGCGCCAAGCAATTTAAAGCCAAAACGATTTCCAAAAATCACTCACAACAAAGCAATTAAACTTAGCCATTTTTATGGCGGCCGTGATACTTACTTATACCTACCTATTTTCGATATAGACATGTTTCATAGTGGGATATATAAGGTGTTAGAAAATAGGTAAAAAAAACATTAAATATAACCTGATAAATAATAATTTAATTTACATCATATGTATTAATATAATATTCACAACATAAATATGGTCTGAAAAATACTGACAACTTGGTTATATTATATAGCACCGTACTTATAAATAAATTGTACTAAAATGATTGATTCTAAAATAAAGTATCCATAATGATTAAAACATGGGATATGTAACATATCAAAATCTCTATAAATCTTATCACAGCTAATTAGCTTGAAACTAAACTATTAAATTTAATTCTTACCAAAATAAAATAGCTGTCTGCTAGTTGATATACTTATAAAAATGTAAGTTGTACAAAATGACTTGTAATGTATAATATTTAAGACCATGAGTTAAGTTGGATTAAACGCTGTGCGCTTGTGGGCTGCCGTTTAAGTGATTCAATTCTGTTGGACCACTAACATCGTTCTTCTTGCTTTTGTAGAATAAACCAGATGCGAATTTAGCCTAAAACATAAAAAGAGTATAGCAATTCAAAACGTATTTGTACTGATAAATGCGTTGCAAATGTTAAGATTTGTACGAATTAGCCTACATTTTAAAGATTGCTGTGAGTTAATGTATTTTAACTCATAATAACTAGAAAGTTGTTATTAACGCAAGATTGTTTCCGCTGTTGTGCTATATTTATATTTGGCGTGTTAGAACAAAATATGACTTAGAATATCTAACATTTTAATAAAAATATATCAAATATCTACTTTCTGGCTATCACATCTGCAATACAGCTAGCTAACAAAGAAAGTTACTAGATATGGTAATATTTAGAACTCATTTTCGTTGCATCAATATTTATTTTAAAACCATCTAATATTCCTTCGAAAATTTTGTTTTGAAACGGTATTATATAGTGTGTAAAGCTCATAGTGACAAACAATTATGATGCGATTTTTAATATCTGCGGAAGTATCGATCGTTGTTCAATCGGGTAGGTTCCAATGTTTTTCTGTAATAGTGCTATAATAGAGATCACGGACTTAAAAAAAAAACATATCACTGGTATGATATATAGCAATAGTTAAAATTTGCTTTTTCCATATATTAAACCAAGCAGTCATAGTAAGAATTCCAAATATGTTCGCTGGTAGTTCTATGACGAAGACCTATCCGGAAAAAAAGAGAATAGGCAACAACTAAGAGATAAGACACCTAAGAAAAATAACAATACTCAATAGGTCAATCTTAACTAGCAGAACAAAACTAGATAATGTAAATCAGAGAACAAGCGGCGGTATATAAAAGTGTCACAATCTTAATCTCTATTTAGAAACCAAAAAAGAAAATCACAATAACATTTGTTACATGCATATAGTTTAGAACTACCGACTTCTTGAACTAGCATGGTTAATTATGCGACAATGGTAAAATAGCCAAGTTAAAATCGAAACATTCCAACAAGTATACGTCATACAAATCATCTAGGTTTAGACATATTACAAAAATCAAAGAAAGCTTCGGGGATACGATTTAAATCGTTTTTTAGAGCAAGTGTGGAAGAAATCCCAACAAATATGTAGATAAATAAACCTAATGAAAATGTATTTTCGATATTTTAAGGTTGAAAACTACAGATTAGTGTCAATATTCTATCGTCAAGGCACTAAAATTGCAGGATCGCGCATCTTCGTTTCTAAAAATATCGAGGCAATTGGATTGAGTGATTTGAAACAAAAAAGTGTGTAATCTGCAATAGAATGTTAATCAATAATGCTACCTAAATTCAAATTTATAGTATTAAATGTATACCGGCCTCTTTATCTAGGAAGCTTTTTTGATTATAATAGAAGAAATCCTATCATTAAATTCATATACAAATAAATACTCGATTGGACTGTATAGTCACTTTAATATCAATACAAGAGCAAAGAAAATAAAACCTTTTATAAATTTATTAAGGTCGTTTGGTTTATTTCAAACCATTACAGAACCAACTCGAGTATATGAATCACCTTTTGAAACAAGATAATCAAATCCGCTTTATCAAACTATTTCCGACAAAAAAAATCATTTTGCAATTAGTTTACCACAACTTCAATAAGAAATATCGATTGTAAGAATCTTGCCAGAAGACAAAACAATGCATATAAGGGAAGAGCTGAAATAAGTAGATTGAAACATTACAATCCAATAAGTTTAATATCAACAAGTACAGCTGTATGTTCATATGCATATTAGGCAATATTTATAGATATACAGCTTGAGTCAAAGGATACGCCATCAAATATATTAATATTATTATTGGGAATAGCTAAAAAATTTGTTTACAAAAATTGTACGGACCGACACGTACTTTAATTTTATGTATAAAGATGTTATACATCGTGTTCTATAAAAAAGTTAACAATAGAAATATACTTTTCTTAAATGGAATTAACTACACATTTTTATTTTAATCGTAAGGCTGCTTACTTAATTCTAAACAAAATATCTAAAAAACTTAGTTCTTAGTTCTCGTGGAAAAAATTATTTTGTTGATTTTGCCATCCAATTTTCATTATGCTTATGAGAAAATGAAAAAAAATCACAGCATGCACTGAAATAAAAAAGACGATTGAATATGTGTAGTAAAAAACAAGGATATCATTTTCAGTCATTTTTATGATTTTTTAATTGTTTCGATTTTTTAAGTGTTTTAAGTATTTTGTTTAAATAAATTTTTGATCATTTATCTTTACTCATCTTGGTTCTTCTAAATTGGTTTATTTCTAGCATAATACTATGAATAAAATCAAATCTGACACTTTGTGTACTTCACTTTTCTGTTAATTGATGCTAAGCAAACGCAGACTCTTTAGCAAGAATTTATGTAGTAAGAAATAAATGAGAACTGCAAATTTTTTCTTGGTTAGTAGTCTATAAATTTGTATCGACCAAAATTAATAAATAATTAATTACAAAATACCAACAAAGAAAATAATAAGAAAAACATGAAAGCAACAATAAATATACTAAGAAAAACATTTCTTATACCATAAAAAGGGTTCAATGATTCCGCCTCCTATTGTAAACAAATGCTAAAATTATGTCGAAACGAATTCAGCGCACTTGTAATAACTTCAGGATGGTTTCTTATGTTTTCAAACACGTTAAATATTTATTTCTTCATGTTGTCTATGTTGACAGGTTTGGTTCACAAACTTTCACATAACCCTACAGAAAAAAGTCTAGCGGAGTTAGGTAACCTTCCCGACCACGGAGCAGATCTACTGCGCCCTATCAAAATTGCCCTCCTCAAATTGACCATTCAAATATTGACAACAAGTGTTGTAGAAGGAGCGAGTGCAGCATCCTGCTGGAACTACAACTTCCTTCTGGTTAATAAATCTACCTCCTTCAAGAGGATGAGGCAAGAAATTGAAGTAAATTTCCTCACTAAACTTTCCAATTAATATATCTACAGTAGTGTGCATAAGTTATCGATCACACGTATATTATGAAAATAAAAGTTTATTACAAACCCGATCTGAGGAAAGCCATAAAATAAGATATCTAATATTATTTCTACACGTCGATTGAAAATAATACGAGAGGTATCACCATTTCTTAGGATTAGATGTTAAGGGTGTACTGCTCCTATCTCGTAACACGGTAAAAGTATTTAAAACATTATTTCCAAATTTGATAAAATATTTCATCGAGGATTGAATAAGTATGATCTAAGAAGATAGGCAGAGGTACCTACGACGTCAGTCAGTCTATTATAATTTGTTAATGTAAATGGTTGTAGTACTGAACGTATAAAAGCGTTTTTGACGAATTTTACTTTGAAAATTTGTGAAATTTTGAATTTTATTCCGCAAAGTTGTTTCTTAGAACAGAATTATTGTAAATAGTGTATATAGAGTAAATATTAATTAATAAACTGTTACTTTACTATAAAAATGCGCATAGTATCGATAGAAAATAAGCATAAGATTCTATTTTTGAGTGAACAAGGACATAGTCAACGGCAAATTGCTGCAGAAGTGGGTTGTTCGTAGAGCGACGTGCACAGTGTTGGAAGGAAAAAACCAGAACCGGGCGATATTACAAGCAAACCAAAATCTAGACGATCAAAAAAGGTAACTGAAAGATCCGACCAGCTTCTACAATTAACTGCCTTAAGCTATCGAACACGAGGATCGACACGGTTAGCGCAAGATCTACACAAAGCAACTGGTGTAGCAGTACATCCGTCCACAGTAGGGCGCCAAAACAAGGCTTGCATGGTCGACTTCCTCGTCTACAATCATTGCTTAGGCATGGAAATAGACAAAAAAGATTTACATACGCTAGAAACCATATAAACTAGACCATTGAAGATTGAAATCGTGTGCTGTGGATAGATGAATTAAAGTTCCGAATATTTGGCAGTAACAGGCGCTTGTATGTGAGAAGACGCCTCGGCGAAATCAAAAAATCAAACACAGTGGAGGCTTTATTCAAGTTTGGGAGTGTATAACAGCTGTTGGTTTAGGACCCCTTATCAAAACTGACGGTCGCCTGACCGCAGCGCGGTATTTAAATATTCTCCAGGAACATGCGATACCTGCAGGTCGTCGACTGATTGGGCAAAATTTCAATTTACAACAGTACCACGATGCGAAACATACTGCTCGGATCGTTAAACAACACCTTGATGATCAGAAAAAACAAAACATTTGCAAATTAATAACGTCGCTACTTCAGAGTCCTGATTTAAACATCATCGAACACTTGTGGGATTACCTGGACCGAGCAAGACATAGAAGGTCGCCCAAAAATGGAAATCAACTGCTGGCCATATTGCAAGAAGAATTGGAACACATTCCATTGCATTTTTGCCAAAATCTAGGAAATAGCGAGCCAAACAGGCTTACACAAGTGATTTGAGCGAAAGGTGGATACACCGAACATGAACAAATTATTTGCATTATGTTATTTAAATTCGGCACTTTATGTTTAAAACATCAAAATTGTATTTTGGTTTCATTATTATTTATCAAAAATTTATACGAATTAATGATTTATGCACAAGTGATCGATAACTTATGCACACTACTGTATGTTATGGCCTTCATGTACTTATCTTTCAATTCCTGAAGTACAACATATAAAATTATAAATCAGTGTATAATGAAAAAACCTCCTTATTCCTTACAGAAATTTAATAATAATCTAGTACATGTTTCGGCCAAAGGCAATAATTTAATTTATACCTGAGTTTTATTAATTTTAAGCTCTTGACTAGGTTTTTTTGCCATGTCTAGTCATTGAACAGAATTGTTAGAACTTGACAAAAAATACATTGATATACGAATACTTCAAATCAATTTTATTTTTATAATTATATTAAACTTACAACAATAGTATTATCGCTTGATACTCAAAATAATCCTAGGCAAGATGAAAAGGCCTCAAGACCAAAGGGCATATTACCGATGAAGAGGCCAAAGACCTCAAAACATATAATTTTACTTCAGAACACTAAACACTTTAACCCACTAAACACCAAACAAGTTTTAACTAAAACACCGACGCGTTTCAACAGCAATGCTGTCATTATCAAGGCGATAATAAAACTTCACTTAAGTATTATGGCCTAGTCAAAGTCCATAAAGAGGGCAATCGTCTTAGACCTATCATTTCTTGTACTAATAGCCCCACCCAAAGTCTTGGGAAACACATCACCAAAATAATTGACCTACAAGTGGAAATACTTCAGGAATAGAAAGACTAAACTTTCCGTCAAAAAAAGAAAATAGAAACCTAAAATGTATACCGGGCGCGCGCGCACGACTTGCTGATACGTTTAGTGTAATATGAAAAAAAAAACTGCGTAAAGACGTCCGTTAGTTAACACAGGAAACGTATATCGGTACTGTTTGCTTGGACGAATGCATTCATTGCATCTCTTTATCTAACATATTACAATGCTATGCCTGCTCCAACACATTAAAGACCCTATCAACAGATCGAAGTGCTCAAGCACGACAGGATACACTTAAGATAGCAATAGACTTGCGCCTGCGTACGTGCATATTAGATTCAGTTATCAAGGTGTTGCGCTTCCCAGTTACAGTCGGCCACATCTAATGCTAATGCATCTATCGGCAGCTCGAACGTGCGCACTCGGTATGTTATAAAAATATACAGAGGGTGATTGGTGGGAATGGTCTCTTAAAAGTATTATACAAAGGGGGTAGATGCAGTTGCAGTTGGATACGGTTGAATATGAACTATCCAAGTTACGACAAATAAAAGAAATTAGGAGATTTCAGTTTTCTTCAAATAAATGAAGCATGAAAAGTAAAATTTGAAAATGGATTGTTAGTGAGCTTTTGAATCTATACCTTTTTACTAATTTAACCGTCTCTCTACGTCTTCAAATAAAAAAGTTGCCCATGTTGTCCTTACGAAATCCGGGCACCCTATATATCTTGGCGCAGTGTGGGAGTGAGTTCGCGCAGATAGAAGAAGAGTGAATTGCGTTTCAGTCGTTCTTAAATATAACATTCCTGTATCCGTGGCGTACCCGAAAGATTTTACGCCACACAACCCTCTTACAACTACAGAACTCATATTGATACGACACTGGTAACTGCTATGCAGTAAATGAATCAAGACAGGTGGGTGATAGGTTTCTTAAATACGTTTATTAGCAGTATCAAAAATAGTATGGATAAAATGTATAGCCAGTAATAGTGCCTACTTGATAAAAATATATACGACTATACAGTATCTTCAGTATGGATGTTAAAGACCATACACATATTTTTTAAATGCACCACCGTATATATTTTTATATATTTAACTTCGTAGTCGAAAGCTGAATCAAAAATGTATAAGGTATGATAGGTTAAAGCCGGAAACACATTGCTCTGATGTGTTGTGTTGTGTCGTGTTGTGATGCGATATGTTGTGACGCATCGTGGACAGATTGCTATGATGCATACCTATATAGGACGCGTTATGACGAAAATATTGACATAGTATTCAATTAATATTCCATGGCGTTCAGCTCGTCAGACGAATTCGAAGAGGAAGTAAAAGAATGCGCTGCGGCTGTAGCTTGTTGCAATGCATTAACCAAAAATGGATTCATGAAATCAATCAAAATAGGAAAGTGTCTAGTGAATACCATACATTAATAAATTTGCTTATTAAAGACGAAGAATGCAAAGTGTTTTATAAGAACTCAAAAAATATATTAAATGGTAACCTGTTCACTTATATTCTAAATGCGCAAAACTCAGCATCAGTGTGTAATAAACGGCGACGGTTCTGAATAGTTATATTCTGTGGAAGGTACCAGAAGACTAGTAACACTTTGCAGGGGAATGAGGTGCGAAGATCAAGGTTAGGATGTTGCAGGATGATAACTTTGCGCACTATTTGTTCGGGATGCCCGAGGATTTTGTGCTTCCAAAGTTCTGATTTCTGCTTCAGATACTAGTCTGCATAATTGCATTCTAATAAATACCTGATGCCTCTTGCCTTATACATATATTGATTCCAGTAATTCGGAGATTTTATATTACATAAACATTCATGATTCTTCACGTTTTCAATGAGTTTCAATTTCGTCTATTTTTTTATTATTTCGCTTCTGACGCTCTGACGCTTGTGTCGGCTTCTGATGAAAATCTGGACTGCTGATATTTTCACGTGATAGTTCATATTCAACCATATCCAATGCAGCAATTTGTTTTAAACTTCCGTTCCATTTGTATAATACTTTTAATAGGCCATTCTCACCAATCATCCTGTATGTAAATACCTAGCAATAATTTTTTTAAGTATAAATTGATAACATATGACAAAGTTAGCATAAAACTTGTAGACAACGGATTACTGTAAACTAGCACTTAGTCAAATTCAACAAAGGAATTATATTTAGAGTAATTAGAAATATACAAGGTCTAACAACAGTGAAGAGCAGAGTTAAAGAGCAGACCTACATACATCACCACATAGAAATGAGATATAGAACACTAAACAATTTAACCCACTGAACACCAAACTAGTTTTAACTAAAACACCGACGCGTTTCAACAGCAATGCTGTCATTATCAAGGCGATAATAAAACTAAATTAAAATAAAATCTACAAAAACAGGTAACCTAAATGTTATGCACGGTCAATCCGATACGCATCATTAATTTCCGATTAACGAAAACAATGACGAATACGGTATAGGGCCATTGTCACAATTCATTACACATGACTTATTTTTATATATTTCTAAACTTTCGAAAACATTTAGAAACTTACAATTGTTTATTTGTCTAATTAATTTAACATTCGTATTATCGATGTTGTGATCTGTTTCAAAAATGTGTTGGGCACCGCTCGATTTCTCAATTCTATTAAATCTAAGATGAGCCATATGCTCTTTGAATCTAGTTGAGACTGCTCTCCTGGTTTGCCCAATATATTTTTGATTACAATCTTTACAATTGATTTCGTAAATACCTGACTTTTCTAGAGGTTGTATTTTATCTTTAGGGTTACCGATGAGACTTCGTAAACTAGTCCCAGAACTGTAAACTATTCTGAGATCTAGCTCTTTGAAGATTTTACTCAAACCTTTAGTGATAAAGGGAGCGTAAGGGAGGGTCACAACGGGTGAAGCTTTAACATCCTCTCGAAAAGTCGTAGATTCTTTCACAGTTTTCTTATAATTAAACTTCCTAATTAACTTATAGATATGCTGAGGCTGGAAACCATTACACTTGGCCGCATCTTTTATAATTGAGAAAGAGCTTAAAATTATAAAAGATGCGGCCAAGTGTAATGGTTTCCAGCCTCAGCATATCTATAAGTTAATTAGGAAGTTTAATTATAGGAAAACTGTGAAAGAATCTACGACTTTTCGAGAGGATGTTATATCTTATAAACTTATGAAAATAATTGAATATGATCCTGTATAAAGTTGCCTTAAAATTCCTCAAGTAATTCAAAAATTTGATCATATATAGGGTGTTCCATTTAAAAATGTAAAGATATTGATGGTTACGGGCAAACTGAATACCCTGTATATCGTAGAATAATTTTACGTTATAAATTTCGTAAAACTAAACAACTTTTGTATTTAAATATTTGCTGTATTTTGCATAAAAAAGGAGATATGGAAGAATATCGCACTATTGTTACCCCCTGTATATTCAACACCGATAATAATTAAATCCAAATATCCCAAACCTGTGATATCTTCTTGGGGAATAAAATTTGCGGAGCACTCTAAGAATCGATTGGTGAGCGGGTTGTTTTTTTTTTTTCAACGAGTTAACAGAAACTAGTTTCAGTTAATATTCAATCTCATCCCTGACATGTGTGTTACAAGCCGCCTGCTGCCTAAAGATATTCAGGTACTGAGACAACTTATTGAAAGTTGAAATACCTAGTTCTTCATAAGGACAGTGAAGTAGAGGCGTATTTATGTATAAGTATTCATACTTCAAGAGCATTTCAAATGCACAATTTCTAATGTATTGATGGGGAGCCTCGGCAAATAGGGGCAAGTTTTAGTGCTGCGCGGAGAACGACGTGAAGGGGCCGAGCGGCGGTATCAAGGCCGCCTGCTGGTACACGTCAAATAGTTGTCGTACCTTACACATTTAATTCTATCGTCTTCGTATTCTAAATCCGGCATACTCGCTATTATATTTTCTAGTTTCTTCGAAATACGCCGTTTTCGGAACGTACCGAAATGCGATATTTTCTAAGTATGTGTGTACTGATAAGTACTCACAACGATTAGTGGAATAATGGAATAATACTGAACAAGTGTGCTTTGATACGAACGCTCGAGTTTCCGTGCAACGCGCGCTCTTCCCCCTACGTTGTCCTCCGCACTGCACTGAAACTTGCCCCTTTTTTGCCGACTGTATAGATGACATAGATAGATATGGCTGACATAAGTGCCGAGTAGACATCCGTAGGATATTTTAAAATAATGTGTAAAGTATCTCCGCATTTCTTAAATTACGTAAGCGAAATGAAGGCTAATTTATTCAAACTATTAGAAAAAATAGCGCAACGTAGGTACATATATACTGTCCATACTTATATCATTTGATTGTTTTAGGGCTTGTAAGCGATTATTGCTTACAAGCTTATACTAATAAAAATTCTACTTTCGAATTTATCGTTTATCCAGAGATTTCAATATCATACAAGGTAAATTTTATTAATATAATAGTTAATAACATACTAAAACTAACTGACATTGAAATGAAATATTAATAAATAAATCCTTTAAGGTATTGCGATATGTTTACTAATTCAGATTGCGATCGAAGAATTAATTTCAAAATTCAGATGGATTCAATTTTTGACAAAACATACCTACGCAATGAAATAAAGCTGGACTTTTCACTATAAATCACCATACAAACTCTCATTTATCAATATATTCAAGCTTTTGTGTAGTAACTTATTGCCAGATTCAAAAATATATAGTTAAAAAACGAAAGCTACAGTCATGTGAAATACAGATTAAGTCATAATTTCAAAGAAGACCTATTTACAATATGCATTAAGACAACTGAGTATTTAACCCAGCAAATATTTTTTTAACTTGCCTTTATTTCGTATGCCTCATGGAAATATGCATAATATACATGGTGCTCCGTTTAAATTTTGATAACTTTTATGTCTAACTTTCTTTTGGGGCACTGGGTATATTTCAAAATAATTTTACAATGTGCTCCCAATGGACTTACACCTACTGCAATAAAAAGATTTTAAATATGTATATGTCATCGGTTTTTGTATATCAACCGAGGCGAATGTGGTGTCGCACCTTGTATATGTGTACATGGTGCCCGGATTTCGTAGGGACATGGGTAATTTTTGTATTTGAAGATATAGAGAGACGGCTGAATTTGCAAAAAGGTGCAAGTTGAAAAGCTTAGTAAGAATCTATTTTCAAATTTTACTTGTCATGCTTCATTTGTTTAACATAAAAACTGAAATCTCCTCCTTTCGTTTATTTGTTTTATTACTTTACTTTTTGTTTTATTACTTTTTTATTACTTAAGATATTGAGATGCGATTTGAAGTAATTCACATTGTAATCTAAATACTTTCATTGGCACCTAACGAAACAAATTTCTTTCGTGCAAATTTGTAATAATCCCTCCTAACCTCAACATTTTAAATTGGAACCATGCAATTTTTGCGCTTCTTTTAAGAGAGGATTTTTTTCTGAATACAATCATGTAATCGCATCATAGGAAAACTTCGTCAAAATTTGGAAAATAAAGCTTATTCTGATTATGGGCATAAATTACAACTTTTTGTTTATCGCGTTATCTCTGGAAACAGTACGGTTGTCATCATACGAATCTGTCAGGCGTGTCAACGGTATTACTTCAATTTATATTAAATGATTTTGAAAAATACGATGTATTTTGTACGTATATCAAAAGTTATAAGAGTGTAAAACGAACATTTAATAACACAAATTTCATGTGTGCATATTATTAGTAACCTAACCTCACCTCAAAACTTTTCATTTGAACTATAATTAATACATCTATGTTATGACTTTATTTATTTACCCATGTAGTCCCTACGAAATACGGGCAGCCTGTATACGTTTCTTAAGACATTGCATTGCATCAGTTAAATACTTTTGCCATTCTATACATCTAACTGCCTTTTTTGCTTCCAAAACAAAAAAAAAACTAGCGTTCATCAATGAGTAATAAGCATGTAGTTTATTAATTTTGTCTCAGACATTTCTAGACTGTAAGTATTGAATGACTTTTGCTTAATTAACTTTAAGTTATGTTAGAAATGTTGAAAAATATAAAACAACGTTCGTAAACGTATTTATTGGCAATTCTTTCGATTTTCTTATGGATTATTATATTAACTTAACATTTTAATTTTTACAACACTATCAGCTATTTTTTAAGCATTCTTTGTATTAGTGGTGGGTGTAATTGTAGCGATTTCCTAATCTTTATTGCTTGTTAAAGACTTTCTCTACAGCCCGGCTGTGCAATGTTTGTGCATGTAGTGTTTGACTACCTTATTACTCCATACTGCAAGTACTGTAGCTTTGGTAATCGTATTCTAGCAGCAAATAGTAACTTGAGTGCCGACCTCGCTGAAAGCGACTGCCACAAATCGAGCTAACGAGTCTTTACAAAATTTGCTATAACTTACAAATAATAGAAAAAAAGTACATATCTAATGCGTATTCCAAGTAGCTAAACCCTTAGAATATATGCAATTGCTATGAAAATACGCCTATTTCGCATTTGAATAGACATCGTTTGTCTACAAAACGAATATTAGCTATTAGGGAAGTCTTGAGATTCTGGACATTAGTAGTGCACGAGTGCACCATAATTAAGGAATAAGCCTTACCACTATGCAGGCGGTTATTGCTCCAATTAAAAGACCGCTCAATACATCACTCCAGTGGTGTTTATAATCTGATATTCTTGTCATACCAGTAAAAATCGATGCTACTACTGCTATAAATTGAAGTGTATGTCTAAGTAACTTAGAACCATCCCATGTCATTCGTGATTGGATATAGATCTGAAAAAAAGCATTGTGCTATATTTTTGTTCATACATAGAAATAAAGCAAGTACTGAAGCGTTTCCATCTTTCAGATTCAACCGCTGTTTTTTTCGCATAAAATTTTGTTGCCGATGTTATCAACTACCTCATAAATTTAGCTAAACAGACTACCGTAAGTTTTAGTAGTAGAACACAGATCAGTAAATGGAGCAGTTAAAACCAAATCATGCGGAACATGAAGCTATAATGCAACAGGACGAATCCGAAACAAAATTGAAAGAAAGCCTTCAGTAAATGACACCCACGAAAGTTGGTGTTGAATCGTTAAATCCAGTAGTTATGCAATACTTACTGCAAAATATAACATTGTATACATAGAGAAAGAAGAATGTCCCGATGGGAAGGATAGTCTGGAAAAAGAAATGATAAAGTAACTAATCATTGTTCAAATATTCGTAAATTGTATGTTCCTGACAATTGCGTAGATTTAATTGATAACAAATTTAGAGTAGTAGCTTTGTTCGCGAAAATGATTTTGAACATCTTCACATTCGAGTATTACATATTGAAGAATAGACTTAACTACAATTGTAATTTTAACATACATGTACTAATAATAATAACTGAACTCGGTAGAACAGCTTCAAATTAATACAAATTTATTTACACTAATTAAAAAAAATGTAAATTTTCTTTAAGTGGGTGACTGATTCAACAGCGTTGCAACAGTAGTCATAATGTGAGCGCAAAAGTATACCAGGTATTTCATAAGAAGTAGTAAACATTTTAGGAAGTGGTTACGAAGATATAGATGTTTAAGGTCACTAAATACCCGATAGTCACACTATGCAGCCTGTTTAGTGCTTGAACAGTAGTATGCTACCGGCTGCATGTCGCCAGCCCCCCCACAATCGATTTTTTAAATTCTTTCTGGACTAAAGTTTTGTACCCATTTTGTACCGTTTTGTACCAAAAATAAAAAATTTTGTACCTCGCCCGTTTAGAAGATATACTCAATTTTAGATGGGGGGGCCAGGGACATGCCAGCCCCCCCATGTCGGAATTTCAAAATTTCACTTATGCCATCGTATTGTACTAGTTTTGTACCGTTTTGTACCACAAAGCAAACATTTTGTACCTCGTTAGTTTTTGAGATATAATCGATCTTAGGTAGAGTGCTAGCCCCCATATCGGAATTTCAAAATTTCACTTATGCCATCGTATTGTACTAGTTTTGTACCGTTTTGTAACACAAAGCAAACATTTTGTACCTCGTTAGTTTTTGAGATATAATCGATCTTAGGTAGAGTACTAGCACCCCCATATCGGAATTTCAAAATTTCACTTATGCCATCGTATTGTACTAGTTTTGTACCGTTTTGTACCACAAAGCAAACATTTTGTACCTCGTTATTTTTTGAGATATAATCGATCTTAGGTAGAGTGCTAGCCCCCATATCGGAATTTCAAAATTTCACTTATGCCATCGTATTGTACTAGTTTTGTACCGTTTTGTACCACAAAGCAAACATTTTGTACCTCGTTAGTTTTTGAGATATAATCGATCTTAGGTAGAGTGCTAGCCCCCCATATCGGAATTTCAAAATTTCACTTATGCCATCGTATTGTACTAGTTTTGTACCGTTTTGTACCACAAAGCAAACATTTTGTACCTCGTTAGTTTTTGAGATATAATCGATCTTAGGTAGAGTGCTAGCCCCCCCATATCGGAATTTCAAAATTTCACTTATGCCATCGTATTGTACTAGTTTTGTACCGTTTTGTACCACAAAGCAAACATTTTGTACCTCGTTAGTTTTTGAGATATAATCGATCTTAGGTAGAGTGCTAGCCTCCCCATATCGGAATTTCAAAATTTCACTTATGCCATCGTATTGTACTAGTTTTGTACCGTTTTGTACCACAAAGCAAACATTTTGTACCTCGTTATTTTTTGAGATATAATCGATCTTAGGTAGAGTGCTAGCCCCCATATCGGAATTTCAAAATTTCACTTATGCCATCGTATTGTACTAGTTTTGTACCGTTTTGTACCACAAAGCAAACATTTTGTACCTCGTTAGTTTTTGAGATATAATCGATCTTAGGTAGAGTGCTAGCCCCCCCATATCGGAATTTAAAAATTTCACTTATGCCATCGTATTATACTAGTTTTGTACCATTTTGTACCACAAAGCAAACATTTTGTACCTCGTTAGTTTTTGAGATATAATCGATCTTAGGTAGAGTGCTAGCCCCCATATCGGAATTTCAAAATTTCACTTATGCCATCGTATTGTACTAGTTTTGTACCGTTTTGTACCACAAAGCAAACATGTTGTACCTCGTTAGTTTTAGAGATATAATCGATCTTAAGTAGAGTGCTAGCCCTCCCATATCGGAATTTAAAAATTTCACTAATGCTTATAGTAGTTGTGTAGAGTTTTGTACTGTAAACGGAACGTTTTGTACCATGCAAATTGAGATATAATAGGATTTTAGATGAGGCGAGTACAAGATAAACTCGTCATAACACTAGAATTTCAAAAGTTGTGTTATGTTATCGTATTGTAGAAGTTATACATTTATTACATTACAGTTCTTTAGTACATAAGTATACTAGTAACAATAAGACTACATTCATAAATTTGAATATCTTTAATTTAAAAGCAGGACAATATTTGCCATGACAGTGAAAAGTAGTGCTTAAAGTTAAAGAGACTTAGAGATATTTAACTAAAATATAACAAAATTATTTATAGTAAAACTGATGAGAATTTAAAACATAAGAAAAACTTATTTATTTAACAACACATATTTAATATCTATGTATACAGGGTGATTGGTGAGAATGGCCTATTAAAAGTATTATACAAACGGAACGGAATTTTAAAACAAAATTTTGCAGTTGGTTGAATATGAACTATCACGTGAAAATATTTTTGAATAAATATCACTTCCGCTTAACCGGAAGTAGGCATCAACTTCGATTTTTTAAATAGCATGCTATAAATTTAATTACTAATTCGGCTTCTGCGATAAATTCTACAGATATTTCATGTATCATACCCTATAGGTACCTAAATATCGTGCCTTTTGCGTTATTCGCAATTAAAGAAAAAAGTGACAGATACCGATCTTACTTTATAGTGATATTACGGCACGTAAGAGTAAAAGAGATGACTGAAATTTTGCATACGCATAGTTGATAGTATGTAGTTACACAACATTTGCAGTTCGTCTCTGTAGCTTTATACAGAGTGTTTAAAAACTATTTTCACGTGATAGTTCATATTCAACTGCAACATTTTGTTTTAAAATGCCGTTCCGTTTGTAATAATAGGACATTCTCACCAATCACCCTGTATAAAAAATGGGGGCTGGTATATACAGGGTGCCCGGATTTCGTAGGGACAACATGGGTAACTTTTTTATTTTAAGACATAGAGAGACGGTTAAATTACCGAAAAGGTATAGATTCAAAAGCTCACTAAGAATCCATTTTCAAATTTTGCTTGTCGTGCTTCATTTGTTTCATATTGAAGAAAAACTGAAATCTCCTAATTTGAAATTGTTTTATAAAGCGTCACTAAAAGCATTTAGATTACAATTTGAAGTGCTTCAAACCGCATCTTAATATCACAAGCAACAAAAAAGATACGGCAAATAATGGAAATTAGGAGATTGCAGTTTTTCTTCAATATGAAACAAATGAAGTAAGACAAGCAAAATTTGAAAAAGGATTCTTAGTGAGCTTTTGAATCTACACCTTTTTGATAATTTAACCGTCTCTCTATGTCTTCAAATACAAAAAGTTACCCATGGTGTCCCTACAAAATCCGGGTACCCTGTATAACGAATACCGAATGATCCTTAAAAACTAGAAGATAATTATGATTTCTTCTATTTAGGTACTATATAAAGATTAGCTATCCTTAATTTAGAACTAAAAACTGCCATAGAGTCCTTGCAATGTACTATAAATACCTGTAATACTAATTTGGTAATACCAAACGACATAGTAGTATTAACTGTAATTTGCACTTTATTGATTGCAAAGCTTGACTTTTTTATTTATAAATTTATATAGCCTGATATTCTATTTACTATAAATTAGTAGCGGAAAAATACCACTTTGGTTATCTTTACATATTGTAGGCTTTGTGCTTAAGTCATCATACCTTTGCCACCCTAATGGCCTTTTACAAAAAGCAACAAAATGGCCCAGTGATTTAAAATTATTGCTGTAGTAGCAAACAGCTCCTCTTAAGTTATACGTTGTACTATAAATTTCTATATCAGATGGGAAGTCGGCTAATTTTAAGATGTTATTCATGTGAAGTTCGAAACATAAAATTGTGTCATTTGGCGACACTACAGTATTACTATCCCCACCGCAAACACAATCTTCCAAACTGGTTTCTTCAGGCAATAGTGAATTAATGAGTTTTTGTTTAGTCAATTCCTTATTATAAGTTTCATTAGAGTAAAAGTAAACACTTGGATTGTATCGAATTATTTTACATTTTAAACACGCATGACATTTTTTTGAAATAGTGATTGTTCTGTCAACATATTTTTTTAAAAGGTCCATCATTTCGTTTATTGTACACGCAACGTCACAGGATTTTATGTTTTCATGGTCGAATTTTAAGGTAAACTGTTCAATTAAAATTTTTGCTCGTAAAATGTACACTTCCTTTGATATTCCATTATTTACTATATTTTTCACTAATAAAGAATAGTTATTATTTTGAAAATTCAGAACACTTTTAAAAGCTGCACTATCGCAAAAAGTACAACAAATGATTTGTGTTATACTGTCGAAGGCGCAGGTATTCGTTAGGATTACTTTGTGGTTATTTATAGATATGGGCTGCAATTTTAAACTATTACCATTTTGCAATAACCCTATTGGAAGAGAATGCATCGCTTCGCCTAAATTTAATGTAGACCACTCCGATTGATGATTCAAATAAGAATGTATCCTTCTTTGTTTTGGTATTGCTTTATTGCGCCAATTCTCAGTTTCGTCTCTTTCCTCAAGTTCGGGACACTTTTTTGTCTCAATGCATTTTGCTGAAGCCAATTTTACTGAGCCATCTAGATACTTGATGTGCTCGAACACGAATCTGTCTACTCGCATAGGTAACTCAGTGGATGAAAAGAAACATTGTTTCAAATTTTTGAAATTCGATTCAACTGGCGCACTGCTACCGTAACAAGTACTGTGAACGTAATATGTACACATGATATTTGACCACAGTGGTAAATATGTAATTAATTTTTTTAAAGGCGTTATAATTTCCTCTAGATATTGCGCATTATCTCTATCACCTTCTGTTAATGTTGATTTACACTTGCTCTCTATATCAGTTGCCCACTTAAAAAATGTATCATTCCCAACTTCGTCAAATAATATGTTATCATGTACATTGTCAGTAACTGTATTGCTTTCATCTGGATCGTCTAATTCGTTAATTTCACGTACGCCACTAATTAATCCCAATAGCATTTTCTTCGCTTCCTCGCACTTGTTGTTATATCCCATATCGGTTTGGCCTTCTGTTGCACTTAAAGCAACCGTAAAGACTGCAGATACCAATTTTTCAGCCTCCTGTAATGTATCTACTTTAATAAGTAAACAAATTGTTCTGATATAAAATTGTCGAACACGTTTTTTTCTTTTTTTAAACAAGGTAGTCTTGTTATAAGCTTAACAAAATGTGCCACGTCACACCTTATATAGCAAGAGGGCTTTAAATGCCTCTGATTTGTTTGTAATAATTCATAGCATATTTGTAAATATAATTTAATCGAATTATATTGTGTGAAACATCGTATTATTGCTGATATCAGAGCTAGCGACATATCGCAGACTATTTGGTTTGGTGGTGTTTTCACTACTCTCAACCAAAACGACAGCCAGTGAAGTATAGAGTCGCTATCATGCCTCTCCGATAACATTGACCCTACGGAAAACTGCGAATCATCGTTGTTAATTACTATATCGTACAAGAATATAGACCCTGAGAACAACCCATTCGGTCGACTAATTTTCTTTACCAAACTTCCAGTTGCGTCAATGCTTATTGAATTATTCTTTGTGCGTTGGAAATATGCTCGAGCTGTATTAATTTGAATTGGCGAATAGTAATGAACGAAAAATCGATCTAAACCAATATCTCTAATATAATTTGAAAACGGGTTTTCATATTTTGCAAGAAAGAGTGAGTGCAGGGGATCATTAGAAAAAGTAGAATCTTTATTGTTTTTATATTTAGCAACACGCAATGCATTTAACGAGGGAAGATCTTTAGGTACTTTATTGCCGAAAATACTCTTCTGAGCCTCTAATGTTCGTATATGATATGCACTTTCCCCGGATTTAAGACGCTGCACAAAATTCTTACGCCTCGCTCCTACTAGCGGACGTTGTAGTTTCGAAACATTGTGCGACATATCTGTAAACGGTCCACTTAAAGTGCATTGTAATATGATAGGGTCTTCTTCGTTGGGCTTTGCTTTGAGAACAGCACGAAATTCTGACCCACATTCACTACAGTATCCAACTAAAGTAATGTAATGTTTACCGTCAGGTGTAACTTTAGCTCTTTTGAAAATCAGCCTACACGAAAGGTTTGTTGATTCCCAAAATTTACTATATATTATAGGTGACCAATCCTTTTGTAGAATATTATATGTTCGATATCGTTTTCCTTCTTTATAGTTTGTTTCACATGGCGCTATTCTTTTCCACGACATATTATCCAACTTTAACAAAAAAGAGATAATATTGGGCCGTGATGAACTTTCGATGCTTGAATCAGACGAAGATGTTAAACACCGTTATCAGTAGGTTCTAAATCGCGATCTCTATCACATGATTTGAATAACCTTCCGTGAATGTTAAACCTATTGCTGGAAAATATTAAGTAAGCATATTTCGGAGATATCTTCATTTTATCGCCAATTTCATTCCATATTATAGATTTCGGAGGAACTAGCTTACCATTAACACTTAGGCGGGATTTAATAGGCTCCACAATTGAGAAGAGTAAATCACTGTCAAATTTACATGGACGAGGCATTTTGTCACTGTAGGGTTTCGACACAAGAAGAATTGTATTATGCACGTCTATATATAGCGACTGACTATCTACGAACTAACTACCTATAAAAACGTTGAAACGAAACAAACTAAGTCCAAACTTCAAAAACGAACATTTCTAATTTAACACTTTAACTGCCATATGTACTGTATATGGTAAATGTTCGTGTTCATGCGATTATCGTTTGTAGTTCTACTTTATCGACTCAAATTTGAACGTCACTTGCACAGAGCACTTGTACGCTAAATGGCGAAGAGTTGACCGTTATAAAGCGCTTACACAGTTAATTTATAGTAGTTAATGTGTTTATTGCAAAAAAAAAAATAACATGGATAAAATACCTTTACCCAAGCATCGTATTCTTGAGCTGGCGGACAATTTTTATAGCGACATAGATGATTCAGACTACATCCTACATACGAAAATGATGGTGAAATTTTGAAATTCCGATATGGGAGGGCTAGCACTCTACTTAAGATCGATTATATCTCAAAAACTAACGAGGTACAAAATGTTTGCTTTGTGGTACAAAACGGTACAAAACTAGTACAATACGATGGCATAAGTGAAATTTTGAAATTCCGATATGGGGGTGCTAGTACTCTACCTAAGATCAATTATATCTCAAAAACTAACGAGGTACAAAATGTTTGCTTTGTGGTACAAAATGGTACAAAACTAGTACAATACGATGGCATAAGTGAAATTTTGAAATTCCGATATGGGGGGCTAGCACTCTACCTAAGATCGATTATATCTCAAAAACTAACGAGGTACAAAATGTTTGCTTTGTGGTACAAAACGGTACAAAACTAGTACAATACGATGGCATAAGTGAAATTTTGAAATTCCGATATGGGGGGCTAACACTCTCCCTAAGGTCGATTATATCTCAAAAACTAACGAGGTACAAAATGTTTGCTTTGTGGTACAAAATGGTACAAAACTAGTACAATACGATGGCATAAGTGAAATTTTGAAATTCCGATATGGGGGGGCTAGCACTCTACCTAAGGTCGATTATATCTCAAAAACTAACGAGGTACAAAATGTTTGCTTTGTGGTACAAAACGGTACAAAACTAGTACAATACGATGGCATAAGTGAAATTTTGAAATTCCGATATGGGGGGGGCTAGCACTCTCCCTAAGGTCGATTATATCTCAAAAACTAACGAGGTACAAAATGTTTGCTTTGTGTTACAAAACGGTACAAAACTAGTACAATACGATGGCATAAGTGAAATTTTGAAATTCCGATATGGGGGGGCTAGCACTCTACCTAAGATCGATTATATCTCAAAAACTAACGAGGTACAAAATGTTTGCTTTGTGGTACAAAACGGTACAAAACTAGTACAATACGATGGCATAAGTGAAATTTTGAAATTCCGATATGGGGGGCTAGCACTCTACCTAAGATCGATTATATCTCAAAAACTAACGAGGTACAAAATGTTTGCTTTGTGGTACAAAACGGTACAAAACTAGTACAATACGATGGCATAAGTGAAATTTTGAAATTCCGATATGGGGGGGCTAGCACTCTCCCTAAGGTCGATTATATCTCAAAAACTAACGAGGTACAAAATGTTTGCTTTGTGTTACAAAACGGTACAAAACTAGTACAATACGATGGCATAAGTGAAATTTTGAAATTCCGATATGGGGGGCTAGCACTCTACCTAAGATCGATTATATCTCAAAAAATAACGAGGTACAAAATGTTTGCTTTGTGGTACAAAACGGTACAAAACTAGTACAATACGATGGCATAAGTGAAATTTTGAAATTCCGATATGGGGGTGCTAGTACTCTACCTAAGATCGATTATATCTCAAAAACTAACGAGGTACAAAATGTTTGCTTTGTGGTACAAAATGGTACAAAACTAGTACAATACGATGGCATAAGTGAAATTTTGAAATTCCGATATGGGGGGGCTAGCACTCTACCTAAGATCGATTATATCTCAAAAACTAACGAGGTACAAAATGTTTGCTTTGTGGTACAAAACGGTACAAAACTAGTACAATACGATGGCATAAGTGAAATTTTGAAATTCCGATATGGGGGCTAGCACTCTCCCTAAGGTCGATTATATCTCAAAAACTAACGAGGTACAAAATGTTTGCTTTGTGGTACAAAATGGTACAAAACTAGTACAATACGATGGCATAAGTGAAATTTTGAAATTCCGATATGGGGGGCTAGCACTCTACCTAAGGTCGATTATATCTCAAAAACTAACGAGGTACAAAATGTTTGCTTTGTGGTACAAAACGGTACAAAACTAGTACAATACGATGGCATAAGTGAAATTTTGAAATTCCGACATCTAAACCATCTAAAATTGAGTATATCTTCTAAACGGGCGAGGTACAAAATTTTTTATTTTTGGTACAAAACGGTACAAAATGGGTACAAAACTTTAGTCCAGAAAGAATTTAAAAAATCGATTGTGGGGGCTGGCGACATGCAGCCGTATGCTACCAGATGTACCGAAGCTATCGCTACACTCTATCACATTCTGCAATTTCACCACAACATGTGTTGGCTAAATGTTTAGGTTAATTTGAATCAGTATGGGAAACGAGGACGTGTTGGTAGCGCTTAAATGGGTAAAGTACTGCATATACAGTAATTAGACACGATTACATTATAATATAAATTTGGTTACTTTCATTGTACGCTGTTTTACTATACTAAAAAGCAGGTGACGAATTAGTGCGTCAAAACTCAATATATCCATTAATATTAAAGATATCAAAAAACGTTATGCATAAGAATCATAGACAGTCTACACAGCTACATACATATTTTAAAATTACTTTCATATATACACGGCGTTTCATATTGCCAGGGTGAACCAAACATATATTTTCTTAAACGGGACATAGTGTATATTATTTCAAATTTAGATTAAACGCACCTTCCTCATTCCTGCGATATAAGGTTTCATTGAGTTATACAGAATATTTAAGAAGATATGGTCAATTTTGTATAAAATTCATTGCGAGTTTAACATCCTGTGTACACTGCATGAAACAGCTTGAAATTGCTTGTTTACTGGGATAAGATTTTTATATTGTTACAGTTTTATAACAAAGTGATATTTTACCAATATTACGAAAACGATTTGAAACACAAATGCATTATTTTCTCATCTTTTTTAAATCACTTCGTATTTTATATTAAGAAAGGGAAGGGACACTGTATGCACTTTCATTTTTATTAACCACTCCTTATATCTCAAATCGTTAATTTCTGAAATATTTAATATTTTCTTAATGAAAGGCGAGCTTTTGACAGTAAATCATAAATTTAGATAAACTTGTTACACAACTACAAAATATTAAACTTGTATCGATAATTAATATTTAATAATTTAAGCCAAATGTTCGTAATATAACAGATTTCACACTAAATGTTCAAAATGTCCACCACAAATATCGAATATCGAAGGAATGAGGAAGATGCGCTTAATCTAAATTTGAAACAAAATATAGGATGTCCTAAATCTGATGGGATTGCATGGGTTGCCTTTTATCTAGAAAATTATAAATTTGGTTGGCATTTTTATAGCAGTGTGCAAAACATATTATCGTAGAATTCTTTAATTAAATAATTCGCCATACTTTTTAAATTTCAAATTTTAGCATTAATTACTAGAATAATATTTCACAGGTACCTTTTTTCTGACAGATGGTGATACAAAATGGTATTCTATTGTTTTACTTTTCATGGAAGCTATTTGCGCAATTAACTGCAATATGCGCGAAGCAGTAGAAGCGTGCTCAAGTATTCATTGAAATACGTTGCGGAGTTACCCGAACTGTTATCAAACGTTGTCAATTATGTGTACCGAGCAATGGTCAGGATTTTCATTCATTGTCTGTTAAAATTGAGATTTGTTCTTTTTGTATTTCATTTGATTTTGTTTTAGTTCATACAAATCTACTTGATTAAAATACAAAATTGTTAATTAGGCTAGTCTTTTGTTATTTAATTACAGGTTATATTACATGGATGAAAAGAGAATAAAAAACTTTATTCAGTGATATAAAAATCCAATATGGCGCCCATTTATATCTCGAAAGCCACTATCTTGAATTTTTCTTTAACATTGATTTTAAGTTGACCCTATCGAGAATATTATCTTTTATATGAAACTTTTTTTCGTAACTTTTATACTTATGGAGACATTTGACTTGAAGAACGACTGATACGATATTTTGATTCTAAATCAGCACTTGAAACTGCAAACCATTGCTCGTTTCAACAGGTCTCTGTCTTCAAGAGACCAGCCAGAAAGCCAACTTATTTTTTTAGTTATTATTGCCTGACTCGTTTGTATCTTTATAATTGCTAGTTTTTTTTGCGAACAAATAGAGATATCGAGACGCCGTTTTCAGTAAAATATGTGTAATTTAAATTCGCTTGCGAACCTATTAACGCAATAGTATCGTTCCATTTAATTTTTCAAGAAAATCGTAAATAGTTATTTACGATACAAGTGTTAAAAGTGCGATTTTATTTCACGAGTTAAAAGTTTGCGACACGAGCTTTAGCTTTTCCTTTCAAACGAGTCTAAGATTATTCGGATAGGTTGAATAGAAACGGAAATATTAATCTTTAAACATAGACGGATAGATGGTCTTCCCCCTCTCTCATTATGACAGATACGAAAAAAAGTTCCAAAAGAAAATGATGTGGTATTAAATGGGCTTTCAACTGATGATGTAAAAGTTATAGCTTATTCTGCGATTTTCTGAGATAATAGCAATTTTAGATTTGAATATAGCAGTTACGGCCGCGGTAAAATCTGAACCTTGAAAATAATTCCAGAAATTTCTCTTGGTTACTTTAGCTATCAATATTTTTCCCGCAGAACCTAGAACAAATACTTTCCGCCATACAGCCGCTTACCTCTCTTAGTCGCCCACCTGTACCGGGTGGTCAACTAAGAATGTCGCTCTGCCATATCTTAGGTACGGTTTACAGTACAGCTTTGGGAAAAAAAATATTACTGACTAAAGTGACCCCGACAAACATCTGGAAATTATTTATGAAACCGTAGGATGGTCGCTAGAGGGTGAACTTGATCACCAGAAATTTTAATCCTTATTTTACGCAAAATTTACCAACTTAAAGGCTATAATAAATATGAAAATCGGAATCTACTGAAAATTTTGCATACTTTACATCGAACAACTTTTTTGTATTTTGTCAAATAAGGGAAGGGAAGGAAGGGAAACTTTGTATTGAAGGAACGCCTACAACTCCGGTTCTGTTGAACCGAATTTTGCATACTTAGTCTCGTTGAAAACAGCATTACTCCTCCAATCTAATGCTTACAAATTGGAACCAATCTAATAAGTGACGTGCATGCTAGAGGACGCTGTTTAATTTTTGCCGGGAATTTTGTTTTTCCTCGAATATATTAAATGGAAATATACATTTTTGACAACAAATTGAACAAGTAGGCTAAATTAACAACAAATCAGCGAAAACCGGGTATCGCTATCTTTTACCAATCCGAAGATATCTTCAAAAACGTGTGAATGGTAAAAATTTTAAATTTAAATTATTCTGCTTCACGTGAACGAAATTTATCAAATTTGGTCTTATTAGAAAGGATTTTCATTGGCCTATGTTTCGTGTTTCAAACTGTTTAATATTGTTTTGTCCATTGCCGCTGAAGGGCGTTAAAGAAATTTAAATATGTAAATTTTATGATTTCTGAAGATTATATTTATGCTCATACTATAAAATAATGAATTGAAAGCTTAAGATTTTAGTGGAAAGCACAACAATGCAGAAAAACAACAAAAAAGGAAACAGCATAATAAAGTTAATATTAGTGGCGGCCTAAATCTTGAAGTTGTCTCCTATTATTTTGATGCAAACTTTCACTCTACAACGAGTGTATAGAACTACAGTCTCTATGTTTGTCTTAGAAATACTTTGAACGATATTTCCTATTCCCACAACCACGTTGTTACGAGTAATAGATCGCGTTGCAAAATAGGATATGTGTTTCGGCCCCACAAGTAACAATCTAAACAAGTCAAATTTGGGGTACTGGGTGGCCATGGAAATAGATTGGCGTGTTACATCCATCTATCAGGGGCCAGAACATGGCGAACATTTACGGAGAAATGCACAGCACACTCATCATATTGAAAAGCATATTGTGCTTGGTGCATGGTGCATGAGAGGGGTGGATTGGGAGGAGTTTGGTCGTGGGTTGCAGTATGAGGTACATGCAGTAGCCCTTGAGGTGTTCTCGGGTTGGTCTGTGCTTGACCAGGTGGACTGGGTTCAAGATTGTCTAAGAAAGGTATGCCAAACTATGTTGAAACGTCAGTCCCTCAAGCGGGGGAAAAATGTTTGGTGGAGCAAAGAATTACAGGATGCTAAACAACAGGTTAAAGCGGCAAGACGCCGCCATCAAAGGTCAAAAAGGAGGCAATCTCCGGATGTTGAGTTCTTAGAAAGGTGGTATGTGGAATGTAAGAGGAGGTATAAGCGCCTTATAAGGGTAACTAGAATAGATAAATGGAGACGGTATGTAGAGAAAGAAGGAAATGAGAATCCTTGGGGTAATGTATATAAGGTGTGTTTGGGGCGAAGGCATAGGGATGATATTGGTTATTTGAATGTTGACGGACGAACAACGGGGACGTGGGGAGAGAGCGTAAATGTTTTGTTAGACTCTTTCTTCCCAGAGGATAATATGCCAGCTCCTGAAATTTTTGATCTAAGGCGGAACCCAAATCGGGTTACAATTGAGGAAATTGATAATGCGGTTTCTTGTTTGAAGATGCGGAAAGCTCCGGGGATGGATGAATTCACTCCTGAGGTTGTTAGGTGCGCGTGGAGGTGTGTACCCCACTACATTCAGACAATTGTGTATCGTCGGGGCTTTTTCCCCAACAAATGGAAGGAGGCCAAAGTTGCCATCCTCCTGAAGGGAATAGATAAACCAAAGAGTTGTCCTGGTTCGTATAGACCAATTTGTCTACTACCGGTATTGGGGAAAGTTTTTGAAAGAGTATTGGTGGGAAGGTTGCTTCTTTACACAGAGGGCCTGTTGAGTAACAGGCAATATGGTTTTGTTAAAGGGCGGTCTACGGAAGACGCATGGTGTTACGTTAAACAATGTGTGGTTTCATCTAGAAAGAAATACGTTCTTGGTGTTTTTATTGATTTTAAAGGTGCTTTTGATAACTTGCGTTGGAATAAGGTATTAGAAAAATTAAATGAAATAGGTTGTAACGAGTACGGTACATGGGTAAGCTATTTTTCGGATAGAAAGGTATGTGTTAAGGGTCCGGTGGAGGACATATGGCGAAATGTACAACGGGGTTGTCCGCAAGGCTCTATATGTGGTCCTGAAATATGGAATCTAATGATGAACGAATTGTTGTTGGAGCTAAAGGCACTACGAGAAACTGAGGTAGTCGCTTATGCGGATGACCTGTTGGTCATAGTAGAGAGTAATAGTAGAAGGGAACTCGAAATACTCGCAGGGATAGCTATGAATAAAGTGTGGAATTGGGGGAATGCTGTGGGAGTAGACATATCATATGATAAAACAGGTTTGATGCTAATGAAAGGCAGGCTTGCCGGGAACAGGCCCCCGAATGTGCGGATACATAATAAGGGTATACGATATATGAACGAGATCAAGTATCTCGGAATTTGGGTTGGTGAGCGTTTAAATTTTAAGCCGCACATTATGCGGCTGTGTGATAAGGTAAAGTGTATTACAGGTTCGTTAAGGCGGGTGTTAAGAAGAGAGTGGGGACTTGGGCGTGCGGCAGTAAAAGTAATTTATAATGGTTTAATACTTGCGTGTGTAGGTTACTGTGCTGGGGTTTGGTGTGACTGCGTAATGATGAAATACGCAAAAGCGGAATTGGAGAGATGTCAACGTATTGTTTTAAGTGCGTGCCTACGTGTTTGTAGGACGGTGTCAACGGCTGCAATGCAGGTATTAATGGGAGTGTTGCCTTGGGATCTAGAGGTTTTAAGTAGGGGGGTATATTACAGACTGCGAACGGGTAGAGTCGTACAAGGGCTGGGTTGTTTCGACGATGTACGTCTTGAGGAGTTGTCTAAGGGCAGGTTAAAACGTGAAATTGTAAATAGGGCCATGAATGAATGGCAAACTAGATGGGATAATGCCCTGCAGGGCAGGACTACGTATGAGTTTATTAACAGAGTTGATTTCGTTGCATCCAACGAATGGTTTAATCTAAACTGGGAGCTGGGTTACTTGTTAACCGGACATGGCAGCTTAAATGAGTTCTTATATAGTAGAAACCTATCTGAGACAGGGCAATGTGCATGTGGCGAGACTGAAAGCTGGCGTCATGTGTTACTCGAGTGCGAGTTGTATGACGATTTGAGGATAAAAAATCGGTGGATCTTAGGAATCAGTAGAGATGGATTTTATACGGTTGAAGACCTCATGACTGAGAGGCTGAGCTTCGAAAGTGTCAAGGAATATGCAGTAAGGGTGTTTGAAAGAAGAAGCAATAGAATGCCATGATTGGTAATAAAGAGGCGCCTCGTTAGTCACGCAGGGAGGCAGTAAAACACAGTCTTTGGGCCCGGCGCACCCACGTACCCGAGCTTGGTTACCGTGCCAGGTTGGCAGGCAATCAAAACGGTGGGGGTTCCTTACCCTGAAACATCCCACCAGTGATGCTGACTGGTACCGCGGGGTTGGGTAGCCCCCAGGGCTTTCTAGTCCTGGCCAAACGAGGTGTCGGACTCGCGGGGGTAGTGGTTGACAGTTCGTATCGCGAACTAGAGAGCGCCGGCGGTGACCGTGCGAAACTCTTGCCGGGTGAGCAGCGTATCTGCTCGGGCACTGACACTGCATAACCAGGAGGGAGTTAGGTAGATCCCCCCTCTGTCTGTAGGGTGTGTAATAAGATCCTGTAATCTTTTATACAACAGGTAGTCGTACGCGGCGCGCTAATTGAGCGTATCTCAATTCCTCGCCCGATAGGGGGCCGGTGTGATAAAGCCTATAAAGGTAGGTATCGCCTCGTTACATAATTCCAGGGTGCCAGAGTTCCTGTTGCGAATTGCTAGCGACATATTTTCTATTCTGTTCTCTTTAACGCCCTCTAGTGGCGACAGAATTAAAGACAATATTATACAATTCCAATCACTAGCAGTAGGTTTAGGAAAATCCATGATAGTCTATATTTTTGGCAGCCAAGCATTCGACGCACTGTTCTTTTAAAAAATCATAAAATTTACGTATTTAAATTTCTTTATCACCCTCTACCGGTGACGGACAAAATAGAATTAAAGAGCCTCAATCACTAAACATAGGACAATGAAAATCCGTTCTAATAAGACGAAATTTGCTAAATTCACGGGAAGCAGAAGAATTTAAATTTATAGACTTTAGATACTTGTTCAATTTGTTGTCAAAAATGTATGTTTCCATTTAATATTTTCGAGAAAAAACAAAATTCCTGAAAAAATTTAAACAGCGCCCTCCGGCATGCACGCCACTTATTAGATTGGTTCCAATTTGTGAGCATTAGATTGAAGGAGTACGAGACTAAGTTTGCAAAATTCGGTTCAACAGAACCGGAGTTATAACTTCCGTTCCTTCAATACAACGTTTTTCCTCCTCCCCTCCTTATTTGACAAAATACTAAAAAGTTGTTCGATGCAAAATATGTAAAATTTTCGGCAGATGCCGATTTTCATATTTATGATAGACCTTAAGTTGGTAAATTTTGCGTAAAATAAGAATTAAAATTTTTGGTGATCAGTTACGCCCTCTAGCGGTTATTCTACGCTTTTGTAAACAATTTCCAGATGTTTGTCGGGGTCACGTTAGTTAGTAATATTTTTTTCCCAAAGCTGTACGGTAAACTGTTCCTGAGATATGGCCAAACGACATTCTTGGTTGGCCACCCGATACATGTATGTATGTATGTCTAATAAAGTAACGTTTTCTTTGATATATTTAGCTATAAGCATCAGCTGCATTCATCGCAGAGAAAATAAATTCATGAATTTAACAGAATTGATATCTATACATAAATGTACTGCGAGATTAGTACTAGTGATTACTAGTGCAAAAGTATAAAAGAATAGGAAACAAGTTAACATACCTTAATTCCTTCATTATCCTATTGTTGTATATGTATGTAGGATTTGTACATTGGAAACTTTCAATGTATCTATGCCTATTTTCTGCTAATGTGCAATTTACGTTGGGTTCGCATACAGTTAAAAAATGTGGTCTGAGTCTTCCTATTGTGTACTTAATTATATCTGTAGTTAATTGTGAACAAGCTGCCCCAAAGCCAAAAACTATAATCACACAGTAAGACTTCCATATCCATGTGGGCACTAATCGTCCACAAAACTTTATTTGTGTTGATTTAGTGCTGGTTAAGTATTCCGTAAGTATCATCTGAAACACAAAATCGAATTGAATTGTACATTACAAGGAGATTTGTGTATTTTTTAATGTAAAATTTATTGAATGTGTATCAATAAAAAAAAAACTTAACATAAATATACATAACTCATAATAGTATCACGAACAAGACATAATAACTAATAAATTATAAGATCAAATACAGAACGATTCAGGTGCAGTTCGGAGTTAGCAACACCAAACTTAATATGGAAACGTATTGTAATTGGTGTGTACATACGTGATTATACAGATCATTTAGAGGCACTAAGGTCAGCTAGAAAATAGATAGATCTAGAGTGGGGCAGTTGTAAAACATATACGGAATTAACGCAAGCGTGCTATTCCCTCTTCCTCACTGCGCTAGCGAGGGCATATGCATACATGAGCGATCTACTTCCCACATTAGCCTAAGTACTACTACTATGAAAATCGAAACCTATCGCAGCGAGGAAGGGGAAATACCACGCTTGCGTTAATTCCATATATGTTTTACAACCGCCCTACTCTAGATCTATTCTTTTCTAGCTGGCCGTAATCCCACTAAATGATCTGTATATGTTTGTACATACACCTCTGTGCAAAATAATAGCAGTACAGTATATTATCGCTTGTTTTACAAATAGAAGATGAAAAACGATTTCGTTCGCCTCAAATCGATCATTAAGGACAAGAAGAGCTAAATGTGGAGTATTGCTCTAACAAGTTAATTATGAACAAAGTTACAAGCATTGAAGTACACATGGAAAAATTCATCCCTCCTTTGTGGTGAAAGTTGAATTAAATTTGTGTGAATGTGAAGAGTATGAAGATATCAATTCTATATTCTTCGGATGTGTCAGAATGTAATGTTCAATATATTATACAATTACATAGAGACAAAAGAAATATGTATAAAGACAAGCGTGCTGATTGTTTATATACCCAATAGTTTTAATTGTACTTCAATATTTAACATCATCACTACTTTTGAGTGTACATCTACGAAGAATTTGGAATTATTGGAGTTTTAATTTACTTCTATGTATATTGCAAGTGTCAAATAAATTCTGCATCCATGAAATATAGCACGAAATTATCAGTTTTTAACAACTATTTTCTATTGCTATTCTCAATATCACACATTTTACTTTTTGAATTTTATTGATTGAACAAATTCTCTACAAAAAGTCATTTTGTTAATACTCGTATGATAAACTGATGTATTAAGCAGTATGACTAATAAATAAGGTTGTTCAATATAATAAATAAATTTATCCACACTATAATTTTTGTTGTTGTATTAATGAACCCAACTCAATAAATAATGTTTTTTAGTTTCGTTTTTTCAGTGTATAAACGCAAATAAAATAATTATTGTATTTCTTCTTATCGCTACTTAACTGAATTTAGTAATATGCTACAAATCAATTTTAGAACCATAAGAAAAATTATTTATCAAAGCAGATAGACATGAATCTATGTTCATCTTAAGGTTGTTTCGTTAAAAACACTGATTTTATTCTAGAATTAATAACAAAACACACAATAAACGAATAATAATTTATTTCAAATAATAAAGAAGGTAAACGAAAAGGCAGTCAATCTGAAAACAAATTAATACATAGAAAAAACTTTTTAATTATTGGTTGGTTCTGAAGGACATATATGTAATTAATATATATATATGTATATATATGTATATATATAGTAAATAATGTAATTTAATGGGAATATATATATATATTGTGACCTTTATCTACTTATCTTTAAATTCTTGAGATATTTCCACTTATAGGTCAATGAAACAACAATTAATTTACCAATTTATTCCAGAACATATAATATTAGATATGTTTTCGTTCATACTTCTTCAGTGGAAGAATTTAACATTTAATATGTGTCAAAATACTAATAATATTAATGGCCATGCCTATCAACAATAAAACACGAATAAAAAAATCAGATATTCACATAACTTTCATACCTACCAACAATAGACACTTATTTACAAATTTAAAAACACCCATTAAACAAGATAATCAAAGTAATGTCGTTTATAAATTAAATTGCAAAGATTGTAACAAATGTTATATCGGACAAACTAAATAATATTTAAAGAAACGAATTTATAATCATCAATACACTGTTACACATAACGTCACCGCTGAAACTGCTTTATCTAAGCACTGTAAAGATAGACGACATAATTTTGATTTTCAAAACACTAAAACTTTAAAAAAGGAAAATAATTGTAAAAGAAGATTAATTTACGAAATGATATACATTCAAAAAGATGAAAACACGGTAAATTTTAGAACCGATATGGATAATTTAAGTGTTATTTATAATAATTTAATTCACGCCCGAATTTTATTAATTTTAGGCTCTTGACTAGGTTTTTTTGCCATGTTTTTCCCTAGTCCTTGAGCAGAATTGTTAGAGCTTGACAAAAAATAGATTGATATACGAATAATTCAAATCATTTTTATAGTTGTATTAAACCAATATTCCTTCATTATTATCTGAGAAAGTAATTAATATTCGATATATCAATGAATTCTTTGTTTTTTAGATATTTTTTGTTGATAGGCATGGCCATTAATATTATTAGTATTTTGACACATATTAAATGTCAATTTCTTCCACTAAAGAAGTATTAACGAAAACATATCTAATATTATATATTCTGGAATAAATTGGTATTCAATTAATTGTTGTTTCATTGACCTATAAGTGGCAATATCTCAAGAATTGAAAGATAAGTATATGTAATAAGACTTTTATATCTTGCCCCCATACATATTCTTACTCATGTAATTTCTTAATTACATAAATACTTAGAACTATAGTGAAATTGTATGCGATAGCGATTTAACTATATGTTAAGATCGCATTAAGAAATTGTCGGTTTAGGAATTTATAAATGATCCCTTGCATATGAAACTGGATTTAATAGAAAAATATATTGTATACACATATAAATAGTAATTTACATATAGTTGACCATACTATTACTGCTTAGCATTCGGGTACCGCAATAAAGCATACTTTTATCGGGTTTTATGGCAGTGATGAGTCGATTCTAAATCAACCGAGTGTACATATATACATAATCATCAAAGAGCGCAAAAATTGGTTCTGTTCTAGCGTCAGTATATCGGGAGCGACCTTAACGGGGCGCGCCTATCGTACGAGTATGTAAATATGTAGTGAAATATCATCGTACGGTATTGTTGCATGATAATTGATCATGCAGTGCTAGTACGCGTACTTATAAGTCGGTTGCAACGCATTTAAAATGTCGAAAGTTCGTGAAAATGCTTCAACGTGTTTGTTTGCTGTAGTTACGCCCTTGCTAACGAACCACACTTGCGGTCTTTAATAATCATTATAAGCAGTGTATAGTATAAATATAATGATATTTTTGTATTTTTTCGACCTACTTTTAAGTAGTAATACGGAGAATGTGAAATATATTTATCTAAATTAAGAAAATTAAAACGGCATCAAATATGTACCCAAATAATTTCTTTATTATTTAAAAAAAAATCGTATATTATTATTGTTATAGAAAATTACTTTTATATCTATTCGTTAGACACAAATAATAAATTATAGCAATTAAAGTAACTGCTTGGTAGTAGCGCCACCGTGGGATCAACTGCAAAAGGTGTTTACTGCGTTAAGTTTTCTTTATAAACAAATGGTCGTCTAAAATAATGATTTTGTTTTTCGAAGCTAGAACGCATGTACCTATGTATATTTTAAATTTACTTCTTTACCATTTATATGTATACCGATTGGAAGTAAGCGAGTACTTTATGCATTTTGGCACAGGAGTAACAGTAACACTTAGAGAAATCCATGTATTAAGAAGAGATAGACTGCAAGCACGATACGCTAGGTTGACTAGTAGACAACACCCTATTCGCAACCAAATTTCGGTCCGCCTTCAGCATAGCAACTGTCGCAGGCTCATAATCACACATAATCAGTCGTATATCAGTATCGAAGATCTGTAGATCGAACGCTCTAGAATAATTAGCTATTCTAGAGCGTAGGTACATCTGGCGATTAATATCTAAAGTGGGACCATTTTATAAAAATTTATTCATAAAAATGAATTATTAAAGTGGAAGAAAAGATTTTCATTGTGAAATATTATAACGGTAATTCCGGTGAAACTATTTTGTAGAAACACCACAAATCCGCCTACTTATGCTTACGTTTGGTAAACCGCCTCGAACGGAAGGTGATAGTCGCGGGATAGTAGTGAGATTCATACCGCCACTCCTAGCTAAGGTGGACCATGCATGCCATGGATATTATAACGCACTTAAAATATTCCATACTGTATATAATAAGACCAATTGCAAGAGCTTACTAATAAACTCATGACCATATATCGGGTGTGACACGAAAGCTTTGGTCAGAAGTTTTTTTAGAGATACAGTTATAGGAGAACTGTAAAATTTACCAGATTAGATTGTCGATAATATTGATTTTAAATGTAAATTTTTTGGAAATGATCTATTTCTGGTATACCGCAAGTACATACCAACTCGCGTATTTTAAATAAAACATGGTACTTTTTATTTTATTTTTGAATTTTTCACAAAATTTTGAGTAAATTTCATGTACCATGTCCTATACCAAAAATTAATAGTTTTTGAGATACATACCGATTTCAATTTTTTTCAAATTTTCAAGATACACAGTTCTAAATAAATAAGAATATTGCTGCAATCAAAAACGCTACCGACTTAAAATTTGGCACAGCGAATCATAAAACATCACTAAAGTGTCTTGTCTTTTAAAATATGTGACTTGCTATACAGAGAGTTTTACACATATTCACTTCCAACAATTTGAAACAATAATTATAACTCGCTTACTTCAAATACAACACCCTGTACTTTATATCAGTTTTTCATTCCTATTTTTATTTTATTCAATAGATACTAGCATTCCCTATACGTAACACTAATTTTGAGATACCTATGTCATTATTTTACTTAAAAATAAGGAAACTTAATTTTTCGACATTAATAAAGCGTGGGCCATGAGTCAAACATGTGACAACTTGGTAGTTATTTATATGAAACAGACAAGGAGTCTTTGCCGTTGGAACACAATACCAAAATAAAGGAATATCGGGGAATCCAGCAAATAAAACCAATTCTTTAAATCGAGTTTTCTATTTTTTTTTAGCCAATATTTCGCACTGTATTCAGTGCTTCATCAGGGCACAAATTCTTAAACTCAGTGAGAGAAAATTGTGTGACATAAACTACATTAAAACCCAGGATGACCGTGGATTACTATTTCTTTTTTAAATTTTACAACTTCAACATGTAAAGAAATAGTAATCAACGGTCATCCTGGGTTTTAATGTAGTTTATGTCACACAATTTTCTCTCACAGAGTTTAAGAGTTTGTGCCCTGATGAAGCACTGAATACAGTGCGAAATATTGGCTAAAAAAAAAAAGAAAACTCGATTTAAAGAATTGGTTTTATTTGCTGGATTCCTTTATTTTGTTATTTATATGTATATGCGTTAGGTACGTGTTTTTATATACAACTAAAATCCTAAAATTTCTTTGTTCTTAGTAGTTAAATTCATAGAATTAGCAACGTACAGATTTAACCATAGATTTACAAGATAGGTAAACGATTCCTTAAAAAGTGTTTTACTACAATTAGGTATTTTCTGTTTCCAAAATCCTAGCTTCATCAAAATCAAAGTTATGTTTATTTTCCAAGGCGTGATTGCTCGAAGCGATAGGCATTATGATTCTTTGTGGGAGTATAATCTTTTTTCAAAGTATTGCTGAGACCGACCGATGTATTATGTGGTTTCACAGTTGTTACAACTAATTTGATAAATAGTGTTTGCTTTTTTCTCTATGGGATGTTCGATTTTGGAGAATAGTTCGTTGGTACGGTAATATAGTTTGGTTGGAATGCAATTTTATTTTGTAGGGATATTTTAAAATAATTTTTAACGTAATTATTTAATGCGAGTAGAAAAAGTAATATTCAATTTGTGAGTGGTGATTACATATTCAGATAAATTACACCATACTTGTCTGCAATCCGTGGCGCAAATTTGATCCACTTGAACAATTTTCTCACTTCTTACAATTCATGCTTTCGCAATGCCCTGTATTTTGCGCCAATTACGGCTGGTTGTGGTTATTTAACTTTCTCATATGGGTAACTTAAGATGTTTTTTGTACTCGCTTATCAAAACCTGGCATTTCACGATTCGATTTGCGTGCGTAAAAAGTCACTTTAAGCACGAGTGCGTAAAAGTAAAGTTGGTACTTCCTGGAACTTGATTAATTTAGTGACATTTTAAAATCCAAACTGGTCACTCATTCGCGAAATATGATTTCACGCACTTAGTTCGTAAATAACTATTTTGTACTCGCCTATCAAAACCTGTCATTTCACGATTCGATTTGCGTGCGTAAAAAGTCACTTTAAGCACGAGTGCGTAAAAGTAAAGTTGGTACTTACTGGAACTTGATTAATTCAGTGACATTTTAAAATCATAAATCCCTAACCTGAATAATATATGGTCATAAACGATAACGTATTTAACAATATGTATTATTATTATAGTTCTCGTACAAAAAATATTGTACAAACTTCGTGCGTGAAACATTTCGCGAATTCGTGTCCATAAAGCGCTCGCCTTACGGCTCGCGCTTTAAACTGGTCACTCATTCGCGAAATATGATTTCACGCACTTGGTTCGTAAATAACTATTTTTGTACTCGCTTATCAAAACCTGTCATTTCACGATTCGATTTGCGTGCGTAAAAAGTCACTTTAAGCACGAGTGCGTAAAACTAAAGTTGGTACTTACTGGAACTTGATTAATTTAGTGACATTTTAAAATTATGAATCCCTAACCTTAATAATATGCTACTGTCCTGCTACTACCCAGTTCGTTGTTTTTCTATGAAAATAAAAGAAAATGAAATAGAAATTGTTATATTTGGAAGGTATGTAATTCAATGTCAGAACAGCAACAAATATTATATAAATTACCATTTTGAATTTGATAATTTTAAATTAAATGTCACTTCAAATAATCAATACTGCCAACTCAAATCTTTTTAATTAATATCAAGAGATTAGTAGTGTGTCATAAACGATAACGTATATTAACATGTATTATTATTACAGTTCTTGTACAAAAAATATTGTACAATCTTCGTGCGTGAAACATTTCGAGAATTCGTGTCCATAAAGCTCTCGCCTAGCACTTGGTTCGTAAATAACTATTTCCGCATTTGTTGGGAAGTATGGGTTCATGGGTTCCGTTTACACAGGAATCAAAGTATTGTTTGATGTAGTCATGGAATCGTTCAGATAATGTTTCAATAGTATGTTCTTGTTTACATATTACAAGGGATACCGAGCACAATACCGAGCATATACCGAGTTGGCTGAGCTAATAAATCCTTATATGTGCACATGTGTTAAGCTGCAAATATGTAAATTTAGATTATACATTTTCATACATATATTCCACCAAGAAATTACATATTTGTAAAAATCTACATACCTTTAATGAAATGTCTTATTTAAGGTAATGTTCAGAAGTTTCCAGTTGACTAAGATGATGGAAATGTTACAAAAACTGAAGTTGACGGAATTAATCACAGAGAAAATCTCTTTTTATCAAAGACTTTCATTATTTCATATTACTTCTGCAGCTGCGAATTTGTAAAATAGTTTGTCAAACACAATAAACGTCAAAATTTTCCGCATTACTCCGCAATTTCTTTTCAAGGTTTGTTACGGTAAAATCGCACATTATGGAATCGAGCATAGACGATCTTCATAATTGGATGGATAGTTATGCCATTTCGTATCAAAAACGTCATATCGCAAAAGATTTTTCAGATGCAATGCCATTAGCCAAAATATTAAAACATCACTTTCCGAAATCTGTCAATTTTCAGCAGTACGGTCCCAAACATTCGATTTCGCAAAAAATAGAAAATTGGAATACATTAAATAAAAGAGTTTTGTGCAAATTGAATATTTATTTACAGCCACAAACCATTGAGGAACTGGCAAAATCCACTCCAGGTACAATTGAAAAGATTCTCCTTGATGTCAAAACAAAACTTCAAAAAAAAGAAAAAAGGAGCCGGGAAACATTGGATGAAGGTTGTTCATGGCAAGATATAGGCATTGAACCGATCAAAGCAGAAGCTGAAGAAAATGCGAAACGTTCAGGCGAAAGAATGCTGGAATTAGAAATTAATAAAATAATGAAGGATATCGAAAACAAAGATCACGAAGTTATCGCGAAGAACAACAAGGTAATATACTTTGGAAATAGACATCTTGTATAAATTTTACAGAGATTGGAATTCTAACTGCGTTTGTAGTTAGATCGGTCATTCGTTACAGCTACGAATTACTTTCTTTAGATGCTATGACAAAAAGTGAGCAGATTAAGTACAGTTTCCAAAATGGATTTTATTCGATCCTGTTTTTGAAACATGCTCCTTCTTCCTTGCATATTCATAGTGAAGCAGTTTTTTTTTTACTAAGTTTGTTAGTATTGGAACGGCTAAGCAAAAGTAGTATGTCAAAATATCTTCGTTCACTCATATTTTAAATACAAATTATTGGAGAGGTAATTTAGCAGCAGGATTAAACAAAAGTTATAGGCAAGGTTTACATAGTCATATTACATTATTGCAATCTTAGATCGCAATCTCAATCTCAATATTTATCAACTTACAGCTCCGATTACATTATTAATAAATACGGACTCTGACATTATCCAGTATTAGATGGCTTACGGTTCACCGTCCTGGACAGATATGCGCACTATTGTAATAGACGACAAAATAAAAGTGTGTATTGTCATTACTATGGTATTAAATGTGGACAAAACAAAAACACTGCCTATGTCGAATCATTACAAGAAGTTACAACTATCTTCAATTTGTTTTTCAACCATCAATCAAGACCTTATTTCTTTTGTATTAGAAATGAGTTATATCTCACAATTCGGGCAGTATGACAAATGTTTCTATAAACTTCTTAAGACAATGTTGTTGGACTTTTCGTCAACACCACAAAGCAAATTACCAATCATTGATGAATACATCGTCCGACATGTTCGCGAACCCTAAGTTGAGCGCGTACTATGTTCTATAGTACTGACAGGATTGTAACACGAGTGCTCACACATCAATATATATTGATGAGTATTGATGTATCACAGAATATCCAGCTGTTTTGTCAATATCGTAGCTGACGCACATTTACACATCAATAATTATAACATTAAACACTTTAACTCACTGAACACCAAACAAGTTTTAACTCGTCGGTGTTTTAGTTAAAACTTGTTTGGTGTTCAGTGGGTTAAAGTGTTTAGTGTTCTACTTCTGCGCCAAGAGATCCAGTGAAGAACTTATCAATAATTATGGACAAAATTACGAATATCGCGATATACCGGGTGTGGCAAGAAGAGTTTTGATCAGAAGTAGGGGAAATGTAAAAGTTTACTACATTACATTATACATAGAGTATTATATTATATATAATGCTAATTTTAAATAATTTTCACGAATAATCTAATACGTACGAACTCGCTTATTTTAAATAGAACATAGTGTTTTTATTTTATTTTTAAATTCTCCATCAAATTTTGAGTAAATTTCATGTACCATGTTCTATGCGAAAAATGACTAGTTTTTGGGATATGTCAATTTTATGCAATTTTTTGGGAAAAAACAGTTCCAAATAAATCACAATATTGCTGCAAACAAAAATGCTAGTAACTTAAAATTTAGCACAGCAAATTATGAGAGATCACTAAAGTGTCTTTTAAAATATTTATTTTTTTATACAATGCGTTTTACACATACCACTCAATTCCAACAATTTCAAACAATTATTCAACTCGCTTATTTCAAATACAACACCCTGCATTTTATATCAATTATTTATTTGTATTTTTATTTTCATTCAATTGATACTAGCATTCCCTATATCAATGATCTAAACCTAATCAATTTCGAGATATTTCATTATTTTACTTTATAATAACGAAACTTTTTTTTTTGTTTTGGAGATTAAAACTGCCATACTACTAATCGAACTTTGTTTTGACTATGTTGAACTTACTTATGAATATAGCGTAAAATCAGTCGATTTGGACTGTATTACTATCACCACTAATACGGAATAAACATGTTAATACACTAATACCCAATTAATCAAAGCTGTTCGAAATGGAACGCCCGATATGTCTTTATACTAATTTTCACATGATTTGATTCACTGGAAGTTGCGGATTGATTTTATTTTTTCGAGTATTTTCGGATTAGAAGTTTCGCGGCAATCAACTTCTTATTATCCAATAAGTTCTCAATGTATATTTACGAGTTGTGTGGATTATTTTACACATACAAATATAAACCAATCAGATTCGCGTATTACTGAAGCAACTCGAAATTACAGCGGTAATTTACGATAATTTTCATAGTAGAATAATTAGACGGTATTATGGAAATGCGGTTAATAAGGATATACTTTTCTAAAGTTCTGTCAAAAACTGCGTACTAATTTATACATGAATTAATAAATAAAGTGCTTAGATAAATTTCATTTCGTATTACGTAAAATAATCTAATCAAATACCATACGAGCTTTGAATTAAAATCGATAATTTCACTTATACTTCCTGCATAAAGGCTTCGACTCGTGTCAATTTGACAATTAAACCACTCCAGCCCTACGGGCTGTCGTGATTTGAATGCTTGTCAAACTGACACTACCACAACCACAGTATTAACGTGCCATCGAAAAAAAACATAATTAGGGTAGGCTATGTAAATGTTTTTGATCGTTGCTTTAGCCACTATCACATAATGACATTTATTACTTAACATTTTATTGTAACTTTAGTTTATATGTTTTATAACCTCAAATTAAATGTCAAGGAATAAATGTCATTATGTGAAAGTGGCTAAAGTAACAATCCATTCACATAGCCTACTCTAATTATGATTTTTTTCGATGTGTCTATACTATAGACTATATCACTCACATTTCTGTCAATCAATCACACAGTTGGAATTCCTTAGCAAAAGCCAATGACATTCATTTTATAGAGAAAAAATCACGAGTGAATTTTAATAAGTGATATAATCACTTGTGGTTTTATCAATACAAATGGAGTACTGTCAAAACGGTTTATTTTCACTCATAATGCTCGCAATTACTACACAAAGCAAATCTTGTTTATTTTGTTTGTTTCCTCTTCTTCTGAGTTACCAGCCAAATATATGGCAAAATGAACACAACCTAAGAGAGTAAATTACGAAAATATCCGATAACTGCGGAACTCACTAATAGCAAACTACATTGCAACAAATTTTGTTCGTGATATAGTCTTTTTAAATACAACGTGTGACCAAGATTTTTCTTTGATAAAATTGATTTGGATCATTTGTTCGTGCCTGAACAATTATTATCTCGACAAGCACTTACAAATTATCCAAATCAATTTTATCGGAAAATCTTGGTCACTTATATTACTTATATATATATTACTTATGACTATATCACTCACATGTCTGTCAACCAATCACACAGTTGGAATTCCTTAACAACAGCCAATGACATTCATTTTATAGCGTCCAAATAAGTTTTATCGGAAAATCTTGGTCTTTCTTATAAAATATCGGGAAACCAAGTTTGGGTACTTAGAACTATCGCCAGGTTTAAGCTAAAATCTCACTTTCCAAAAATTGTTCTATTTATGAAATGGCTTCAACTCGGCGACTTACGAAGACCTTTGACTGACGAAGAACTTCCGGGTTTAGCTGCTACTTTATTGGAGGATATACTTGTAGATAATTCCATTGAAACTGACGTTGAACTTGATGATTTTTTTTTTTTTAATATGTGGTGGGTGCTTAGTTGCAGTGACTCCGTAAACTGTATCGCTTGTCTGGCTATCACTGCAACTCTCGCGGTGTAGTTTTTGTGTGTGTATGTTGTGTTCAATGGCTTTGTGACAGCATCATATCGCCTTTTATGATGCCGCGCTGTTAATCACTTTGCTCCCAACAGCGAATGGCAAGTCGATCCGGGATTAAACTCTCTGAAAAAATGTCACCGTCCCTCCAGAGAATTGAACCCCGTCCTCTCACAACAATAGTCAGCCGCCTAACCACTGCGGCCATCGACCCGTAAGGACGATATCGACGAAATTACGTTGAAAGTAAATTAGTAAATTTAACAGATTACAAACAGTGTAATACCAAAAATGAACGAATGAATGAAAAAGAGGTAGAGAGTAGATGCTGCTTGTCATGTGTCAATGTCAGTTGATAATTAGTAATAAAACGCTTGATGTGTCAATGTGTTTAGTATTTAAAAAATATTAACTAAACATTGAATACTAACAATGTTATATGGTGTCAGAAGTGAAAAGTACAATTAGTTAGCCGAATCAGTAGTAGAAAGAAGAAAAGTGTATCGAACAAAATGATCGACCGGGAAGATTCATTTTTAAGTGCGGTGCATTAGACCACCGCAATCTCTCATTTTTGCAAGCGATAATATGGCAATTAGCTGGAAAAACTGGCTACAACAATTTGAATGGTTTGCTACTGCAACACAACTGACAAAAAAGTTGAAGAAATTCAAGCAGCAACATTCATGAACACCATTGGGCCAAAAGTGATTACGATATTTAATAGCTTTAATCTGACAGAGTCAGAACAGAAAAATCTGACAGCAAATAAGCAGAAATTTTGTAATTACTTTACACCAAAGAAAAAGGTATCTTTCGAAAGATTAAGTTTCTTTAAATTAAAACAAAAAGAAGTGCAGAGCTTTAAACGAATTTCTTACAGAAGTAAAAACTCAAGCTAAAACTTGTGAATTTGAGAATTTGCACGATAGTTTGTGAAAAGATAAAATAATTTTTGGTACAATTTCAACAGAGGTACAACAAAGGTTGCTAACAGAAGAAAACTTGAAGCTAGAAAAAGCCATAGAAATACGTAGAACGAGTGAACAAGCAACTAAGGTAATTAAAAGAAGGAAGTATAAAAATGCTACAGACGAATTTGATTGTAAGTGATGTGGCCAAACGCATAAGAGAAGAAATTGTCCAGCCTTTAATAGCTTATGTGAACAATGCAACAGAAAAGGACATTTTAGGAAACAATGTTGGAAGAAAATAGCAACAAACTTAAATCAAAATAAATCCAAGAGAAGAGTCTCAAAGAAAATACAAAGTTTCGAAAAAGAACACACAGATGGCTCCGAAACTGAAGATGAGAACTTTTATGTACAGTACTGTGTAATAAAATCTGGGACAAACATATTTAAATTGTGTAATTTAGGGTCATACTCATGGAATGTCAATTGACTTAAATTGACAATCTGAATATGCTGTATGTCACGGCAGATCCGTTTACACAGATAAAAACTTGGGGATTTATGTTCATAAGAGTTGTCCCAGATTTTATTACACAGTACTGTACATTGCTTTGTAAAAGCTAAAGGATGTGATGATGCCTGGTATAAAAGTTTGAAGTACCAAGGAAAGACTTTCAAAGTTAAATTAGATACAGAGTGCTGAGTGCAATGTCTTGCCACTTGCAATGCTTGAAAAGTTGGGTGTCACAAATAAAATTTCCCCGTCAAAAGCAAAAAACTTTGTAAGCTTCACAAATGATACCACAAAGATCGTTGGAGAGGTAAACTTGTAATGCGTCGCACGAAGCAAAATAGTACAAATAATATTTAAAGTAGTCGATGCAGATGTTTATAGTATACTGGGTAAGAAATCTTGCGAAAGCTTAAAGTTTGTCAAAAGAGTGTTAAATGAAAGCATGGATTCTAATGACGAAATCTTTAAAGGATTAGGATGCTTACAAGATTTTGAATATGATATCGACTTGATTGAAAATCCAAAATTTGAGATCAGACCAGCGAGAAAAATACCATATTCCATAAGAGAAACTGTAAAAAAAGAATTGGATTCCATGGTTGATATGGGAGTTATAATACAAATAAAGGAACCAACACCAGTTGTAAGGTCTATTTTGGTTGATAAATATAAACTATGTTGAAGTCCATAGCTACTCAGCTCAATACAAAAATACATAGTCTAGTACAGTATATGGATGCCATCGCTCTAGGAAAGAGAGGGAATAGATAAGAATATGCAACCAGCTGAGCAATAGTGTTTGATTTCTTGTCTAGTTTAACGACGTATTTTTTTTACACAAAACTAAGTTCCCATGTACGCGAATTTCGCTAAAAATTTTAGCGAAAATATTGAGATTGGAAAAATAATATTTGAATTTATACATTTTTATAAATATTGATATATTTTTCGCCAATCACAAAAGTTTCGCTAAAATATTTTAGAGAAATGTACGAACATGATAACCCGGCTTAATGCGTGGCCATATAGGAGCTGCGCGCGTAGTAGAAAGTTTAGCTGCGTTCATCGCAACAGAAAAGATGAACGTATTCTTATGAGTGCTGCCATAATGAGTAAAGACCGCAAGTGTGGTCCGGTAGCAGGGACGTAAAACTACATCGACCTTACCGAAATAAAAATGTGTGTTATTTCGAGAAACAAACACGTTGAAGCATTTTCACGAACTTTCGACATTTTAAATCCGTTGCAACCGAATTATAGGTACACGTACACTCGGTACAACTTAGTCTTCGAACGATTTTAGTGAGTTTCTCTATTGAAATCGTTCGAAGACTAAGTCGTACCGAGTGTACCTACTCGCAATGCATGATCATGCAACAATACTGTACGATGACGTACGATCATTCACTATTAGACATATTAGCTTGTATTTTTACGATTTCCGAGATATAAGTGCCTTTCTTGTGAATGCTGACTTACTAAGTGTTTTTTTTTAATGTGGTGGGTGCTTAGTTGCAGTGACTCCGTAAGCTGTATCGCTTGTCTGGCTATCACTGCAACTCTCGCGGTGTAGTTTTGTGTGTGTATGTTGTGTTCAATTGGCTTTGTGACAGCATCATATCGCTTTTTATGATGCCGCGCTGTTAATCACTTCGCTCCCAACAACGAATGGCAAGTTGATCCGGGATCAAACTCTCTGAAAAAATATCACCGTCTCTCCAGAGAATTGAACCCCGGCGCCTATCGTCCTCTCACAACGATAGTCAGCCGCCTAACCACTGCGGCCATCGACCCGTTTCACAAATGCAATAATATATAGGGTGATCCATTAAAAAAATGACTATCGTCGATGTGAATTTAGTTAAAATGAACGATAATTTTGGACGGTCCTGTATATATAGATATAGTTTTGAAGGCGTAAATTTGTTGCACTGTTGTTAAGCTAGTAACATATCAAATATGAAGTCTTTAGCTGCAATGGTTCCAGAAATACAGAATTTTTAACATAACGTTGTAGTCGGTTAAATATTTGAAAAAAATTGAATAACTCAAAAACAGCTGATTTTGGGTATAAAGTACCTCAATAAGATTTTATGCAGAATTGCATCAGCGATTTAAAAAACTCATAAAAAATATACCATGCTATTTAAATTAAGAAAGTTGACGTATACCGAAAGTGATACAAAAGCATAAATAATGTCGCCAATGAGACCAGATGGCACTATCTACAATTACAAATTTTTCGGAATTGTAAGATATCAGGAACATCAAAAAGTTCTAACGAACCAGTTCCGTGAATAACCCTGTATATAAAATTAAATAATACTTTTGTCTTGTTAAACCACTAGTCAACAATATTTAATAAAGTGGTTTAACAAAGTAAAAGTATTATTTTATTTTATGTTATAAAATATACGACAAAGTAACGCCTAAAACCATTGATTATTTAAACTAGGTATATTTGTAGTATAGAGACAATATTTTACTATACTAAAGTTTACTATCTCGATGAAACAGCAGAATCACATTGTTTACGCAGTTAAATGCAATAACTACTTCAAATGTTACACTAGACTAACCATCCAGAGAGGGCGTAAAAGAAGTATCCAATGCTGTACTGATAGTCAGATCAGCCTAAACGAATCGTCGTTGGCCATCTATATACACACTAATGATAGTAATAATCAAGGAGTAAATTTTAGTATGGTCCCCATTATAAATCCAATCAATCCAAACAGTTAACCTGAATGCTACAAATTAAATTATATTGATTTTTTTAGCAACAGTATTTAGAACTATTGCTAAAATAAAATCATCCATGATTTCCATATTTTACCTCTACTATGTATTAGTATCATATATCAAATTAATTTTATTTATCTTATAAATATTGTTTTTCGTGACAATCTTTTATAGTTTTTTAGTAAATGTCAATTTAATGTATTTTTTTTTGTAAATCTTGTTTAAATTAAGTTAGCGCGGCGAGAACATAAATTGACAATCGGTTAGTTATTATATTCTAGAAAATCTTGTATACATTAAATGTATTTGGTCTTAAAAGACAGAATAATTCTTATTTAAATTTAGGTTTTCTGTCGTTCTTATATGTATTATTGTATTGTAGATATATTGTAGGTATATGTAGATATATGTATTATATATCTACATAAATGGTTGTAAATTTGAGTTACTTGTGTCGTCACATATTAAGGATGTGTTTGAGGAGACAATATGTGAGTGTTTCTAAGATCGCTAGTAATATCATACGGATTAATGAGTAAAGCAGGAATATTTTCACAGGATACATGAGCGGCGAGCGATAGTTCGAATGTTTACGGCCAGTCAGATCTTGATTATACGTAAAATGTAGTAAATTTAACTTTGTACAGGTTGTTATTGCGATGATAACGATATTATTTCATATTTCATTGTAGTCTTATAATGAGTGCAAAACGAAATCATAAGAAGCTACTGTGCGTGGACAGTGGAAGTAAATTTATCAGAAAATTCTCAGACCAAAATACGATGGTAGTAATAATTTCTTTTGGACTGCACGGGCGGAAGAACCATAAAGGCAAGTTCAGCCATAAGAAAAGCCTATTATCCTCCGCGCCGTTTTACTCCTCTTAGACACGTTGCATTCGGACAAAGAAGTTCGTAACCTGGTCGAGAGTTATTTTACTTACTCCGGGATCGTCCAGACGCCCGACCCCGAAGTAACTCCGCCTCTCCCTGTCCACTGTCGAGCAGTCGGCAAGAAGATGGATTGGAGTTTCCTCCGCATTCCCACAGTTCCTACATAGGGGAGCGTTTACTATGCCCATGCGGTGCAGGTGTTTGTTCAGTGCGCAGTGACCGGTTAAGATTCCTGTGAGTAATATCAGCCTGACCCTGCTCGTAGAGACTGGCTTATACAGTTTTTCCTCATTCGAGCGAATCCCGAGAGTTTTACAATATCTTATGCCGGCAAGTGCATTCCAATGCGGGCAATGCCTGGCTGCGAGTTCGGATCTGCCAAAGGCTTTGATGCTGCCATAGAAGTTCCCACATCTAGGTTCTGGACCCACGAGTGGTTCCTCACTGGCACCTCTAGCTAATTTGTCAGCATTACCTCTGATTCCAGAGTGACCTGGCACCTATTTCAACATGGTGTTCTGACGTTCCGCCAGTTTTACGAGAGTCCTATGGCAGTGTAGCACTACATCGGAGTCAAACCTGATAGCCTGTAGTGCTTTAAGAGCAGCCTGACTGTTAGAAAGGATTTCCACTGCCCCATTAACCTGCGGGTAATTTAATATGCCTTCTGCGCAGGTCTGGATCACGATTACTTCGGCTTGGAATATTGACGCAGAGCTCTCTAGGCTAAAAGCTTCACCATCGGTTTCGCCATCTGTCCAACTTCCAATTCCGGTGCCGTTAGGCGTTTTAGAGGCGTTCACAAACCAGCGAGATACCTCCGTCTCGATTGTGAACAAGAGTTTTAGGTCTCTCTATTGGAGATGTTTCCATTGTATCCCCCACTGAAGCTGAAAACGGGCGAAATCTTGTCCGCCCTCATGGACACGAAAAATAAATTGCTGTACCCCAAAGGGAGACTCAGCTGCCGACCGACCGTTAGGTATGCGGCGTTCACGGAATGCTCACACTCCTCAGGACAAAGAGGGACGAAACCTGCCCGAGACCTACTCCTACTCCTCCGGAGAGAACTGAAAAACCGGTGGGCTCCTCTCCCCCGTGCTACCCATGTTAGACAAGTTTCCTTATCCACGATGGACGGGTCACCGCTTTAGCAAACTCCTACCTCACATCTAACCCCACGGGGCCTAGGCCTCCTTGCGGATGGCAACTATCGGCCAAGCGTGGGAAACGGAATCTGACGTGAGGTACAACCAGCCCGCCCGTGAATTAAGTCTGAACAACGGAGACGGCCGGGCCGAAGCCCTATCCCAAAATGCCAACCGCGCCTAAGTCTTTCTCCCCTCCGGCGATCGAATTTTCGCGGCAGCTACAGTGAAACCGTAGGGTCCCAGAATCAGCGAATTGTTTTAGGATGAAACCAAAGGTTTCCCCAACCAGACAACCAGCGGCCGGACTACTCGTCAGCGAAACGACTTTTGTCCTCCCCTACTATCTTCGCCAAATCTCGCCACGCCCGTTTCCCTGAGTGTGACGACCACCAGGGATGAGGTAGTGCAACTGCAGAGTTTTCAAGGTAAGTGCCGTAGGGTGCCTCACTTACCCACCGTATATCCCGACAGTTAAGCGGTCGGACACCAGAGCGTATGCCCATGCCTACGCCCGAGTATCCTCCCCTATATACGAAGCCTACTCCTGCCACGCCCGTTGCCCTGAAACTATGAAATCAGGGATTGGGTAGTGCAGCTGCAGAGTTTTAAGGGTCGACGCTATAGGGTGAACGCCGACCCGACGCCCTCATGGACTGTGGTACTGTCTGCTCTATGTAGGTAAAGATGCTGGTATGATCTCCCGTTTTACCGGAGAAAAGCCTGCATCCACTACATTTTCCTCTGTCCCTAGGACTGCCTACGACCACAGAACAAGCTGCAGTGGAGGAAGCCCAAGGATAGCATCAATCGCCGCTGTCGGCGTCGACGACATGGCTCCAGTGATGCCTAAACAGGCAATCCTCTGGACTTTACTAAATGCGGTGGCCGCATATATAGCCCAAACTAGTTTTATGTCACCAGACCAATGATGCATAAGTTATAGAAGGTACTATAACTTTCGTGTACAGCCAGTGTACCATCATAGGTTTTAGCGCCCACGTTTTGCCAAAAATTCCTCTACAAGCCCAAAAGGCTCTCGTTGCTTTATTTGTTATCCGTTCCAGGTGTGGTTTGTACGTCAATTTTGCGTCCAAAGTCACCCGCAGGTATTTTACGTCAGAAGATACGTGTATCTTTGAGCCGAAAATGGTCGGATGCTCAAGTCTGGAGAGCTTCCTGCTTCGAGTGAACGCGACCATAGTCGTTTTTTCTAGAGATAACAGTTAACCCTTTTCTTTTACACCACCTTTCCACGAGTCTGAGTGCGACTTGCATCCACTCGGATATCACGCCCTCGAACTTGCCGCAGATCATGCTGGTGATGTCATCGGCATAGCCCTGTACATGGAAGCTCGTCGTCCGAAGATCGGAAAGCAGGCTATCCACCACCAGGCACCACAGCAAGGGTAACAGCACTCCGCCCTATGGGCAGCCAGCTGCCACGGTCGCCTTTGTTGTGCAAAGATTCTGTGACACATGAATCGTTCTGTTTCTTATAGTAGTAATCATAGTAATTTGTTTAGTATTTCATACAACGATTCTCTGTCGGAATCAAAAAGATTGATTTAAACATATACGCACACAGATATGTTAGCTCAGTTTAAAGAACGTCTTAACTACACAATTATTAGGTACAGTCGTGGCCAGATAAATGTAGTACAACCTTAAATTTCATATATGTCAAAAATTCGAAATTTTATTATTGTAAGACGAGCTTTAGCTTAAGCTGTTTGTCATAAAAATCAAATGTCAGATCATACCGGAACACAACCTTACACCATACATTTTTTTTAATGTTTGTACTACATTTATCTAGCCTCGACTGTACATCAGCAGTTACCGAACGATCATTTTCTCGATACAAAAACATTTTTACATCACGACACACGCATAGTTGGTGCAAAAATCATAACCTGCGTATAAACCCCAAAAGATTACTATCGTCCCTTTCACAAGGAGAAGAAAAGTCTATCTTAAACCTGCCTCTATAGAGGGAAACAGTATTAGCTTCAGTAATGAAAATTGTGTAGGTATACAGGTATTACAGTATATTATGTCGTTATGTTTCATATACCAAATGTAATATACATTCGCTTGCAATAAATCTGCGTACAAGTCCTATGCCAATTTCCATGTTTTTTCGATGTATTGAAATGTACTTTTCAAACTGAGGTTAAAAATGTCAACTTGGCAGTATAATACATTATAGTAGAGAGGTAGGTTGACAACTATCTAGCAACAAAATGTGACCGATTAGATGACAGATTACATCCAAATCACATGCAGTATAGACACATCAAAAAAAATCGTAATTAGAGTAGGCTATGTGAATGGATTGTTACTTTAGCCACTTTCACATAATGACATTTATTCCTTGACATTTAATTTGAGGTTATAAATTTGGTTACAATAAAATGTCAAATAATAAATGTCATTACGTGGTAGTGGCTAAAGCAACGATCAAAAGCATTTTCATAGCCTACACCAATTATGTTTTTTTTTCCATGGCACGTTATAATAAAGCGTACGCAATTTTATTGTAAACGAGTGGAGTTGTAGTGCCAATATAGCTAATTATATACCAACAAGTACGTATATACATAAAGTAGTACTTTCTTGGCCGAGTCGAATTCGAGGCTATACTAAAGACGAGGTCAAGAAAGTACATTTATGTACGAGTTTGTATGTACACTGGCTTGCAATAAAATCTCGTACACCTAGTTTTACCTAAATTGATTTCACCTTTTTGTGACATTTCTAACTTGACGTTTCGTTTTCAAAACTACATTACTTTTATAATTCACCATAACCTTTATGCAAAATCTATTATATCTGTCAAATCTAAAGTCAGCTTACATTGAAAAATAATCTTAAAAAATAAGCTTGCTTGACATTAAGGTGTACGAGATTTTATTGCAAGCCAGTGTACATAATTTTATGTTCGACTGCCCTATTTTATACAATAAATAATTAAAAATGATTACTCTGACAGATCGTAAGGTAATGATTAGCAGCTGGGTATGTTGACAGTATTTTCTTATTTGTACAAACGTCAAATGACTTATTAAAAATGTCAGGGTCTTAATCGCAAAATGAATGCAGAACAAGAAGTTATAAAAAAGAAATAGCTGCAAATGCTAGAGATTAACTTTTACCTAATAAATCTAAGTTTCAGTACGAAACTATTTATGCGGTATACCGCAAATAGTGTACATCAAATAATATAGCAAAGTTTTGAGTGGATTTTGACATTTATTTGACACTGACGTAAGAGTCCATTTTTCAGTTTTTAACATTGAGCTAGTATACGGAGACGCTATAATAGTTATTTACGAACCAAGTGCGTGAAATCATATTTCGCGAATGAGTGACCAGTTTAAAGCGCGAGCCGGAGGCGAGCGCTTTATGGACACGAATTCGCGAAATGTTTCACGCACGAAGTTTGTACAATATTTTTTGTACGAGAACTACCTATAATAATAATACATATTGTTAAATACGTTATCGTTTATGACACACTACTAATGTCCTGATATTAATTGAAAAAAATTGAGTTGGCAGTATTGATTATTTGAAGCGACATTTAATTTAAAATTATCAAATTCAAAATGGTAATTTATATAATATTTATTGCTGTTCCGACATTGAATTACATACCTTTCCAAATATAACAATTTCTATTTCATTTCCTTTTATTTTTATAGAAAAACAACGCACTGGGTAGCATATTATTAAGGTTAGGGATTTATGCTTTTAAAATGTCACTAAATTTAATCAAGCTCCAGGAAGTACCAACTTCACTTTTACGCACTCGTGTTTAAAGTGACTTTTTACGCAAGCAAATCGAATAGTGAAATGACAGGTTTTGATAAGCGAGTACAAAAAGCATATTTCTTGTGTGCTCAAAACGGCGTACTGGGCGGGGCTTACGTGTTGTACCAATATGGCTGCCTCACCAGGTTCGGATTGAAAAATCAATTGTAACCAGTGATTAAAAAATAGATATTTTCGTTTAATTGATTTGTTTTTATTTAGTAATCTTCTACTCTTTAACCGTGTTTGATATATGTAATTGTAGTAGTAATTGTAGTTGTTGCTAAGATATTGAATATCACTTCGGTCGTTAATAGCATTTTTGTCTTTTTTAATATAAAGCATTTCTTTAAAAATACGTTTGTGATAGTTGATTTCTTTTTCTAAAATGGCAACTTTATCGTAACCAAAGTTGTGATCTTGATCGAATGCGTGTTTAGTTAGTGCTGTTGAAACGTGCAATTTTCGTGGCTCTTTTAAAGGAGATTTTTTTTCTGAATACAATCATGTATCGCAAAATATATCGGTCTGGTTGTAATGGTAGCTACCTTTCGTGGTCGATGGGATCATGAAAGAATAAGTCCTGTTTTCAAAAAATATAATGATTTCTTACTCAAAAATTGTAAGGCTATATTAATTTTGTCCAAATTTTCCAGGGTTTCTTAACAAGTAATTGGTAACGAAAAATATTTGTAAGTAGTTGTCTCATTAGCATGGCTGCTTTCAGGGTCGATCGACAGTGAATAACCTTGTTAGAATACCCTACTATACATATATCACATACATATTATTGGCTCATTGCATTATACCAGAAAATTATTTCTCAATTTTGGAAAATATACTTCAACATTTTTTCTGCGCCTTCTTTTCTCTAGCATAGAAGATATAATATGAATTACGATTTTTAAGTTTGCATTTATGATACATGACATGTGAGTTAAGTCTTATCTAAGTCTTAATAAGGCCGCATAAGTGGACCGTCAATATAAGATAGGAATTAAGATAAGATCGGGATATGTATGCGATACTTATTTGTTACAGCTATCTGTCAAACTTACAGACATTCCATTAAGTATTACACATCTTCAAAAAATAAACTAATCATGATCAAAGCACGTGCAAATTTATAACGTCATGAAAGATACACGTTATAAAAGTCAGAGTCAAAATGTGGATATCGGTACGGGCAGGTACAGTAACATTATCACGTGGAGAAGATTTCATCTCGGTAATGTTTATATCCCATTACCTATACTGCAATGACCACTTTTGTTTGTCTATTTGTTGGTGATAAAAAGTAGAGTGAACATACATAGGTATAGTCTATTTTAAAGTACTTCTCCCTGCCGATGAGTTCATATCAAATGGATTGTTTAAGTCCTTTACTCTTCGGATGCCCTCGTTATTTCATGTAGCAAACGGCAGTACATACGAACGATTAGTTTGAATTTTTTGGTTTTCAAGAGCAGTTATTGGCTCTATATTTACCTGTATTAATAAAAAATAATAATTAATTCAGGATTTCCGGGTTGATTCACTAGATGAACCAACTGAATAGTAGCATTTAGAGATCTAAATTCTTCTAGTTAGGTTATTCAAGTTTTATTGGAACAATTCACACAAAAGTACATGTATATACTGCTACTACAATTTATTAGTTACTTATAGTTAAGTTAATAAATAATTTCTAAGTAATAATTTATAGAATAAATATTTTAAGTATTGCTTACGATTGTTGCCAATATTTATTATATTGAACTACATACACTTGAGTAATTTACTCTTGTTTAGGTACAATTCTTTTACAAGAGGAAGTAACGATTTAGGAAATTTATCGCAGAGTGAGACCTGTGGTGTAGATAGTATACGTTTAGAGTGTTCACCAGTAAAAATTTGAAAGCGTCAGGAAAGGCAGGGAATTTTAAAGAACAAGCCCTCAAAATTTCAAGCTGCACTTATATAATAGTAAGTTTGCATTCACCATTAACAGTGAAATAGAGAGGTACAAGCACATGCGTTTATTATGGAGGTTTGCTTCACTTTCATGTTTTTCTTTTCTTTGCATTTCACAATTATTATGCATTTTTAACTACTTAAATCGACAATTTACAACTAATAGTAATTTAAACGTAAATAATTCTATTTTGTATCGTTATTAAATCCTATGACAAGATTATCACTACATGTTTACATGCAATAAATTAAAAATTTTAATTACTTCATAGTCGAATTATTATTTATAACTACTATTGTCTTACCCATATTTATCGTCATATAGAGTCACAAATAATCATTTTTTATGGAAAAATACAATTATTTATACATCATTTAAAAATGTTTGCACATTGTCCATTTAATTCAAAGCAATTAATTGTATTAATGCAAGGAAAGTAAAACTGAGAAGGGGAATCGAACCGCGACCGGTAGTACCTGAGTACGTTCGTACCTCAGCTATTTCGCTGTTAATGGTGAACGCAAACACTATATAAATGGAGTTTGAAACTTGCAGAGCTTATTTCTCGAAATTGTCTGGTTAATATGCTTTTAAATAGAGCGCCTTTAGGGTGTTCATCCCCATCTAAAGATAACCAGTATAAGAGGTGCATTCTTGGGGTAAATTTCTTCGTCGTAGACTCTCGTTGTTAGATTTTAAAATGCAGGTTTTCCAGGCCTAGCGGAACTGCATGAGCATTTTGCTTAGTTTTGAAGTTAGAAATGTGGTTAAATGTTTAATATTTTGTAGTTTATGTGCTGATTTAATATTAGAATGTTCAAAAAGTCGGACAGTTAGAGCAAAGAGTAACAAGAGAGTGCACTTAGCTATTGGCGCCAAAATAATCTTATAACCTTGGGAAATACTATATGTTTTGGCAAGAGTTCAATGAACCCACGCTGTCAACACAATCGATTGAACACACGAATTTATCCAAGCTTTATGCGGTTTTTTGGTTCATTTTAGCTGTGTGAGATTTTATAAAGTGACATTTATCTATATATGATTTTAAACGAGGCACATATCAAATATATTTAAAATTGAAGTACATTTAAAATCATCGTGTTGGTTGCATTTTTTTAAGGTTGGTAGTGCATAATTTCCTACACGATACGTTTTACATAGAAATTGAACGAAGTATTTCTTTTTTTTTTACTTTTAACATTCACTGTGTTTATACTTCCACATATTTAAAGTTTTAATTGCATTAAATTCTAATATTTTCGAACTTTCTCGGTTTAGTGACTTTGCAAATTGCGTGTTGGCTAAACTAATTCTGCAAAATTTTCATTAATAAATACTAGCCAATCAAAATTTGGTGTTCCCAATCAGATCGCTCTATCGAGGTCATAAGAATTATTTTACGCATTCATTCATAATAGCGCTAGTGCACCCTCTTTGTAACTCTACTCTTTGGTTAGAGGTTACGTCAAATAAATTAAAAATCGATATTTTCTTGTAAGTCGATAACTTTGTAGATGTATGTAAGTTTCATGTCAAAATTATTACTTGCAATAGAACCAACGATAAAAGTATGTCTAGCAAAAAATCAAGAGTTATATAAACTTTCTTAAGTTAAATGCCATATTGGATTATTAGATTACTGAATAGATATTTTATGCTCTTTTCAACTATATGACATAACCTAGCAGTAAATAAAAACAATATAATTAACTACATTACTAGGTACTAGGTTTCATTTTATACGCTTTTAGCAATAGACAACTTGAAGGAGAGAAATTAGTGTTGCATATTTTAAAATTCGCGATGCTTCAGATTCAAATGTATTTTTCGAGAATGCCTAAGTTAGTTACGAGTAACTGTTGTTAATGATTGCAATTTTTCACGAATACATTGTTAGCTTATGTTGCTATAACGCAGTATATTCTTATCTAGTCTTTTGAAATTTGGTTGCCTTTTCTCTGGAGAATTATATAATGAAGTTTAGGAGGAAGACGGAAATTTTTATGAAATTGGTAAATACAATTAATGAAAACTTTTTTTTAATTTCCATAATTGAGACGTGGATTATCCATTGACCAATATTTGTAAACTATTTAATGTCTAATTTAGACAAAATGTGGTCTTATCAAAGAATAAAAATCCTCAAAAAACTTTTCTACAGCTTTTTTCAGACAATAATCTAAAGAAAAACGTTTTTCGCAAAGGTACTTTTTCAATTTGCGAAAGAAATAATAATCACTCAGTGCCAAATGCGGGCTGTATGGTGGATATTCCATCTATATAAAACACAGTCGTTATTACTTCTAGGACAGACTGTTTCTAATTTTATAGAATCTTTCTTCATGTACCTATTCAATTAAGAATTCATCAGTGTTCCAGGTCAATTTTCTGTCCTTGACTTTTTTGTGGTGGGGATCCGTTCTGAGTCAAATGCACGGATTCTTTACTTGTTGGTCATAAACCCACTCATTACCTGTTATAATTTTTGAAAAGCGGTTTTTATACACCGCTAAAGCTCTCAAGTTTGCCTCACAAATTTATTGCTGATACAATTTTTCATGTATAAACAATCTGGGAATCCATCCTGTTGGTACCTACTACACTTTCTTTATTCCTAAATTATTACGTAAAATTTTTAAAATTGTGATTTCAGATATCTCTTTTCTCTTGATGTTTTCCGTAGTTCTTGTTCCGTTTTTCAATTGATTGCCTACCCCATTGAAAATGCTTACACCAAAATTTTACTATAAAATATAACGGAACATTTTTTCATGTTCCCTACAGTAAGTATAGCAAATAATTATGTTTCGGTATTTTTAAATAACCCTAATCTTTGGCAAATTAAATGCGAATTTTTCAGCGAGGAATTTCCATTTACTAAATAAAGGCTATACTTGGAAGCAAATTTAATTTCTCTAAAAGAGAGCACTGGATTGATAAACTTGTTTAGAGTAATTAAATTCATTTTAAAGCAAAGCCTTTATTTAGTAAATAGAAATTCGTCGCTGAAAAATTCGCATTTAAATTGCCAAAGATGGTACATACTACAGAGAATACTTGCTTACTTAAAATATTGCTCCAATTTTGTCGGCTTGTAACTAAAACTAAACATCTTTTGTCTATTTTTCTACGATTAGTCCAAATTGATAACCTTGAATCCACGGTTACATATTGTCAGTATTATTTCTACTTATTCTGCGTAAAATTCAGAAATTCAAAATTCCTAAACACGCTTTATTTTGAATCTAATATTGCAATATAGCTTTCAGGGTTTCTTAATAAGCACCACTTTTTACAAATAATACATTTGTTACGAAAAGTTAATAATAAAAGTTTCTCCTGTTGGAAACGCCATTATTGAATATTCTGTTATGCATATATTATATTTCGGTTTAGAACTTAAATAGATAAAAATAGATATAATCGGCGATATTGTACAGTGGAGAGCACCTTAACCGACACCGTTATAGAATTTCATAGCCCTTCTTAGCAATCGGAACGGGGACGTCGTAAACTTACAAAATTGGTCAACTGTAAATTTATGATCTGGTAAACAAACAATCGTCCCTCTGATACCTGCTATGAGATAAAACATACATTACATCCATACACATACATACATCGATAATAATGCATGAAAATTTGTATATAATGACGTTCCCAAAAAGGAATTTTAAGAAATTCTAAGAAATGAAATGACAGATAATCCGTATGAAATTGTTCTTGCAAAGAGCAATAAAGAAAGGGATGTAAAACTTATTTCAACATTAATTATGGTTCGTTTCCTTCGCCTTTTCTTCAAACTTTTAATATTTACTTATTAAATGATTGCTTTTAACAAGTATAAAGTGTATGTATGTATAATTTACTGTTCCCTATTATCTGTTTAGAGTGATCGTTGTTCAAGGCGCATTTTTTCCAAATTTAATAGTATATCTGCGTCGGCCATTAAAATTGCAGATATTGTAGTTTCTTTGTGTATTAGTTTTATATAGTTTGACTGAAGTTATAGTCAATATAGAAGTACCGTAATACACACACTAGCGCATGCATATCTACATATACGTATGATTTAGAATGGTAGGTGTTGTCTGCTTGCAATAAGTGGGGATGGATTCCTTGTCTCCCGTTCAGTTTAGTATGCAATGATTGCTATTGTAATGTACACCTTTGCTTTTAAGAATTTCTGTCGCTATTAGAACGTACGGCCTAACTATTTACTTTTGTAATTAATGTATGTAGATTTGTAGATTTGAAATGAGGGTGATATTACGCTGCGACCTATTGATCTATTGTGCCCCCTTGCGTGAGTTGTAAGCTGCTGGGGGTATGCCCGCTCCTACAGCTCCCCATCCAGTCCAAGAGCTTTGATAAACTGCATTAGCTGTGATGGTTTCAGGGAAGGTATGTCTTCTTCGTCTATAACGTCTTTACCGAGATGGCTGGCTCGGGTTTCTATGATGGCGGTGCAGTAAGATGTCAGGTGTTCCGGATTTTCATCCTCAGCCCCGCAGAACCTGCAGTCGCTATTCTGTTTTAGACCTATACTTGCCATGTGTTCACCAAGGTGACAGTGCCCTGTAAGGAACCCTGTGAGGATGCGCAATTTATTCCTGCAAAGTTCCAGCAAAGTTTTTGCTCTATGCTTATTGTAGTTTCCAAGGAAGATCTTGGAGTGTCTCAGACCGGGAAGATTCTCCCAGAGGGATGCTCTGAGGCTCTCTTCCCGATCTTTAAGTTCTTTTTTGTAGGTGCTCGTCCCTATACCACAGAACGGTTCAGGTCCCACAAACGGAGTTGTAGCGGCCTTTCTTGCTAGTGAATTAGCTTCTTCGTTGCCTCTGATTCCAGTGTGTCCTGCTACCCAGTATAGTGCAACTCTATTATTCTTGCCCAGGTTGTTTAATCTATCAAGACATTCCCAGACTAATTTCGAGCTGACCGTGTTAGAGCTCAGCGCCATTAGGGCTGCTTGACTGTCGGAAAAATTGCAATGCTCTGCTTCCGATAGTTCCTGTCAAGGTTCAGTTGAGCACATCTTCCAATTGCATTGATCTCCGCTTGGAAGACGCTGGGGTATGTCCCCATTGGCTCGGAATATTTGGTTCCTGGCCCAAATATGCCTGCACCTGTTCCTTTATCGGTTTTAGACCCGTCCACATACCACTTGATAGTGTTTTCCTTTAGGGAGTACGTGGAGTATTCTCCTACCCACTCTCTCTTATTACTTAGCTTGGTGAGGAAATTCCTTTCAAAGCTATATTCCTTGACCATTTCATCATTTGGTAGGCTTAGAAGTCTAATGTATGTATGCATTAACATAGAACTGAAACAAAACTCTTGAAAAATTGTAACTAAAATAAAATTATTGATGTAAAAAATAAAATTCTATAAGCAGCGAGCGCTGAATGCTGAATGTTCCTTTCCTCTTACCTCTCGCATAGTGCGAGTGGTACCCCACTACATTGCCGATAGCCCCTCCTCTCTATCACATACACAAGTACATACATACATGTTTATGTGTGTGTATTTCAAGCTTAATATCTACTTTTATTTACGGCAATCTGTATATGTATAAAAATCGATTTATTACATCTTTGGAACTCACACCTAGCACTAAATGTTTTGTTTTTCATAAATCACTTATTTAAAGTAACATTTTCAAAATAGTTAGTCACACGATACGTTTTTAATAAATTTGTAAGTTATTAAAACGTTTTTTAATTTTATACATACACAGTTTGTTAAGTTTTCATTTATTCCGTTCTCGAAAAAAAGCGACATTTACTTAATTCTAATAGTCTTTTTGAGTTATACATCATTCATTATCATACATATACCGGTTAAGTTGTTTTCATATAAATTTGAAAGAGAATGATTTTCTAAATACGAATAAGAATTTTATTATTATAAATTATAATGCAACAGTAACAAGAATTACCTAAATATAATCCGTACGCAAGGGTATACCGCAACCGGGTACCTGCGACAATACAGCGGACCATTTATGTATTCTCCCAAGCTAGGAGATCTGTTTTACGTCTACATTATGTCGATAAGGTCGACGTTTGCTTAGAGGGGTTTCGTTTTGAAGCTCTCCACTGTACGTTATTACGTGTTCGTAAAGTATGTAAGTGAAGTATCACTATTCTTAAATAATCTAGAGGGGAAAGTAACCCTTAGCATGACATTACTTTAAAACACTGTACCTGCCAATAGTACAGCCTCTGCATACAGAATCGCGTTTACTGCAAATCTGTAAGAGGTTAACTTAAAGGCATTTTACAATCAACTAATGAGTTATGAAAATCGGCAAATTTTCATTTGTTTATAGGCGGAATTTTGCAACAAAAACCCAGTTTAGCTGATTTGTCGGTTTGACACAGTTTCAAATGCACAAGACAAATTTTAAAGCAGATTTATATGAGATTACTAGCTGGCCCAGCAGACTTCGTTCTGCCTAGAAAAGTATTGATGTAGATATTTAATGTTCTATTGTTACGGGTACGACCCCCCGTGTCCCGTCCGTCCCGTACCACCATCCGTGTCCCGCCCGTTCCGTAACGCCCGCCGTGTCCCGCCCGTAAAAAAAAATTGTCACAACGTAACGTAAACATACACGTCATCTATCATAAAGATGGCGTCGTAAAATCACTCCATACAATAGTTATTTACGATACAAGTGTTAAAAGTGCGATTTTATTTCACGAGTAAAAGTTTGCGACACGAGCGTTAGCAAGTATCGCTATTTACGAGTGAAATAATTTTTTTTTCGGGGATATTTCGGGAATTTTCTTGGGTAATCTTCTTGTCTGGCCGGAGACCAGTCCGAATAGGTGCGAATCATAGAAATCGGTCCAGGCGTTCTTGCGTAGTAACTAATAACGGCTTTCTCTTATATATGTATACAAGGTGTTTAAAAAAGATGCGGCAATATTAAAGGGGGTGGTTGCCCAGGTCATTCTATGCAAAAAAGTTCTTATAAACATAGGTCCGCAAACGCTTCGTTACCGATCTACCGTTGAAGTTTAATTAAAAAAAACAGTAAAAATTAGAGTTTTCCAAAACGGTTTGAGATATCATAATGAAATTTTAGGCGTGGTAATAGCTGTGGGAGACACACACTTTGCAATACAACACGATGTTTCAGTCGTACAATTGGCGCGCGTATTGGCACGTCACAGGCTATTTTTCAAGAAAAAAATAGGACGCCGCTGATTTCTCTAAAAATAAAAATATGTTTTTATTCTTTGTTCAATTGTGAAGAAAAAAACTCTCTCAACTTTTTATCGTACGACGTACCGTTTTTAAGTTAAAAAAAAAACATTTTAGTGCATATCCATTTATCATGCGTACAAAATAGTTATTTACGAACCAAGTGCGCACGAAGTTTGTACAATATTTTTTGTACGAGAACTATAATAATAATACATATTGTTAAATACGTTATCGTTTATGACCATATTATTAAGGTTAGGGATTTATGATTTTAAAATGTCACTAAATTAATCAAGTTCCAGTAAGTACCAACTTTACTTTTACGCACTCGTGTTTAAAGTGATTTTTTACGCACGCAAATCGAATCGTGAAATGACAGGTTTTGATAGGCGAGTACAAAAAAACATTTTTGTACTTTGCGTGCGTAAAAAGTCACTTTAAACACGAGTGCGTAAAAGTAAAGTTGGTACTTACTGGAACTTGATTAATTTAGTGACATTTTAAAATCATAAATCCCTAACCTTAATAATATATGGTCATGAACGATAACGTATTTAACAATATGTATTATTATTATAGTTCTCGTACAAAAAATATTGTACAAACTTCGTGCGTGAAACATTTCGCGAATTCGTGTCCATAAAGCGCTCGCCTCCGGCTCGCGCTTTAAACTGGTCACTCATTCGCGAAATATGATTTCACGCACTTGGTTCGTAAATAACTATTAAACAGTCCTGTTTTATTCACTGATATATTGAATGACATATTGAACGAGTCTCGTGATTAATAATTTTGTATGTGTCGAATTTGTTGAAGTTCCTTATCATGAATCGCTATACGAATGCCGAGGTGACCGACATGCACTACATTTATGGACTTGCTGATGGCAATGCATTAGAAGCTAGGCGGTTGTATACTGAAAGATTTCCTGGCCGTATTGCTCCTGATAGAAAATCTTTCGAAAGTATTCGTCGGCGTCTTTATGAAACAGGCACATTAAGACGAAATGGAGGAGCAGGAAAGCCAAGAACAGCAAAAACGGCGGAGCTGGCAGAGGATGTGCTAGACATAATTGAAGAAGATCGAAGTACTTCTGCTCGAAAAATTGCTGACGCTCTGGATGTAAGTAATGGGACTATTTGGCACATTCTGAAGGAAAATTTGTTGTATCCATTCCATATACAACGCGTTCAAGCACTTTTTCCTGCTGATTTTCCTCCTAGCATTGCATTCTGTCAACGGCTGTTGCACAAAATGGTTCAAATCCCTCAATTCCTGATGATGATTCTGTTCACCGATTAAGGAATTTTTCAAGAAATGCAATACGCAATTTCCATAATAACCATGTTGGTGTGACGAAAATCCACATGAAATTGTTGAAGATCGATTTCAACATCAGTTTTCTTTGAACGTTTGGCTTGGGATTGTGGGTGACTGCCTAATTGGGCCGGTATTTTTACCAGGGAGACTTACCGGAGAGATGTATCGCAACTTTTTGGAAAACACGCTCCCTGGATTTCTGGAGGACATACCATTAGCAATTAGAGATGCAATGTGGTATATGCACGATGGCGCACCAGCCCACTTGAGTCAAGTAGCTCATGATTTCTTAACACAAGCGTACGGAAATCGCTGGATTGGCCGAGGTGGAACTCACTTATGGCCTGCACGGTCTCAGGACTTAAATCCCCTGGATTTTTTTCCTGTGGGGCCATTTGAAGTCCTTGGCCTACGCTACTCCGTTGGAAAAACGGAAAAACTTAAGAAATCGAAAAATTGCTGGGTGCAACTCAATTAAAACCGATCCTGGTGTTTTTGAGAGAGTTCGCCAGTCAATGAGGAGAAGATTGGATTCTTGCATCTGAGCTCGAGGTGGTCACTGCACAGTTTTTGTAATTTTTGGTTGGTAAAATTGTTGGTTTGGTAAAATATTTGGTTTTTCCCTTGAATAAAACCCTTGTTCTTTAAATAAAATCTTCTGTAATAAATAGACATGCACTAAAATGTTTTTTTTTACTAAAAAACGGAACGTCGTACAATAAAATGTTAAGAGAGCTTTTTTCTTCACAATTGAACAAAGAATAAAAACATATTTTTATTTTTAGAGAAATCAGCGGCGTCCTATTTTTTTCTTGAAAAATAGCCTGTGACGTGCCAATACGCGCGCCACTTGTACGACTGAAACATCGTGTTGTATTGCAAAGTATGCGTCTCCCACAGGTATTAACACGCCTAAAATTTCATTATGTTATCTCAAGCCGTTTTGGAAAAATCTAATTTTTACTGTTTTTCTTTAAATTAAACTTCAACAGGCTATAGATCGGTAACGAAGCGTTTGCGGACCTATGTTTATCGGCACTTTTTTGTATAAAATGACCTGGGCAATCACCCTCTTTAATATTGCCGCATCTTTTTAAACACCCTGTATATATAGATTAGTGCGATCCACTTTATGTTAGTGATTAGTATACAACAGCTTGTGTTTGGTTTTGAAAACTATAGGAAGTACGATTATAGTATGTTATGCAACGAGCATTTAATGATAGCTATTAAGACACGAGTATGAAAATTACAATACGAGGCGTGTAATGAAAACGAGTGTCTTAATAGCCATTAAATGCGAGTTGCATACACTGTTTTTTCTACGGCCCCATAATATCATACGTATTTCTTTAATTTTTCCTATATTTAAATAGATAGAGAGAACTGTCAGGTTTAATTATATTATATCTGTCAGATATGCAGTGACGGCCATATTGAATATTGGAATGTCGCATTTCTATTGGATATAAACTTGTATAGTAATGAAAAAAATCTGTATTCCTATTGGACTAAACTTGTATCGTAATGGGCATCATTAAAGAACAGGTTCAGCATATCTAATAATACAATTAAAGTATGGGAGTAGAAAAAATCTATTAGTTGGAAGTTTCAGTATATTTGCCGGGAAAGTTTTTCAATATACTTAAATGGAGATACGTATGAAACGCATATATTTTCTTTTTTCATGTAATACATATTAAGAAATGAAAGTCTAGTCTGAAATTCTTCACTATACGTTAATCTAGACTGGCACACAAATTATAATCAGGTGGTTTTACCTATATTTTAAGCAATATCTGTTTTTATACTGCTATTAGAGTACAGTGAAAAAGTTTCGTGCAAACCCAAAGGGAACTTTCCAGTTAAAGTCTATAATTGATATGATTAATTATTAAATAAACTATGGAGAGTATGATGTAATAAAAAATAAATTTAATATTAGTAAAAGAATCATTTACAAGATTGTAGTTTGTATGCCCTCACATGCACTGTACAATCTCATTCATAAATAATGTTCTCAGTGATAAAAAGTACAATGCTGCGTTCCTTCTAACTTATGTTCCGAATTTTGATAGTTGAATCTTAACCTTGGCGATAATACAAAAATGAGCGAAAGATCTTGCACGAGTTTCACAAGAGTAAATATTCTAAGAAGTAAATGAAAGAAAGAAGAAATGTATCATTCGCGTCTTACAAAATATAGTTTACATATAACCATGCTCCATTATTGCTTCTTACATGCTTATAATAATTTGAAGTATAAAGTAGAAACGCAGAACGTCCCGTAAAAAACGCACGAGTTAAAATGTTTGTGTTTATACATGCAGTTCGTGGGCGTTCAGGCAGAAATCACTAAGTCCATTTTTGCCGTTATTGGAATTGTAATGCAGCGGAATACGAAAAAGTTTAATTTTTAGGCTACTAAACCTCACTACTAATAGCTGCTGTCTATTTGCTTCTAAAGTGAAGTGAGGTAAGTGTGAGTAAGTGAGTGTGCTATCGAGCATGTGCTTGAGCGGGAAGCAAAACATATCACTTACTCATATGCTTACTCACTTGCAAATAAAACGATGCTTATTAGTGAGAAAACTGAAGTGAGATGAGGAAAAGTGAGAATTGTGGCAAATAGAAAGCAGATTATATATCCACAGGTTGATAAATAGACCAATAGGTAATATGGTAATTTTAGTTAACCTAGAAAGAAGTACTTTTATAACAGGTAAAAGTCACTAATTGTTACTACTGTTTTTTTCATTGTTCAATGTATTTTATATAACAGGCAAAAGTCACTCTCTGGACTTACTGAGTTTTGTTTATTCTATTATTCATAATTGAGGTTATGTAGTTTTTCCTCTCATTTTTCTTCTTTCTGAAGGTAAAGTGATAAAGTGTTATAGAACTGTTTAACATATTATCGATTAATGGTAATGGAGGGTAATAGAGGTAAACGAATGTTAAAGCTTGCTCTTAGTTCCATTAACAACGAAAATGTAGCCGAAAAAATTGTACAAGAAGTTAATAGTATGCTGACCGTTTCGGACGAGGTTAGAACTATGTTGTGCGAATATTTCTTTTCAACAATGTATTACAGATTATTGAAACAGATTCTTTCGAACAGTACGATTATAGTGACAAAGATAAGGATTTTGATCCAAATGAAGAATTATGCAACACTTGAGACACTAGTACGGAAAATATAGATAATCCCATAAAAGCTGGTAAGATATTCGCAGTTAACGCGACAGTCAAAAATACAATGACAGCGATAATATTATGAAGTTTCTTAAGTCGGAAAATATAACTCATTTCGACTTTCAGGTAGAGGATTGAAACATCGTAAGAAAAGAAGTCGTTGCAATAAAGCTGATAAGTCAAGATGGTGTCGTAACGTAGCAAAGAAACGCAGAAATTTAGGACTTTCATATGTTACAAGAAATGGAAAGATGCATGCCAAAGTTCCCAAATATATAAATTGCACTAATTGCACATTTAAGTGGCCATAGAATTTTAGCGAAGAAGACCGAGTTAATTTATGTCTAAGCTATTGGCGATTAGAATCTTTCTACCGCAAGAAAGATTTTATTCTACAAAATGTCAAATCATTTATTCCGCAGAGACAACGATTGTGTAAAGAAAGTGCAAAAGCACGGACGAATTCGAAACAATTCTATTTCCTTAAAAATGGCACACCTGTTAGAATTTGTCAAACATTCTTTTTCAAAACACTTTCCATTAGTAACGGACCTCTTAATAAAGCTTTCGCAAATAGAGATAGAATGTCTGGATTATATGAAGGTAAAGATAAACGAAGAAAACACGAGCCAGCCAACAAACTATCTCCAGAGGAAAAGTAAACTATTAAGAATCATATTGAGGCATTTCCTGTAACAGAGACACACTACTGTAAAAAATCTTCACAAAGAAAATATTTAGACGCTACATTATCAATAGCCATAATGTATTATTTGTACAAAGAAATGTGCGCTGGCATTGGTAAGATCCCTCGCAGCATGACGACGTATAAGAGGATCTTTTGTCAAGAATATAACTTCTCATTTTTTAAACCTAGAAAGGATCAATGTCCATTGTGTGTAAGGTATAACGGAGCAACAACAGAACAGGAAGGTACTTTACAATCAACCTATGAGGAGCACAAACAACATGAAGCTGATGCAAATAATTCCAAAATATGTGACAAAGAGCGCGCCTCAGCTGATTCTAGTTTTGTCACTGTAACATTCGATTTACAAAGTGTTCTTCAAATACCGTGCAGTGATGTATCACCTATGTATTACAGTAGAAAATTGTGTGGATATAATTTAACAAATTACGAAGGTGCTGCGCCTAACAACGCCAACTGTTTTGCTTGGACAGAAGTAAATGGAGCACTTTCACTTTTCTCTGATACATGTGGTGGCCAGAATCGGAATCAAAATGTACTTATAATGATATACTATTTCGTTCACCATGAAAGCAGTAACATTGCAGTTATTGAGCAAAAGTTAATAATGAGAAAAAATATTATTATTTCATTAATATCATGGAATGATATGCCTTAATACATCTTAAAAATATTATAAATTTAGCCCTGGTATTGAAAATGTAATTCAGCATGTCATTTGAACTTTAAATCTTAGTTACCATAAAATTGATTATTTGGACTTAATTATTTCTGCTTGAACGCTTACGAGTTCTAAGCGTTTTATAAATCACTGGTATTTCGTATCTTATCGTAAATTTTCAATTTTTGAAATTGTCAATAGGTATTTCAAGAACTACAATACATTTTTGCATGTCATTGTTATTTTTACAACCTTATATTAACAAAAAATATTTTGAGTATTCTGTTATTGTATGTTATATTATGGTATTGATATTTCAGCATAAAAGTCGGTACGGAGATTGAAATTTAGGCAAAAATTCTGCATTCTTTATAAATGAAATCAAATAACGAAGGTGTATAGCTTCATAACAATAAAAACTTCGCCCACACTTAAATCTTTAATTTACTTTGACGATTAAGACAAAACTCTGCATAAATGGTGATAGGTATAGGTAATGAGTACAGTTTACAATCTTATATGCATCTATTCTAATACTTTTTCAGAAAAATGTGGATACCCAAAATAATACCGAAGATATAGGTGAAAATGGAAATAAAACTCACAGCGCATCGGAGTTACACACGTACCATTTATGTGAAGATGACGATATACGTTCAGAAGTATTATCGGAACCACTTACTTTATATGAATCAGTGCAACCTCAAATGCAATCTTCAGTAAGAAGAAAAAAACTTTCAGAAGATCGAGTTACAATAGGTTCAAGAAGAGGAGTACCTAAATCTGCGACAACTGATTTTGATAGTTATGAAAGTGCTTTTGACATTTTTGGCAGAAGCGTGGCTGCTCAATTAAAGACGCTTCCGAAACGAACAGCGTTAACTACTCAGTTAAAGTTACAAACTATTTTAATACAAGAACAAATACGATACGAAGACTCAAAATTACATCTTTTTACATGATAAAATAAAATAATTTTTTGTATCCTAATTTCCAATTATATTATTAAAAGTATTTTCTATAATGTTTATACTATGGTCTCTGATTTAAGAAAGGGGTAAAGATAATGGAAATTAACACAATTAATAATGACCAATGAGGAATAAACAATAAACATCGGCATGGGTTTTTATCATCAACCGAATACCGGTATTCGGTTGATGATGAAAACATGTTGATGATCGAAACACGTGTCCCGAATACTTAATTAAAGTTGTGGTGTTTGGTGATACCGATGTTTATTAGGTTTGTTCGTTGCACCTACACTAACTACAATATTGTACAATAGGACAGGAAGTGTAACATAAAATGTGTTCGTTGATTTTACGTGTTACACTACTTTACACTACAATTTGTTCGTTGCAAAATCGTGTTGTTCAAATAATTCAAAAGTTATCCCCTTACACTCGATAAGCTACACGTAAATTTTAGCAAGTGTGACGAGTGTAGTGTAGAAGAATTAGGTTATGTACAATGTTCGTAAAACGTAAATTGCATACGCATTTGATTAAATTAAGTAATTTGCAATGGGCTATGAGTATCCAACTAGACGTGCTGTTTTAGTAAAGAATGATAATTGTGAGCCACTTAAAGACGAATCTGGATATTTGTTTCGAATTATTGGTGTGTATAATGATGTATTGCAATGTAGATTTTTATATACATACATATTTTGGAACAACCTCTTCGACGACATTTTTTATTGCTGTTTTGAATCTTTTAAAAGTGCGCATCTCAACATTAATATTATATCATCTTTGGATGAACTAAATAATTTTTCACTATCCGATTCAGATTCTAAAAATTGTTCCAATATTTCTTTTTCATTATCCATATTAGTAACTAACCTATAACTATTTCAAATCAAACTAGGTACACTAAGCTGCACTAACAATCTACGAACGTCGTGCATAAGAATTTCGCCGTGTTACACCGATTTACATACACTCAACTACAGTCTTCGTAGTGTACACTGTAATTTAAGTGTAGAAGCTACGAACAAACCTATTGTTTATTACGAGCCCACAGTCCTTGAAATCACTCTAATGAGGAATAAGATGAATTGATTTAAACTCATTTGTTAGTTGCAACATTATTTTATTTTCAACTACAGTAGACGCTTGCTTATGTGAATACCCGGTAATGGACACATCGTGGTCATGTGAACAGAAAATTCTTACTATAGGATATATGGAACACCTGGTAATGTGAACAAGCATGTACAACGTACAATTCGATAATGTACACAGTTTAGGGTATCGGTTATTTCCCAATTTGTTTATGCCATAACTGATGTTAATTTATGGGATGACGATAAAGAAATGGATGAGATACATGAAGAGGAAGATGGGGTAAGTGAAGATGGGGTGAGTGAAGATGACCCTCCCATTGAAGTAAATATACAGTGAGCGACGCGCAGGCTGTAGGAATTTTTAATTCAAGCGTTAGATTGGGCTGCAGATAAACACATATTATATTCCGATATTTTAGTACTCTGTAAACTACGGGCAAAGGCATTAGTAAATGTTGCCAAGCGTAAATTTACTCAAACCAAAATAGGACATTATTTCTCATAATAATGTAAAATATACTTTTTATTTCATTTAGCTGTAGGTTAACTTGCAAACTACTGCTTATATGTTATTCACCGGGAACTGCAACGATCGATTATGGGAAAACTATAGCTAGGAATGATCTAAAATTTTGGCACTATACTAAAGTCAATGAGGGCCACTCGCCTAAAATATTTTCAAAATGGCGGCGCTTCGGGATATACCGGAAGTAAGCACTAACTTCGTTATTTTAAATAGAATACCCTGTATATTGACACGTTTTTAGATACTACGTGAAATTCTAAATATATTTCATGTATAATGTCATATACCTAAGTCTAACCCTTTTTGACTTATTTACATTCTTATGCTAAATTTGACGTTTGCAGGCAGATAATCAATTGCACTTTTTCCATATAAGTATTAGTTTATTATTTATTTTGAAGTAAGGTTTCTCAAGTAGATGACCTAATTAGATACTATTTGTATAAAATTGTTACAATTATTCATACAGAGTGTTCGAAATATACGTCTGATAATGAAATCGGACAAATTAACGGAGGTCAATTTTTTTAAATGGAAAGTGGCAAGTTTTGTAATTTTATCTTGTTCGGCATTCAAAATAAGGGTAACTTTGTATAAACATGTCTATTATAAGCAAAAAAAAAATCGACTCAGACCACACTCCCGCAGTAAAATGTCCCTGGCACAGAAAATATAACATAAATTCCAGTTTTGCTTTTCAAACCTCTAAGTTCAAGATCTTAACATAAAAATGAGTGCACATTCTTCTAAGTAACATTTATTTTTCTTTGAAAAAATACAGTTATGTTTTAGGATGCAAAAACTTTAAAACAGACGCGGAAAACTTAAAAGAATAGACTAGGTAATATCAAGTACATTTTTATTTTAATTTTCAAAAAACATGATCAATATTTAGTGTTACCGCCCCTAGCCCTAATTACCGCTTGTAAACGATTCTTCATGGAATGAATAAGTTTAATCGCGCTGTCTTGCGGGATAGCGTCCCACTCTTCGGTAAGTGCAGTTTGAAGTTCATCTCTCGTAACTGCTGCAGGATTTCTAGCCCGAATTTTCCTTTTGAGTTCATCCCAAAGGTGTTCAATGGGATTCAAGTCTGGGCTGCGCGCCGGCCAGTCCATAACTCGTATTTCAAGTTCTTGCAAGTAATGCCTTACGGAAACTGCACTGTGTGGACAGGCATTATCTTGCATGAGAATGAAGGTTTCCCCGATAAAATCAACGTAAGGAACGACATGGTTCTCTAGAATTTCTTGGATGTATCGGTGCGCAGTTCAACCTCCTGCTCGGCCGCCGGTTTCAATAAAAAGCAACTCGGTTTTTGCGTCCATAGAAATGCCAGCCCACACCATACAGGAACCTCCTCCAAAAGCCACCTTTTCTGTTATGCAGCATTGTACGAATCTTTCTGCCGGCCTTCTGTATACTTTTGCTCTTCTGTCACTGCCGTGCAAACACACTCTGCTTTCATCCGAAAACAGTACAGAGCGCCATTGCTCGTTTGTCCAATCAACATGCTCTCTTGCGAAACGGAGACGAGCTGCTCGATGAGCTGGGGTCAATTTTGGACCCGTAGCTGGCCTTTTTGGACTAAGGTTAGCTGCCTTGAGTCGTCTTCTGACTGTCCACCGACTAACAGCCACTCCCCGTGTTTCTCTGAGCTCCCGTTGAATTTTTACGCCGGTGAGAGCCCGATTTCTTAAAGAGCTCTGGACAATGAAACGGACATCTCTCACTACTGTGCACCGCTTTCTGTCCGAGTCTCTTCTTCGATGAAAGCTACCATTCTCCTGGTATCTTCGGTAAACTCTTGACACGGCAGACTGACTCATGTGCAGCACACGAACGACTTCCCGTTGATTATGGCCTTGTTGCAATAATGCAACTGCTTGAGCTGCTACTTCGGTTGTAGTATCCATTAGCAGCTAATATTCCTAAATGTAGCTGACGGAAATGTATACCGGTTGACGTTTGACAGCCAACTAATACAAGTTGATAAGGTAGAAAGCCTTTTAAACGACCTACTTGCAAAGAACAATGATGTCAACTTATACAAAATGTTGTGATTATCGATCACAACAAATTGTAGGGTAGTCCAATTGTATAAGAAGCATAAGTTAAAAGAATATGCACTCATTTTAAAGCTAAGATTCTGAACTTAAAGATTTTAAAAGCAAAAGTGGAATTTAAGTTTTAGTTTTTGTGCCAGATGTAATTTAATGCGAGTGTGCAGTCTAAGTCGATTTTTTTGCTCCCGAGTGTATTTTTATCTTCTAGTGCCATCGAAAAAAAACATAATTAGTGTAGGCTATATAAATGTTTTTGATCGTTGCTTTAGCCACTACCACATAATGACATTTATTATTTGACATTTTAAATGTTTTATTATAACCAAAGTTTATAACCTCAAATTAAATGTCAAGGAATAAATGTCATTATGTGAAAGTGGCTAAAGTAACAATCCATTCACATAGCCTACTCTAATTATGATTTTTTTCGATGTGTCTATACAATACATACTATTTGCATTAATTTTTTTTAAATTAGTTTGCATTTACAAAATTATAAATTTATTTTATTATATTACTTATGATAATTAATATTAAATGTACAGATTGTGCAATTGGAGATATTTATCAGAGGTTTCAATTATTGCACTCGGTATTACTTCATTTTCTTTATTAATACACGAACTCATCTTTTGTACAAATTGAGACAAATTAATTTGACGTAATTTAACGGTTGCGTCCATTTGTGTCAAAACGTATTCAGGAGCTGTCAGTCATGAACTCGTAAATTGCGACACTCGCTAACGCTATGTCGCAAACTTTTACTCGTGAAATAAAATCGCACTTTTAACACTTATATCGTAAATAACTATTTTGGACTTGTTTATACGTACAGAAAAATGTTTATTTAAAGAAATCTATATATGTGTTTATCTTTTATAAAACTCATATAAATGTAATTAAGTGAAACTATCCATTCGGCGCAACAGAAGACATTTTTAAACCAGTTTACATGTACCTGTGATGTCATTAAATTTTCTCATGGCTACAAGGAATCGTATTGTATTTCTCCAAGCAAACGCGTCAACTATTTTAATCTGCGTTACCTAAAGGTGGCACAGGATAATATTAATATTTCAGTATACACTATCACGTATACCGATGCGTTGCATCTTTACGTGATATACTATTTTAATTTTAAATCGACTAACTACAATATTGTACCTTTTTATTACTATGATAACAATATTTTTGTAGTAATTTGATTAACCATGAGATATATAATTTTTTTATTAATTTAGCGAATCCCAACTTATGAAATAAATCTATTTCAATGTTAATTAAACTAGAGTAAGATAAGTATCCAAACATATTGTATGTCGATACCTGGGTGAACGTTTGCCTATACAAACAATACATATTATACATATGTCTTACTCTTCTTTACTTCTTTAAAATCTAAATCGTTACATATGCATCGTTAGCTTCATATTATAACGACTCATACATGCTATAGTTCACAACTGACATCAGTGCTGATCGTACACGTTAAGACTATTTACAGTATTAATTTGGGAATTTAGTCGATGAAAATTGATTAATGTATGTATACAGGGTCATTCACAGAACTGGTTCGTTAGAACTTTTTTGACGTTCTTGAAGTTCAACATTTCTGAAAACTTGAAATTATAACTGATAACTGATTTCTTAATTTAAATAGCATGGTATATTTTTTTGGAGTAGCATGGAGTTTTTTGTACCGGGCATACAATTCTGCATCAAAACTTACTAAGACCGCCTATGTAAAAATCAGCCGTTTTTGAGTTATTCATTTTTTTTTCAAATATAGGGCCAATTGCAACGTTATGTTCAAAATTTTGTATTTCTGAAGGCATTGCAGCTAAAGACCTCATATTGGCAGGTTATTAGCCAAAACAGCATACATCAAATTGACGTCCTTAAATTTATCATAGTTTATACAGGGTCGCCCAAAATTAACGTTCATTTCAATCAACTTTAGGTCGATAAAAATCACTTTCCCCGCCCATATATTATTGCATTTTTTAATACACTTAATAATTCTCTATCATTGATTATTAGACATATTGCCTTCTATCTTGCACGGTTTTCGAGTTACTAGAGATTTCCTGATGTAAGTCCGAAAAATACGTCTGTTTAAAGCATTTAAAATCTCAGTAATTCTTCAATGTCAAAATAATTGATACTGTATTTGTACTATAAATACACATAGTTGATATCTGTCAAGCAAAATTGCAAATGAAATACATTACGAAAAGGAAACGATATTTTAGATTTATTTTCAATCAAGAAGACTGTAGTAGAATTGTGAGTAGCACATGTCGAATATATGACGACAGATATCCACATTTATACAAGAATTACTGTATTGTAATAAATTTGTTATTGTAGATCGATTTCCACAGAACCCATGTTGCTGTGGTATAATTATGTCTCTAATTTCAGTTTTGATTAGCGAGTTGATAATACATTCGAAAATTTTCCCAAAAACAGGTCGGTTCGAAATGGGGCAATAATTACAAATATCATTTATAGAGCTACCTTTATACACTGGCGTGACCAATGTCTGCTTCCAAGCATCAGGAAAGACCTCACTGTTCAGGTATTTATTAAATAAAATAAATAGAGAACTACTTAAGCTTTTGGAGCAAAATTTAACAAAGTGAGGATGGATACCGTCCGAACCTGAACACTTATGGCCATTGATTAACTCAAGTGTATGATCTATGTATGTTTTATATATTAATTTCAGATAAACCTATTACACTAGAAGGATTTACATCATTTGTAGCCACATCAGTCACGCCACCCACTTCAGGCTCAAATACCTACAGACTGAAAATACACATTAAACAAATTACACACATCTTATATATTATTCGCAGTAAACTTATTATAGTTCATAACTTGTGGAATAGATGCTGCTTTGCGCTTAGATGACACACACGACCAAATTTAATTTAACGTCTTTTTTAACGTTCTGTTGCGCTGATAACATGTAATTTAAATAATCTTAATCAATTGCTAGTTTATATGTATATATATACCTATATCTATATTTCTTCCATTGATTATGAGCCCTGCGTTTTTTATTATATATTTTTATTGTATTGTGCTTGTATCAAGTAGGAAGTCGAAGATTTCTTTCTCGTCCTGGGCACACACAAACGAGCAATATGATTCAATTCATTATAAAATACATTTACTGCGATATCAATTTCAAGATTCCCCAGAAAGTCACCCCAATTTATTGCAGATATTAAATGATTTACCTCGTTATAATTGGCTTTTCTAAATTTCCAGCAATTATATGGTATTAAAAAAACGCGAAAGGTTAGATGGAGTATGTAACAATAAGGTGATAGATTTATGGTGTTGAGCCTCAGTTACTAGTGGCTCATCAACATCAATTAAAACAGACATCAAAACATTTGACACACAATACATGTACGCTTTTGTTTTATCCCTTTGAATAGTTACCCAAACATCTTCACAATCTGTACTCCACTGCACTGAGAAAAATGATATTTTTAATACAACAGTTCTCGCAGTTTTGAAATTAAAACATTCATTTAAACCATAAATGGTTAACTGAAATACGGACCTCTTTTTAATATGCCTACGTCTTTAATGTTGAACACGTAAGCTTGATATAACAATAAAAAAGTATTGAAATTTGTTTATGAATTTAAGTAATTGATCCAATCGTAGAAATAGTTGTCTAAATGCAGGAGAAATGTTGTTTTTAAAATGTCAACAGAACAATTTGGTCGCATTGGTTCAAACGCGTAGAATATTTAACTCAACATTTCTTCAGTGTTATATTTAACGTTTCACATAACCGGGCAATATCACCATAAAAATAAAATTTAAATTAGTAAGTAGCTATTGAAATAACATTATGATAGAGCTAATTTAACAAAGTAGTCTAATTGAAATTTAGCTTTCTGGGTTTTCAATCTTAAGAAACGTGTTAATTTTAACAGTTATTGTTCAATTAACCATAATTATTTAACATTTTTTTGCGTTTTAAATCAAAATTCAAAATTATTTTCGTGTTCAGTTACCTCTTTTACGGTTAATATAACAACTTTTTTTTCTCAGTGTGCAAATGGTGCTCCACCGACCGTCCCTTCGCTACTGCTATAGAGCTGCTTCTACTTCGTTCTTTTTGCGATGTAAAACTAGATCTATCACGCCGGACACATTGTAGTCATCAGGAAAAAATTCGGCACTTATTGAATCAGTCAGCCAGGTTTTAGTACAACAAATAATATCATAGCCACAATTCCAAACATCCTTATAAAACGTATTAGATTTAGTTCTAAGCCCCCGAACGTTCGGATAATAAATTGATACGAGGGAGCGTTTTTATATTCGCGGAATGGGGGATAAGGGGTGGAAATAAAAAGAGCAATTTATTTTTCTTTTTCAATATATTCACCTGCAAGACGGATACATTTTTCACATCTTTTAATTAATTTATTTATACCCTCACAAAAAAATGATTTCTCTTTATCTGCAAAATACGCCGAAACTGCCTTGACTTCATCATCGGCAGTAAATTTTTTACCCCGCAGCTCTTTTTTCATTTTCGGAAACAGGTAATAATCACTCGGGGCCAGGTCTGGGCTGTAGGGTGGATGATTCACAATTTCGAAGCCCACCTTATGCAGGGCAGCTAACGCAACGCGGCTCTTGCGGACGGGCGCGTTGTCGTACAAAAGCAGCACACCTTTCGTCAATTTTCCCCGTCTTTTCTCTTTAATGGCTTCTTTTAGTCGCTCTAATATTGAAGCGTAATATTCTCCAGTTATAGAAACACCTTTATCTTTATAATCAATCAACAATATTCCTTCCGAGTCCCAAAATACCGTTGCCATGAGTTTCCCAGCTGATTGTGACACTTTAAATTTCTTGGGAGGTGCTGTGCCCTTTTTATGCCACTGCATGGAGTCTTGTTTGGACTCAGGTTCATAATGATGAACCCAAGCTTCGTCTGCAGTAACAATTCGACTCAATACGCCATCCTTGTCTTCATTACAGAGGTCCAAAAATGCACGCGAACACTCTACGCGCTGTTGTTTTTTCCATATTTCACTTTTCACTCCTGATTATGTTACTTGGTTGACGATAGCTCAAAGACTAACTGTCTAATAACAATGAAACTTCGTATTTATACTAATTATGAGTCGCTGCACAGGCCACGCCCCCAATGCACCTAATCACCCGTTCATTCCGCGAATATAAAAACGTTCCCTCGTAGTTCAACCATTAACAACACTAACACTATTTAGAAATTATTAAGATTTATTTAATTTATATTACCATTTAATTGATTTAATTGATTCAAATTCGCTATACCCCGAATTCTCGACCTATGATCTTTCCGAATGAAAATTTTATAATCTTTTGTCCAGCAATACTTAACAGAATTGTCTTTACAAAACGATGCAATTACAACCAAAACATATCTCTGTTTTACAAGTTTTCTGGGATATTGTCGTCCTGTTAAAGGTAAGGATTGAAGCACTCAAGGCATCACCAGCTAGCGGCAAGGATAGTATTTGCTTTAGCGGTCTTACTCCAGCTATTCACCATGACATCTGTTTCAATGAGTATTAAATAGTCATCCAGTGATGTTTTGCCAGCGAATGTTGGTAACTTGCTTTCACCATTAAGTCTTAGTGCCATTCTGACTCTTTTCCGTTGTACCATACCTCCTATATCCGACTGAAGCGAGCTATCAGTGTCTGTCAAGTTCTTCCATGCTTCTAGTTTTTTTCTGTTTTTTCTGTTAGTTTTTCCTTTATAAATTAAAAAGTTTTTACTTACTTTTCATCTATAGTTTTAAAAGCTTCGACTAACAGTTCCTATACGGGTTTAGAAGTTCCCACTAACTTTTCCATTCTTTCCATAAGTCTTTCTTCCATGTTTCTGTATTTTTTACTAACTTTTCTTCTATGATTTTAAAATTCTCTACCATTTCTTCTTTCAAATTTTTAGAATTTTCTATAAATATTTTCTTTAGCTCATTCGTCATCTTTCTCAAACAACTGATTTTACGCACATTCACCCTTTTCTACCACAACTTCCCAAAGCCGTTTTTGAAGATCACTCTTCTTCAAGTTTGAGATCCGCCACTTTTAGCTCCTTTAATTCAATTGTTTTTAGTCACTTTTACCAGAATAGAAATATCGCCAAATCCCATACCTGACACTAATTGTTATGTTTTTAAGGGTTTAATCAAGTCCACATGTGATACTTCCTAATAATTTATTAACCTTATAATTGAAGTAGATAACACGAATAAAAAATTAACACTAACGGTAATTTATTTATATCAATTAATACTTATTTACATAATCTATATTTATTAATACTTGTAGATTTATATCGCACATAGCCACTCTGTTCACTGTTGACTGAATATTATCTCGTATTTCGGCGGGGCTTAATTTCTTATACTTGACAGCATATCCGAATGTTCTTGTCCGAAACGGTTCCAGATATTTCCAGGGTTCGAAGATTCTCGAAGAAAGCCAGTAGTGTACTTGTACGCAAAACTCGTTACACTACATTGGTATGTATCTGGTAAGAATGCTGAGATTCTTATGTTATTGTATTTTAATATTTTCCTAATTATTAAGCGTTCTTTTTTTGACGATTTTCCTTTTCTTGGCAAAGGTGCTGTTAAGGCTTACACTGTTTTTGCTCCAATTGAAGATAATGTAGGATAATATATTATAGAATTGGTAGCTTCAATAGCATCGATCAGTACACCTAAGATATTAAACTTTTATTAGAGTTTCTTTAATGAATGCATTACGTAATTGCTTTTCTTTAATGCTACAAAAAGCAAACATATGTGTGAAGTATATTTCAATTAACGTAATACATCTGTACGTGTATACAAATAGTGACTAGCAGCATATTTCTGCCACTAACAACTTATGTAGTAAATAATCATGATGAAGCTAGATTCGTTACGATAATATCAATACATTTTCAGCAGTATAAATATGAATAATTAATGTATCTTGAGTATCAACATTTGGTCAATATCTTATCGCTCATAGATTTATTATTTTTCTTTTGTTTTGCTATTTGTTGTTTAAGAGTATCACAGACAGATATAATTTCTTCAATACACAATATACAATTGTGAATGTCAGTTCGACAAGCATCACAGTTGTAACATTTCTCAAATCGCTTAGAAAACTTCTGGGAAATGTTGCTTCATACACGATAAAAACCATTAATTCTTCTGTGCTTTTATATTTCAAATCTAGTCTTTTGCATACTTCAATCTATTGTTGGCATTTGTGATATTACTATATTTAATAAACTTTGTTTTCTACCAGTCGCTATCTTTCTTTATTCTTTGGAAATCAAAAGGAATTAACGTTTGATTCCCGAGCAAACGGAAAAATTTTACACGCACCAACATAATCCTTCTCGTTTTTAGACATTTTAAAGATATGATAGTTACTAAATAAAATACGTCCATTACCGTTCATATTAGTCCGGACACACAAAAAATTTAAATATCCTGGGGTATCTTAATTAAATGCCAGTAAAAAGTACTGTAGTATTACTGACAAAGTTATAAATTGACAATATAATAGTTATTCTGATAATTCGTAATAATAGTTATTTATGATATAAGTGTTAAAAGTGCGATTTTATTTTGTGAGATGAGAAGATTACGAAACGAGCGTAGCGAGTTGAGTAACCCTTCGAACAAAATAATATCACTTTTAACAAGTGTATCATACCCTATTTTTTATACAACTGTTAATAATGTTTTATAATTAAATGATAAACTTCTACAAAATCTTTGTTGACATCACTCAATTATTAATGTCATGAGTCAGAAATGTCAGTCACGGTAACGCAGTGATATTTGAGAATTAGAAACGTGATGTTTTTTACAAACGTTTGTATTCTTATTGAAATAATAAAACTGGATCTTGATGAGATTGTTTGAAACTACTGATGATGCCCAATGAATCCATATTATATAGTAATTGTTGTAATGCTAATGTATGTACATATATATTAACATTTACAAACAATAGAGTAACTGTCACTAGTGTTATAAAATTATCGCACTAGTGTTAATAGTATATTAAGTACAAGCTTCATAAGACGCGATTTTTTGCGCACGCGTTCAAGTTTGGAAAACGAGCCGCTAGGCCAGTTTTCTATTTCGGTTATTAAAAATTCAAAAAAGATTAAAATGAGACATGTTTTGTATGACATATATTGTTTGACATGTAAAATTAACATGCGATAAAGTAATACTTTATGCAACCAAAACGGGTGTCGTAAAGTGAACTTTATAGCACCGAAATAGAAAAAAGTATTTTTTCTTCAATTTAAGTATTTTTTCGTCAATAAAACTGAGTAGTCGGCCACAAAGTGTCACTTTTCCTCCGCCGGAGGTTTACTTTTCACCACACTTTTCCGCCGGCGGAGGGAAAAGTGCTATTATAGCAACGTACAAACACATAATTTCAGTTAAATGATATCGAAGGCTTCCACGGTCTGAGTCTCTGTTATGAGGGCTTCCGGGTTTTGACCGCGTCATAGTAAAGTACATGTATACAATACAAAACAAAATAAAACAAAAATGAAAAAGAAAATTACAAAAAAATATATATACAACTTACTCAAGCTCGACGTTTCGCCACTAATGTAAGTGGCTGCTTCAGGAGCAAAACTAGGTGAGGGGCGCCAGAAGGTCACGGTAACTCGACGTGACGAGGCGAAAACCTTCTGACGTGCCTCTAGCGTGATTGACACGTCAAGTTACCGTGACCTTCTGGCGCCCCTCACTTAGTTTTGCTCCTGAAGAAGCCACTCATATTAGTGGCGAAACGTCGAGCTTGAGTAAGTTGTATATATATTTTTTTGTAATTTTCTTTTTCATTTTTGTTTTATTTTAATTTGTAATGCATATATGTACTTTACTATGACGCGGTCAAAACCCGGAAGCCCTCATAACAACACATAATGTCAATGTTGACAATGTCCACTTGACAGTTTTATGATGAGTTACTATAGAAACAACTCGTAAAAATCATCGGTCTAGGGTCTAAACCAGAGAAAATAACCTAACGAGAATGGTATCTTTCTAGTTATTAAGTGGAACAAGTTTGCGCCATCTATCGAGAAGTTCACAATTAAAATTTACGAGGCGGCTAATTTGAATATATTTAATAGTTATTAGGATACTGACCGAGTTTTTTTATTCAACACAAAGATGTGATCGATTCAGATATGGATCGGTATTGGTAAAAAATAAAATATTAGCCAACAGCAATCGATTACTGGATGTCATCACAACTTTTTGTTGAATAAATGAGCTCGCGCCATATTGTTACATTTTAAATTATTTAATGAATGTAATTATTTACATATTTCACTACCTATTTCATGAAATAAATCAAAATATTTGTTCTAATAATTTACAGATAAAAATATACTTAACTATATACATGCGTAAAGTTTATTAATATGAAAACATCAGAAAGTATTAACAATATTTCAATGTAACAATATAGAGAGTGTACGTAAATGATTGTACGTGATGTCATGCATTAGTACAAATAATAAAGTATTTATTATGATATTACAAAATTACTCTTCATTTGATAATGTCAAGCACACGGTACGTTTTTTTTTTGTTAGGATGTCTAACGTTTTATGTTCATTAGCTCCTATAATTGTATCTATATAAATTACAACTGCTTTCTACAAATACTAGTCTTCAATTTGCCAAATAAATTGTAATTGTGGGGTATCAAATTTGAGAAGCTTTAAGACGGCAAAATACAACCTATTAGGTGATGATCACAAAATTGTTTTGAAATTTCAATTGCATAGCTGTGCATATTAGCATATAATCCTGTTGGCGCTAACACTGAGCTAATTCATCATCATATACTTCATAAGTGAACTTTCTTTTTCCAAAATATAGTATCTGTCAAATGCTTCGTAATTAACACGGAAAACTTCAAACTTTAAAATTATGCATTACAGATAAATATATCAAAAGATTTACTCACAAACAATATTAGTACACTTCAGCAGTTGACTCAAAAGAAACTGGTTGAAACTACGTAATGAAATAATACTATGTTTAAAAAAACCCTATGAACACGTATAGTCATTTACGTACACTCTCTATAATGGAGATCATACAAATAAATACCGAATCATCTTTTTTGTACATTTTTTTCTATATTCGATGGCTTTTGTATAAATTATGTCACCCTTCTTTATCCGTGCATCTTTGCCCATAAGAACGCGGTTAATACCATTCGCCCAGTTATAGCAGCATAATTTACAAAATTTGTCGATAATTTCATTTACAATGATAGGTGTATGTATACAGTCATTAAAATTAATATCATGCTTCTACTCATCTTTTAAACCGATCTATAAACTTAGATGGTTGTGGACATCTGTGTCTTGGGGAAGCCTTGTCTTCACAATCTCTCATACTACACCTTCTATTTAGCTCCATCTGAAGTTTGTAAATAATAAGTATATTTGGTTAATGAAAATTGAACTAAAATATTACCATGTATTTTTCTTCTGCACTTAATAAATTTAAAATAAAGTAAAAATTGTAGGTCATAAACAGTGTTATTAGACAGTTCTAATCAGTTCTAAACGAAAATGTCAACTTAAGTGACTTAAGTCACTTTACCGTACTTTCAAACCGGTTTCAAACAAAAAAAATGCATATAGCGCCATCTGACGAAAAGTTCAGATTTACATCATTTTGCATCTCTGTCTTACAAATTATAACATAACAATATATGTAGTGAAAATGTATGGTCTCAACCTATAGCCATGAAAATCTTCTTATGGAACCGGATCTGAAATACTTACCATAAAATTTTCATATTTCTCTGTATTTAAATCGGCCACAGCAGTAAAAGCATCAACTCCGACTTTTGTTCATATTACAAACAAATTGCAGCAGGGGGCTAAATGGCTTATAAATAATATAATTACTCATCATTAACTTAAATTTCTGTTTCTTTTTTCTATTGTATAGAAAAATTCTATTGTATACAGAATTCTTATGTACTTACGGTCCGATTTCATAATAATGTCGTTCATTCGGTTTATTCTCGGTTAAGTAATGAGTATGGTAGTTTAACGGTACATCAAAAAGGACTTTAGGAATATATCAATTAATGATCGCATAACACTATTTTTTTATGAAAGTCAATTTGTATTTAATAGTGACTTTAAATAACAATACGACATTAGGTTTTATTACGACATCGGCCCTTATTTCTATCAAATATGTTATCCTTTTGTAATTTCCTTTGTTCATAAAAATACAATATACCTTATATATACATATTTGTTATTTATGTTTTGTATTAATTCATTAAATATAAATTGAAATAAAATGCATCGTACGCTTTGGTATATTTAAGCGTCGCGCTTTCGCATAATAATGCGAACGTACTCAGTAGATGGCGAAAAACATGGTTATGATTGACATACGTTATCTGACGCATCTATATTATATTTCATCTATGGTCTAAACCATAGATATATACAGTGAGCTTAATACAACGCTGTACATGCTTTAGATTAATTACAGCTAACTTTTTCTGAAAACCATAGTTACGTCAGTTACATAAACATAATTTGTGTAACTTCTGTCAGTATTAAAACGTTAAATTTGTTTGTAGAGCCTTTAATTATTCACAATGTACACAACATAGGAACAAATTCAATTTTATACGTGGTATTTAGAAGGATCATCGTTACGCGAAGTTGCAGCTCTGTTTAGTGTCCAGTATCCAAATAGACCTATTCCTAGTCATTCAACGATGGCAAATGCAATTAATAAATTGAAAACTTCTGATTGTATCAATACTATCCACAATAAAAAACGATCTACAAGACCAAGAGTAATAACAGAAGATTTGAAATTAAATGTTGTGGCTTATGTGGAACACAAGTGCGCGACATCTAGAAACATTGCTTCGGCAATGGGCATAAGCCAAGGGACCGTTTTAAAGATTTTGAAGAAGCACAAGTATAAGTCATTTAAATTCCAAATGCATCAAGAATTAAGGCCACATGATAATGAAGAACGAATACGCTTTTGCGAAAATTTATTTCACAAAATAAATACTGACAACGATTTTCTCAAAAGAATTCTCTTCACTGACGAGGCGACATTTATTAAACACGGGGAACCTAATCGTCAAAACTATAGGTACTGGTCGAAGAAAAATTTACATTTGTACAACGTAACCAGAACGCAATATCCTGAAAAAGTAAATGTTTGGGCAGGAATCATTAATAATAGTATTATAGGCCCATTTTTTATCAATGGTAACCTAAATGCAGAAAAATATTGTCAATTACTACGGAATAGAATTATTCCAGCATTAAGTGATCAAAATTTAGAGCAAATTTGGTACCAATGCGATGGCGCACCGCCTCATTATTCGAGAAATGTTATCCAAATTTTAAGTGAAAGATTTCCTAATCGATGAATCGGACGTGGGGGACCAACTAGTTGGCCACCAAGGTCCCCAGACTTAAATCCGTTGGATTTCTTTTACTAGGGAAGGGTGAAGTCCTCAGTGTACAACAATGTTCCTCTAGGCAGCATTGAAGAGCTTAAAAATAGAATTCAGGGGGCTTCTCGGGAAATTACCCCTCAACAAATAAGCAACGTTTTAAATGAATTTTGTGATATATTAGGCTACTGTTTGGCTGTTAACGGCAATATTTTTGAACATCTTGCGTAGAATTAATAAAAGTTTTATTTTAAGATGTTTTGAAGAAATGTATTTTAATGTCATTATGTAGGTATGTTATGTATGTGGTGTGTTTTGAAAAACATTTAAGATGTACTAAAGTGTATTATAAATTAAAACACAAAATAAATTAAACTAGCGTGTTTTTCGTATGTACAATTTTAAATTATTCACTGTGCTCAAAAACTGTTTTTTTCTGTAAGTAACCATAACAACATTCACTAAATTGAGAATGTACGATTTTAAATTATTCAGTAACTTCGTGTAACATACCATACACCTGTAATATGCACATCTATTGAATGGTCTCCATAACAACGTCTGTTGGAGTATGTACAGCGTTATGTTAAGCTCACTGTATAATATATACATTTCATTCTCTATAGATTGGACACTAATAAAATTTTGTTGGCGTGTTTCTGCGCCATCTAGTGAAATGTGTTAAATTTAAAACAGACCATACTGGGGCACGAAAAGCTTGTTTATTATTGAAAATTGAATTTTTAACTTTTAAACTAACAAACAAAGCGCTTTTATATAGTTTCTGAATATTGTCCTATATTTTCATTACAAATATTTTTACAAAAATGTTATCTTCGTGGAACACGACGAAATAAAATTTCATTCCCTAACGCTTCTCGTGAAGTTTCAATTTGGATGATATATGTCACGTATACCTGTAATATCGAAACCGAAGGTTAGGTAATTTATAAAAATGAGATATTCAAGTTTTAACAATCTCGGAAAGCCACTAAGGGATACTATTAGAATGTAGGTCTAAACCATAACAGAATTTAATAACACATCTTGTATTTACCTATTAATTGGATGTTGTATACTGTACTCTCCTTGGCGAAGTATATTGTATCTGGTGTTATCGCCTTGAAGACATTAAACATTTCTTGTACTGCTTCAATTTGTATGGGATAATGCGATATGAAAATAAAGTGTCACTGGTTTCTGTCAAAACTAGTATGTCAGCTCTTGTCAATTTAATAGAAACGATAGTTTCATCCTTAAGCGGTATTTAACACTTCTATTTAAGGTTTAAACTGAACCACATCCAACATAATCCTTCATACATACATAATCAAAGACCTCTTATACCCGAAGGTGTCGAGGTGTAAAGTCCTCTTAATTTAGTTCCACAGATTCAACAAATTCACGCCACTCTATCCTGTTTCTGGCTAGGGCCTTCGCCTCGTTCCATGCTTTTCCTCTTTTTTTTAAGAAGTTCATCCGTACTGCTGTTCCACGTTTTTCTGGGTCGTCCTCTCCGATTTTTCCCGATTTTCCTTACCTCCCATACCCGCTTCACCTGTCTAGTTTCATTCATTCTGCTCAAGTGCCCCACCATTATAGTTTCTTTTCTTCTACTTCAGTTCTTAATGATTTTGTTGTCAGCATCTGTCTAATGCGTCACTGGATTGTAGTAGTTTTGTTTGTCTTTCATCAAGTATCCAATTTTCTGCTCCATAGGTTAAGACTTGTAAGTATACTGCTTGATACACCGTCATTTTTGTTCTTGTTGTTATCTCTTTTTTATTCAAAAAGTTTTTGTAGAGTGCATAATCCTTCAACTTATATTATATCTTCTCCAAGAATATCACAAAAATTACCATATTCTACTAATACTGTTTTTAAAGACGCTTGCGACACAACATACAAAATCAGAATGACAATATAATGTCATAATGACACTCAATTTCGCGCTTTTCATATTTCAAATTTCAAAAAGCAATGCCAGCGATACCTGGTGAAATGTGTGAGTACCAAAACTTTGACGACAGTACACGGGTCTTCTGCCGTATCTATAGTACGTTAGTATTATATTATCTATTGTCTAAACGTTCAAACATCCTACCAAACCTGCTTATCTTCAATTAAAAATAGATATTTTTGCACAAATTTGCCGACGTTTGAAGAAAAAATAGCATATTTTATGTGGAGAAAAAGTTACTTTTCATGGCTTGCTCTCTATTAACACGAGCGCGCCATGAAAAGTATCAATTTTCCTCCGTATAAAATAATATACTATTTTCTACAACTGACTGTAAAAGTGACACTTTTAACGCAAGCTAACCGTGTTAAAAATTGAGTTTTATAACATAAACTGACATAAGCGTGTGTAAATATTGATATATATGTACATACATTAGCATTCCAACAATTACTATATAACATGGATTCATTGGGCATCATCTTCAATCTCATCAAGATCCACTTTAATTATTTTAATTGGAATAAAAAACGTCAACAAAACTTTCTTGACGTTTCTAATTCTCAAATATCAGTGCGTTACCATGACTGGCACCTCTGACTTGGGATACATTTAATTTTTGTGATAAAGTGTCAAAATTTTTTTTAGAAATCCTAAGTCATTTAATTAAATATAAACAGTTGTATAAAAAATAGTGTACGATACAAGTGTTAAAAATGCTATTTTATTTCACTCGTTAACTTTTAACACTTGTATCGTAAAAACTATTAAACACGCTTATGTTATAAAACTCAATTTTTAATCCGATTAGCTTGCAGTAAAAGTTTTACTTTTAGCGACCAATTAGTGACAGTTGTATAATAGTATATTATGACACTAGTGCATAATCAAGCTTTTAAAGCACGAGTAACGAGTTTAAAGCCACGACGCGAAGTACCAACTTTACTTTTACGCACTCGTGCTTAAAAGTAGTAGTAGTAGTGCTTTATACTCGCCTATCAAAACCTGTCATTTCACGATTCGATTTGCGTGCGTAAAAAGTCACTTTAAGCACGAGTGCGTAAAAGTAAAGTTGGTACTTACTGGAACTTGATTAATTCAGTGACATTTTAAAATCATAAATCCCTAACCTGAATAATATATGGTTATAAACGATAACGTATTTAACAATATGTATTATTATTATAGTTCTCGTACAAAAAGTATTGTACAAACTTCGTGCGTGAAACATTTCGCGAATTCGTGTCCATAAAGCGCTCGCCTTACGGCTCGCGCTTTAAACTGGTCACTCATTCGCGAAATATGATTTCACGCACTTGGTTCGTAAATAACTATTATACTTTCTCTTGATTGAAGAACCTTCTGTTTGTATTTAGAACTGCGCTTACAAGTTTGAACATTTGTTCAATGAGTTTTTCGGGTACTATATGAGGCATGTTAGTCCATTTGTCTTGCAGTATATTTCATAATTGTGTTTTGGATATGGGCCACACTTCGAATCCTTTTCTTAGGTTCGTCCCACAGCATCTCGATGGGGTTGAAATTAGGGCTTTGTGGTGTCCAATTCATTATTTGCTTCATTCTCGTTTGCGGTTTAAACAATTGTTAGGAACATATTAACGGCATGTACACCGTTGATCGTTCTCGTACATGAATACAACATTACACATTGCCTATTACGCGCTTACTTAACGATATGCCATTTTCTTGCAACATTTACAGACGCAATTCCAAACAACTGAAATCTGTTACAGTGTGGGCGCGGCATAGTCAGGCAACATCTTTTCGTCATTCGATCATTCAAAGAATACGCTTAAAGCTCAAAGTTAGAGTCGTTTATCCATAATACCTTTTTCAAATCGTCCAATTCGTATGTGTTTGTGCCCATTGTAGCCGTTTTTTTTTTCTATTGCCGCGGCGTAATAATAGTTTCTTCATTGCGATATAACCATCAGAATTCGCATTCTTTGATATGCGTTTCACAGTAAACAGAGATGTGTCTTTTCCGATCGCGATGTATTTTTGCGGCAATTTGGGGTGCAGTAAGTTTTCTGTTAATTACTTTTTACGCTCATTATTGGCTTGTGTTCTTATTTTAGAACTACCTGACGCAGTAAGCGTTGACATTTTCGAATGATATAATCCGCAATCGATTTAGTAATATGGATTTTCTTCTACCATTTAACGTAATGAACGGCCTTCCTGATAGAAATTATTATCACATACAACGCCTTCAGGTACGTTCATGTTCATAGTGACGCGACGAAGCGAGCGACCAGCGTAGCGACTCAAACATGATATTGGAATCACGGCTTTAGCACTATGAACGCTAAACTTTGTAGGTTGTTGTTTTCGTCGCTCTTCTAGTCTCACCGCTAGTCGTTCGCTTCGCCGCGTCACTATGGACGTACCCTTAGTAGACTTGTCCGCCTTCCTCTAAGCATTTAGTATACTTTCAGATAATTTTTTGGCTGTATTGGGCATCCAAATACAACTACGTTTATCGGAATACTAAAGTTTTATTCGTAATATATCTGGGGTAAAAATAGACAAATCCGTCACGATAATTTAAAATGGCTGCAACTAATCGCACTATAAGGATTACCTATGATGGGTTTAGCTGTAGCGCACGAAATACTTATTTAGGTATAGTATTTGTCTATCAGAAGTGCATTTCGGAAAATTGTAAAGTGGTCACAGGTGTTGTTTTAAATAGCAATCGAAAATTAAAATATTAACTATTGAAATTAAAATATTCGTATATATCACATGCATATTTTATTCGGAGAATTATGACACGCAATAGGTACATATGTATTTGTATGCCTTATACCACCTACCTTATAAATAGTGTATGGGCACTATAACTGACGAAGGTAATATAAAACATTTATATTTAGATGCGTTTTGTAAATATAATAAAACAGATAATTGAAAAACTCATCCACCTACAAAAGTTTCACCAGCTCAATACATTGACGGAATTAAGCCAAATTTATAATAAAAGTAAACAATACATTAGATTGCATTTCATAAATAATGAATTTGTTATCATAAACAAGGTAATGGGATTATTACTTAATATACAGGGTATCCGACGAGGAACTTCGAGGTTTTTGTATAGCGATTCCTTGGTCAAAAATAAGAAAAAAAACTTTTATAAACATAGGTCGTATTCTCAACGGTTGTCGAGATATGCGTGGTCAAAGTTGCGTTACATACATACATACATACATACATACATATACATATGCATATGATAGTTTTATTGCAATTCTGTGAAATTCTAAGCATGTGAAGCAATGTATACTTAAAACGCAGTTTCATATGCCTTTATTTTAAATTTACAAAATTTGAAATAATTAAAAAAATTAACTATGAACGTTGTTAAAAGAGAAGGTTCACAACAGGTCGACATGTGCGCCATGAACATCCAAGCACAGTTCAGCCCTTCTTAACGCCCGCTGCCAATCTACATTTCCAAGTCTTCGTCGTATGTCATTAAAGGCTTGCTCTATTCTAACCAATAGTCCTTCCCTAGTATTGGGCTTTCGTTGTCCATACACAATGGTTTTTACGTGACCCCAATAATAGTTCATAGGATTAAAATCAGGCGAACGTGCCAGTGCACGGGACCGTTTCGTCCTATCCATCGATTTGGAAACATTGTACTCAACAAATCTGTAACAATTCGTCCATGATGAGATGGGGCACCGTCCTGCTGCAACCAAATTTGCCTACGTACATTCAGAGGGACGTTTTCAAGCAGTAACGGAAACTGATCTCGTAGACTATAGCAATGTATGTAACGCAACTTTGACCACGCATATCTCGACAATCGTTGAGCATACGACCTATGTTTATACAAGTTTTTTGCTTATTTTTGACCAAGAAATCGCTATACAAAAACCTCAAAGTTACTCGTCGGACACCCTGTATATACAGGGTGGGGCACATAAAGTGTTACAGAGCAATAGCACTCAAACTATTAATCATATCGAAAAATGTTTCAGACAAAAGTTTCAGTGTTCGGGAAGGCAGTCATCCTGGGTCACCCAGTTTTTTGATCGGTGTAGGCGTAGAAGCTACGTCAATGTCAATTCCAATTTTTTAAATGGAACCATGTATTTTCTTTTCAATAATATTATTACTGATTTTAAGACGAATTCAGCGACCCACAACACAAGGTCATTCTAGTCACGTAAAGTATGAAAATAGTCGAAAAATCGAACAATATCGGAATAATCAGCATCAACTGTCAACGCATACGACTGTCAGTGTCACGCATTACCTTCTATTGTGAGTACATTGGATCGCGAAAATGAATGATTATGAAGAATATTTTGATATGTTAATGGTGCTGGGGGAATTGCCGCAAACATTACAGAAACGCTGAGCAGTTGTACGCGGCTCGTTATCCGGACAGACAACAAAAATCGCACATGTCATTTAAGCGATTAGCTGACCCTTTCTGTCGCTTCAGTACAATGAAACAAACACGAGCCAAACGTCGACCGATTGTTGATGAAAATGCGGCTGCTATCTTAACTTTTACTGCACAAAATCCCCATGCGGGCACCAGGCAAATGGAAAGAGAGAGTGGAATTAGTCGGCGATCTGTATTAAGAATATTACATCAACACAAATTACATCCGCATTGTACGTCACTGCATCGGGATTTGTACGGCGATGATTTCCAAAATCGCGTCAATTTCTGTAACTGGATTTGTCGAAAAATGGACACGGATGTTTCATTTTTGAATCATGTGCTTTTTTCTGACGAAGCTAACTTCACAAATACGGGAAATGTGAATAGACATAACATGCATTACTGGGCAAATGTGAATCCTCGGTGGACGAGAACTGTACGATATCAACATCCGTGGTCCATTAATTGTTGGGCCGGCATTGTCGGCGATCACGTCATTGGTCCACATTTTTTTGAAGGTCACTTAAGTGGGCAAGTTTACGCAAACTTTCTGCAAAATGTACTGCCCGAATTACTGGAAAACGTGCCCTTGCTAGTTCGCAGAAACATGTGGATGCAACACGACGGTGCACTATCCCATTATGCTCTATGTGCAAGACAAGTGATGAAAGAGATTTTTGGTGAAAAATGGATAGGTCGAGGTGCTACTGTTGCTTGGCCACCTCGTTCGCCAGATCTAACACTAATAGATTACTTTTTCTGGGGTTTTGTCAAAGGATACGTAATGGCGGAAGCACCTACCACGCCTGACGACATGAGAGAAAGAATACGCCGAGCATGTACCGAAATTACACCACAAATGTTGGCTAACGTTAGACGGTCGTTTCCTCAGAGAATTAACCACTGCTTACAAGCGGAGGGTGGTCACTTCGAGCATCTTCTGTAGGTAGACCCAAACCTAAGTTAGTGGATCCTTTAATGCTGATTATTACGATATGTTTCGATTTTTCGACTATTTTCATACTTTGCGTGACTACAATGACCTTGTGTTGTAGGTCGCTGAATTCGTCTTAAAATCTGTAACAATGTTATTGAAAAGCAAATACATGGTTCCATTTAAAAAATTGGTGTTGACATTGACGTAGCTTCTACGCCTACACCAATCAAAAAACTGGGTGGCCCAGTATGACCGCCTTTCCGAACACTGAAACTTTTGTCTGAAACATTTTTCAATATGATTAATAGTTTGAGTGCTATTGCTCTGTAACACTTTATGTGCCCCATCCAGTACATTCTATACTTTCCAATCCTTTTTATAAAATATCTGTGAAAACTAACAAACTATTTTTTTTTATTAAATGTAAAGCACATTATAAAATCGGTCTTAAGAATATGTCACCTCCTCTGTTTACAGTTTACAGTATTCTATTCGGATAATCTCTACAATATTTTCTATTATGTTGACGAATGCTATAAGTATATTGCTTATATTTCTACCTGAACAATAACCTAATATACGGGTTTATAACGTTAGTAAGTAAAGTATTATTTAATTTATTATATTAGAACACTAAACACTTCAACCCATTAAACACCAAAAACTTGTAACTAGTTTTATTATCGCCGAAACGCGTCGATATTTAGTTAAAGGTTTTTGGTGTCCAGTGAAAAACTTTATTAAATTAATAATACAAATTTCAAAATGTTCTGTTAAAGTAATGGTTTGCGGAGCAATTTTTATACATGGTGCCATAAGACATCATTGATAGCTCGAAATATTGTAACGTTTTGAATACATTTCTTCTTAAAATAGCTAATGTTTTCTTTCCTAATGACTGGCGTTTCAGCAGGATAACATGTGGTGCCACATTAGTTCAGTGCAAACAAGAACTTGGATGCAAGAGCAACGGATGGACACAATTTCATGGCCTGAAGCGTCACCGGATCTTTCACACAATCGAAAACATGTGAAGGCCATTGAAAATTAATGGTAGAACGAATTAACGGTAGAACGAATAGCACATTGAAATAGAAATGAACTGATTATGTCAGTTTTATATGCATGGGACACTGTTATGAATATGCGACTAATTTAATTTTGGCTCTTTCTGAGAGGTTCAGAAAATGTATTCAACTAAACTAAATTTTGAGTATTATAATTAATTGACTTTTATTTTTCCAGATACTTTCTAGGCAGATTAAATATTGTAATATTTGAATACAGTATTGAGAACAATAAGGTTGTTAAACTTTAAAAATCGAGTATATATAGTATGTTGGCGTTAATATACGTCAATTCTTTATCACAATTATGAACTGTTAGAACAGTAAAGTAATGTAAATAAAACGCAATTTCTCAAAAGGTACATTTTTCGCGAATGCGCTGTATCACTACTATAAGCCAAGTAGTTATACTAGTTGTGCGAATCAAAACCGATTTTGTGTTTGAAGATTAATCGCTATCAACACCCAAATCATAACCGACTTTTAAAACGGATTTTTTAAATTGATTTTAAAATAGGTTTTAATAGCAATTTTTTTAAATCCGGTTTGCAATCGGTTTGAAATACATTTGTAAAGGAAAATTTATACAAATTATTTATTTGTAAATGGCGTTAAATGTAGGTATATGTATTCCAAGGAATAACCACTATAACATTATTCATATCAAAGTTTTACAACGATTAATACACTTCACATGGTAAGTAACCATAAAGTTTCCTTGTATTCTATATCGAAAAATTATTTGTCGGCTTTTCTCTTTTCCGCTTGCTCTTGAAAATATACCAAGAGCACGTTTTCAGAAACTTTTTTTACTTTTTTTCATTTACACCAATCTTTAAAAATGTTATATACTTTTATGTAAAAATTTTTTGATTTTTCGGGCAGTAATTTTTGATACTCTATTTGATTTGCTTCCTTGTGGATTTCTGGAGGAGTACAACTACTGTCTGACATTTTTTTTAGTATTGTGACAAGACGTGAATAGAATCTCAATTTGACATTAAATGTTTATTCATTTGTTTTTACAGACTAACATGTTTTCTATGGATATCTTAAATTAAACATTTATCGGAAGGACTTATTATATTACATTATCATTGAAAAAGCGGTTAAATATGCTAGTAGTGGAAAAAATAGTATATAAACCACGGCAGAGAAGATTTTTCTCAGCCTCTTAGCCATTATCTCTCTCTTGGCTATTTACGAAAATGGACAAAAATGACTTTTACGTTCTTTAGGCACTTTTTTGATTAGAATGTAGTGGCGTTAGATTTTTTGAAAAAATTTTCGAAATCGAGGTAGGACATAAAGTTGTATTTTTTTATATGGAACATATAGTTGGCTATGATATCATTAAAAAGAGATTTTTTTTGCTATTTCAATGATATATATCATGTGGAGTCTTTTCGTTCATTTTCACCGTATTATAGCAAAAAATTAACATTTTTCATTGATCATCAACTTTATATTATACCTCGAATTTCGAAATTTTTTTCAAAAAGTCTCTAACGCCACTGCATTCTAATCAAAAAAGTGCCTGAAGAACGTAGAAGTCATTTTTGTCAATTTTCATAAATAGCCGAGATATCGTGATAAAACGAAAATGGGAAGAATCGAATCGAAAGCCGATAGCGAAATTTGGTTTTCACCATCCTCCTTTTCGCGAAAAAACAGATGGAAGATACGTGGTGCGTTTTTTGATACCTCTTATAGTTACCGAGATCTCCTATTAAAACATCGAAATTTGCCCACCCTGTACACACAACATCGTAAATAACTATTTTCTCTAATCTATTTTAAAATCTGATTTTAAAGCCCGTTTTAAATATTACATTTAAAATCGCCGTTTAAAACCGGTTAATCAATTTCAACGAAACCGGTTTGAAGAAAAATTGGTTAATCAATTTCTAATATTTGACAGTTCCCCCAACACCAATCTATACCATGCGCATACAATTCAAATTTATTCAGATCAGTCTTCGATGACAGTCATGCTTGGTATCTAATATCTAATTTAAAGCTGCTAATATTTTCTTCCAGTACTTTCATATTTGTATCTTCGCAGCGCCATCTAGTGTTAGTCAAAAGATGCTGCTTGAAAATCCTATGTAATGGTTGAAATATACACGTATGTATGTACCATCTTTGGCAAATTAAATGCGAATTTTTCAGAGAGGAATTTCCATTTACTAAATAAAGGCTATATTTTGAACCAAATTTAATTTCTCTAAAAGAGAGTACTGCTTTGATGAACTTCTTTAGAGTAATTAAATTCACTTTAAAGCAAAGGCTTTATTTACAAAATCAACATTCTCCGATAAAAAAATCGCAATTAAATTGCCAAAGATGGTACATACGTACCTATACGTATTACTGGCGTTCATTAATACGATACATTTATTGTTATAAAAATAGTATTCACATTCAGAAATACAGTAAGGATAGTCATTTGGCATGCTTATACATACATACACACACATACATAGGTCTTCATTATCAACTTAGTTATTTATGTACATAATATACAGAATATTTTCCAATAAACGCTAATTATAATACTGATGAGGACTGAGTTAATTAATTTTTAGAATTACACAGAAACCCATTTGTGCGAACATATCAATCGGAAGTGTAAAAAATAACACATAAATTTCAGTGGATCCTTTACGTAATGATAGGTCGATAAAAGTGATGCTATAATAATAACTACCCGGAGATTTATTGCCATGCCGTTTATAGTTGCTACTAATTATTACCAAATGCGTTATAAACTCTTTGATAAGCAAAGTGAGATAATGCGTAAATAATGCCGACTAAAATCAAAGTACATACGTTGTTGCATTACGAGCTATTTTGTAAATCTATAGTTATGTAGAAACTACTACATCAGAAATGAAATAGATAGCTAATTTTCCATTTCTAAATTACTATAAAAGTTAACAAAGTAATATTTGTTCTAATACTTATAATGTATTTTTCTACAACTGCCAATCAATGGTCGCGTTCAGTTATCACATCAGTAAGTAACGAGAAATGAAATACCGCACTGAATGTCTATACCATCAATGGTACAATGCCTACGGTGTAGGTATTCAGTATATTACTTCACTAATCGGTACCTATCGGTAACTTACCAATGTGCTAACTGAATACGACCAATATAAGCAATTTGTATATGTCAAAAATTTCTTTGGTGTTAAAATTGTTACATCCCTCTATAGTGATGTAATAAAGTAATACGTGTTTTATTTCTTTCATTTTCATAATGAATTATCACAAAGTAACGCCTTACAGTATCAACTTCGCAAAAGTTAAAACAAAATTTATAAAAACCAATAGGGTATTGACTTTTAGCGACGTTTTAAACGAGCACATTAGATTCAGAAACAAGTCGACTTTTTTTGATTCAATAATTCTAAATGGTACGTACTTTAGTTTCTTTTTCAATTAGAAAAATCAATTAGAAAAATTCAATTAGAAATTTAAATAAAATAATCAAGGCAAAAATAAACGTTGAATTAGATTAATAGTGTACGCATAGTCGGGCATAAAATAAAATTACGGTAGCTATAGCCGCTTTCTGGTGTAGTGTAGCTCTTGGAGTGCTCCGAGAGCGCGGTACTCCGAATGATTCCGAAATAGAAGCCACTCGAACATTGATTTGCTGTGCTATCTAACATACATCGAAACCAACATAGCTGGAACGGTAAATATAGGAGTGTTGATGACATTTTGTGATCACATGGTAGTGAAAAATTGTTTGTCAGTTTAAAATAAGATATTGGAAACGATGACATTTGGCTATTTTTATGATGAATAATTTGGATTTTGTAGGTACCATTATGCAAATTTTGTGCACTCGTTAACGAGGATGATAGCGATATCAGTAGTGATAGTGACCTAAGTCGCACCTCCAGTAGTTCCGAAGACTTAAGTGATTTCAAAATTAAAGGGAGACATAAAAAATTAAAAACTATATAGAGGCTACTGTAGGAACTTATAGTGATAAGACTTTCCAATATCATTTTTTCGAATGAGTCGAAATATTGCTTATAGGTTGATAGGTAGGTGTAACACAGAATAGTATATTATTATATTTTATATGGAGGAAAAGTGATACGTTTCATGGCGCGCTCGTGTTTAATAAAAATAGAGAGCAAGCCATGAAAAGTAACTTTTCCTCCACATTAAATATGCTATTTTTTTCTGCAAACGTCGACAAATTTATGCAAAAATATCTGTTTTTATTGAAGATAAGCGGGTTTGGTAGGATCAAATACTATGTAAATATATATACGTTCAAAGAATAGTTTTTTAAGTGATAGTAGAACGTTAAGGATGCATATGACCAGACAAATATTGGCTGTCGATTGTGGCTGTCAATTAATTTCAAATTGAAGCAATAATTTGTCTGGTCCGTTGCTTGTTTACGAACGTCCCTTGCCCCTCTACTTTAAAACTCTCATCGTTCTGAATATACTGTGGCGCATTCTATGTTTCAGTAATGGAACTAGCACATCTTTGACCATATTAATACTAGTATTATTATTTGGTAGGATGTTTGGACGTTTAGACCGATGATGCGATGATTAAGTACGAGCTGTTGCTATCGTAACTCATCATAAAACTGTCAAATGTACACTGTCAACATTGAAATTACATATGTATGTGTTTGTATTGGTTTGTACGTTGCCATAATAACACTTTTCCCTCCGGCGGCGGAAAAGTGAAAAGTAAACCTTCGGCGGAGGAAAAGTGGCACTTTGCGGCCGACTACTCAGTTGAGAAAAAGCAAGAAAAGTATTGAATGGAGACTTATTTGGAAAATATTTTATCCTGGGTGACTCAGCTTACCCTCAATTAAATTGGCTTGTTCTTCCATTTAAAGATAATGGTATGTTGAGTGCCGGGTAAAGGAATTCAACTATAGACATTCTGTTACTAGAATTGTCATTGAAAATTCATTTGGATTACTGAAAGGCCGGTTTAGACGATTGATATATCTTGAGAATGAAAATATTGATATTTGCGTAAAGATGGTCTGCTGTATAGTGCATATCATATGCATCATAGGTAACGATGATACGGTTGTGATATTGGAAGACAATGAAGATAATGTCGAAGTACACTTATTAGATGACAATATTACCGGTGACATAAGAAGAGAACAAGTGCTTTTTGAAATGTTTTCCGAATGACAATTACATTTGTAGTAATTTTATTAAGGTTGTACATACACACATCGAAAAAAGTCGTAATTAGAGTAGGCTATATGAATGGATTGTTACTTTAGCCACTTTCACATAATGACATTTATTCCTTGACATTTAATTTGAGGTTATAAACTTTGGTTACAATAAAATGTCGAATAATAAATGTCATTATGTGGTAGTGGCTAAAGCAACGATCAAATACATTTACATAGCCTACACCAATTATGTTTTTTTTCGATGGCACGTTATATACAGCTCAAGAATGAATGCATTGACAATATATTTTCTGTAATTCTACTTATTGGTAATTAAACATATGTTTCGATATATCTTTGTTTATTGCTTTTTATATTTAAATAAAATTCGCAATGAGTACTATACTTTCCTTCCAGTATTTATTTAAAGAAAAATATTAACTTACAAAAAAATTTAATACACTCCATTTTCAAAAGAATGAAACTTAAATAGATATTTTATCAATTTTATCAATAACTAAAACACTTTATTATAAACTATATTTTTCTTGAAGTTTTTCCAGTGCGTTAATTTTTTTCTTATATAACTCTAATTTTTCTCGTTGTATTTGCATTCTTTCTTCATGCCTCTTTTGCCTTTTGTTGCTTTCTTCTTGTTTAAGTTTATATATATCATTTATGCTTCTTTGTTTACATAGTTTTTTTGTTTTGTATGAGCTTAGTTATTTTCATTATCATTATCAGCATGTATATTTTCTCTCTTCTTCTTCATCTATACTTTCATTAGTTGACGCTGGTGACTGCATAGAATTATCTAAATTATTAGTATTGTCAACATTAATTACCACATTTGAGTGTCCTAAGGAACTAGAGGCAAATGTATGTAAGCACGATATGCTAGGTTTGTTACCTAAAATTTCATCCATTTTTTCAAAGAATAAAAATCTAGAGCTTGATCGCCCCGTTTTGGTATTATTATGATTTGTTTTTGTAACTTCTTACTAAAGTTTTCCATTTCGTACTGCATGTAGTTGCATCAATTGAATAACCTAAGCTTAACAAATCATTCTTCTGCGCGAATACAAAAGTGCATTGGGGCTGGTGGCCGCCAATTTGAACAACTAATTCGATAGCCGTCTGCATTCTTCCACTATTTACCTTATGTAAACAATTTGTAGTTACTATCAACATTTATTTTCTACTTTTACATTTAACAAACAAATAAAAAACATTTGCTGCACTGACTTTTATGTCCTAATTTTTTCGAAATATCTCGATTAATATTAATTTGAGGTCATATGTGGTTGACTATTTTTCTATTCACAACTTATTGCTCTTCTAGAATTTGATAAAAAAAATACCACATGCTATTTGAAAAAAAAAGAGTTGACATTGCTATGACCTTTGTGTCTTTCTTTATAGTGACAACAGTAGCGAATGAGCCCCTTCATATAGTTAAATTTTTGTCTAACATTTTTCTTCATAACAGTAATGGAGTCGAAGATATTACAGTGTTACACTTTAAATGGAGCACCCTGTATATCCAAAGTTGAAGTTTCTTCGTTTGTCTCCATATTTGCGATTGGCAATTTACATTTATATGCAGTTCTTTACGTATGTATAAGTTCAAATTTGTTGACATTTGATATCTCGCAAATATAACCTGACATAACCGTACTTCGTTTACCCCCACCAATTAAAAGTATCAGACACCAGATTTTTATCTAGTGTATAAGGGGTAAGGGAAAAGAATTTTAGAGTACTTGAAGCGTATAACGCACGATCGCCTGAAACGTTGTTCTAACACGCTAGAGTACGCTTGTACTCAAGCTACTCTTGAGTACACTTGGAGTACTCTCCAAGTGTATGAGAGTAGCTAGTTGGAAAGCACCTCAGGAAAACAAGAACAGTTCCAGAGTATCAAAGCATGAACACCCGAACGTATAAAAGCGCGTCAGGAGTACTACGGAGTAACTCGGAATTGCTGCGATGATAACACCAGAAAGCGGCTTATATCTCCGGCCAAGTATAAAACATGTCAAAAAATTGTATTGTAATAGTTAATTATCTTTGATTGGGAAGTATAGACTACCTATAAACATTTTCAAAAATATAAATATTTTCTAAATGTCTTAACCTATCGTCCACTCTGTATGTGATATTGCAATATAGACTGTCACAAATTTCATATTTTGCTGGCATATTATACGAAGTGTTCTACTACTGTCACACATTTTAAAGATAAAAACGGAACATGTATGTTGCGATGTATAGATGAACAGGTAACAATAAACCATAATAACGCGATTTCAGATAAATGTATGTCGGTACATACGTTTGTGTTTTTTATTTAGAGTATAGTTTTAGTAATTAATTAGTTCCCAAAAAATGTGAAGTATCTTGCCTATCGTAATCATTATAACATTTAAGTTAATATAAATTTATTTATAAATAACATTTTTTGATCACTTGTCGTCCACAAACTAGGTACGTACCGAAAAATACAGAACATTTTAGTTTAGATTACTGTTACTCAAATAAGAAAAGAAATAGAGTAGGTATGTAACTAAAACAAACGTCGAGTCTTTTTAAACAGCAAATCACTTAACATAAAACGTGTATATTACTGTTATGCATGAAATTTTGTAATTCACAAGAGAGTGAAGAACATAATGGCATATTTCACTTAAGACTATTGTAAACAGATATCTAACTTTTTGTTGAAGAGACGTCGACACTGCTGAAAATGTTATTGGAATTGAAATGGTGCACTCTTCTGAATAGAATTTGTTTTCTTTCTCTGTAGTAACTGATATACATATGTATGTAATAAAAATTATAGAACAAAACTAAGTTAATCGGGTTATTGAATTTTTTTGTAGTAATTAGTACAGTGCAAACGTTCGTAAAGAGTAGACGTATATATGTAGTGCATTAACAACTGCGAATAAGTAGGTCATTTGACAGGTGGCCACGTTATGTGCACAGTGTTCGTTAGAAATCAAAGGACGAGAAAAATATCTATACTGCAATGGGTTTTGTGAAAAGATTTTTCATCAAACCTGTGAAAATTTAAGCGATATAGCTTTCCGGGTAATTACCGAAAAACATAATGTTTCATGGTCTTCTGAAGTATGCGGCATTGGAAGAAGGTGCTCTATAAAGAAAATATTTACCGACTATGAAAAAGCGTTTAAGAAACTTTCTGAAGACATTAAGGACACTCTAACAGCTAAGCAAGTCGAAGGAAACTCGTCGTATGCAGAGAAAGTTAAAGTTTAAGATAAGTAAACCGGTTTTGGTTATAAAACCAAAAAATGAGGGCCAAACAAGCTCAGAAACAAGAGAAGAAGTTAAGAAATTAATTGATCTCACACAAATTGAGATAGCAGGATTAAAGGCAGCCAATAATGGAGGCGTTATTATTGAGTATAGAAACAAGGAATCAATATCTACATATATAAGTTAAAACAAGAAGCACACTCAAAGATGGGCGAGAAATACAATGTAAATGAGCCAAAGAAGTGTGATCCACGTATTAAAATCGTTGGAATGAGGGAAGAAATAAGTGCAGCAGAGATGTCAAACAAATTATTAGCTCAAAATAAATTTCTTGATAAACAAACAACTAAATTGAAAATCCTTCACGTGGGTAAGATGAAATCGATTAAAAATCAGCGAAACATTTCTTTGCCTATGCGGAAGTTGATAGTCGAAGTTATAAAAAGTTATTAAAAATCAATAAGGTTAATATAGGATGGGATATATGCCGAGTTTTTGATGCAGTGGCGGTAACAAGATGTTATATAAGTGCTGTGGTTACAATCATAAAGCGAAGGATTGTAAAAAAGAAATAAAGTGTGCAGGACCCTCATAATTTGCAGCAGTGTAAAGCCGAGAAGGATCATTTCGAATGCATCAACTGTAAACAAGCTGTCAGTAAGTAAAGTTTAAGAATCGACATTAAACATGCAGCATGGAAACATGGAAATTGAACGTAATAAAATATTTTTTTTAGAATAAGCAATCACATAACAAAGTGCAATAAAATTTTCCTTCGTGCTCAAAGTTTACTCGCAAATTTTGACCATTTTGAAATTTTAGTAAAAACGTACAGTCGCCCTTCGGGCTCGTGAAATTATTATCTCAACAAGCACTTACAAATTATCCAAATCAATCTTATCGGAAAATATTGGTCACTTGTTATATTACTTATGATAATCACCTTTGTTCATTTACCATAGCAACCGGTTTTAATCGTTGATTGTTCATTGCAAATTGCTCGTCAGTTACATTTCCTACCTGTCATAAATTCATTGAAAATGTCGCGATTCGGCGAAACTTCGTTAGAAAATATTGATCAGACAGTTAAAAATAATAAATCTCTTAATACAGTGCGATCTGAAAACTACATATGGTCACAATTTACGAAATTTTGTAAAATTTGATCATATACCGGGTGTCAACGAGATCATGTATCAGCCCGCCATTTATTTATTAGATAAAATAAAACTTTGAAATTCGGACCGTATGTATGAGTGATTGGAGGGCTTCTTCAGGTGCACTCAGTTTTTCTATAGCACTTCCGGTCAACCGAAACCGTTTCTTAACTGTTTTCAAAGCTAACTTTGATGGTTGTAACATTTCGACAATTGATGCGAAGCAGTTTCACTTTAATGGATAAATTTAACAGATACCGCCATCTTTGACAGAAATGTCAAAAGTTGACCTGCACTAGATGGCAAATTTTTAGAGGAAACAGAATATGAACAGAAATAATACATGTATTTAAAAATTCAAAATTAACGTCACTTCCGGTTTGACCGGAAGTGCTATAGAAAAACTGAGTGCACCTGAAGAAGCCCACCAATCAGTCATATATACGGTCCGAATTTCAAAGTTTTATTTTAACTAATAAATAAATGACGGGCTGATACATGATCTCGTTGACACACGGTATATTATCAAAACACCAGAAAAGAGGAACTGGTGAACAATTAAACCAATTACTCCCAATAAGGAAAATGAATTCATGCAGTTAACACTTCCTGTAACCAATAATCCTGCAAAAAACTTTGTGAAACTTGGAACACTGGGAACACTTGGAACTCTCAGGATACGTATACAGTCTATATGCAAGCAGACAATTTTTACCATACTCTCCAATAACGAGTATCATGTTAATTTTTTCTGTAGTAGTCAATTTCATTTTTGTTTAATATGCTAGACAATTAACTTGAAGGAAACAACTCCTACAAGCCATTGACTGATTACCTTACTGCAAATTGACATTTCATGGAAACTTGATGTTATTATAGACGAATCAACTATTAAAAACAATACTTAATTATATAGAATAACCCAATTTTTTTGAGTAAATTAGAGTTTCACATTTTCAAACACTCTATATAATCATCAGTGAATTTGCTTTGAAATTTATTCTATGAGATAAAAGCCTAGATAATAATAATAATATTGGAAGGGAAGTGCTCGACCGTACAACGTAGGCAATTGTGTTGAAAAAAAATATATATACAGGGTCATTCACGGAACTGGTTCGTTAGAACTTTTTGATGTTCTTGAAATTCAACATTTCTGAAAACTTGTAATTATAACTGATATCATCTGAACTCATCAGCAAAATTATTTACGTCATTGTACCGCTTCCGATGTACCGGAAGTTGACGTCAACTTTCTTAATTTAAATAGCATGGTATATTTTTTGTATCGGGCATACAATTCTGCATCAAAACTTACTAAGACACGCTGTGTCAAAAAACAGCCGTTTTTGAGTTATTCAATTTTTTTCAAATATAGGGCCAATTGCAACGTTATGTTCAAAATTCTGTATTTCTGAAGGAATTGCAGCTAAAGATCTCATATTTGGCATGTTATTCGCCGAAATAGCATACAACAAATTTACGTCCAAAGATTTATCATAATTTATACAGGGTCGTCCAAAATTAACGTTCATTTCAACCAAGTTGACTTCAATGAAAGTCACTTTTTTTAATGGAACACCCTATATATTATTGCATTTTTGAATACACTTAATAATTCTCTATATTTCCTTATTAAACATATTAGCCTGTATTTTTTACGGTTTCCGAGTTATAAGTACTTTTCGGGTGAAAGTCGGAAAAAATATGAAATGAAATATGAAAATAATTGATATTGCATTTGTATCTACTATAAATACACACAGATTATATCTGTCAAGCAAAATAGCAAATGAAATATTTTACAGAAAAGAAACGACATTTTAGATTTATTTTTATTCATGGAGAATGTAATAGGATTACATGTACAGTATTTGACGACAGATATCCATCAAATTTTTGCAAAGTTAACTAAATCAATATTATTACAAAAACTCAAACAAGAAACAACAAAATAGCGTTGCAAAAGACAAAATTCAATATGATCAGATCACGATGACATATAAAACATACTTAATTTATTCCTTTCCAAAGCTTTTTTGTTTAAGATTATTTTTTGGCTTTTTGTATTGATATTTTTTAGGTCATTTTCCATAAATGTGGATTACTGTCGTCATATACTCGACATGTGCTACTCACAATTCTACTACAGTCTTCATGAATGGAAAATAAATCTAAAATATCGTTTCTTTTCCGCAATGTATTTCATGTGTTATTTTGCTTGACAGATATCAATTATGTGTATTTATAGTACAAATACAGTATTACAGTCAATTATTTTGACATTTAAGGATTACTGAGATTTTAAATGCATTAAAAAGGCGTATTTTTCGGATATTCATCAGGAAATCGTTAATAACTCGAAAACTGTAAAAGATCGAAGCCAATATGTCTAATAATCCATGATAGAGAATTATTAAGTGTATTCAAAAATGCAATAATATATAGGGTGTTCCATTAAAAAAAGTGACTTCTATCGACGTAAAGTTGGTTGAAATGAACGTCAATTTTGGACGACCCTGTATAAATTATGATAAATTTTAGGACGTAAATTTGATGTATGCTATTTCGGCTAATAATATGCTAAATATGAGGTCTTTAGCTGAAATGCCTTCAGAAATACAGAATTTTGAACATAACGTTGCAATTGGCCCTATATCTGAAAAAAATAACTCAAAAACTGCTGATTTTTGACTTAGGGTGTCTTAGTAAGTTTTGATGCAGAATTGTATGCCCGACACAAAAAACTCATAAAAAATATACCATGCTATTTAAATTAAGAAAGTTGACGTCAACTTCCGGTAAACCGAAAGTGGTACAATGGCGTAAATAATTTTGCTGATGAGTCCAGATGATATCAGTTATAATTACAAGTTTTCAGAAATGTTGAATTTCAAGAACATCAAAAAATTCTAGCGAACCAGCTCCGCGAATGATCCTGTATATGTATATAGGTAAAAACCTGGAACCTGCAGTGAACTGCTACTGACTATGCTGATATTGGTTGTAGTCATTACTGTAACCTCGTCTGAGGGGAACAGAATATGGTTTCTTTAATTCAAACAACCTGTTTTTTTTGTTTGAATTAAAGAAACCAGATTCTGTTCCCCGCAGACGAGGTTACAGTAATTATTACAACCTATATATAACGTGTGTAAAAATTGTTGCAAAAGCTATACGCAGCGACATTCTTCGTTCGTTTCTGAATCGAAAATCTCAATGGTGAAATATTGTACATCATATGTCATTGTCATTCATACGTCTTCACGAGGTTCACGAAGTTCAGTTTTTTAATCTCTTAATAAGCGCTTGTGTTCGATATTTGTCGGTACAGACAGCTGCAATTTTGAATTTAGACAACTTCTTATTCCTAATTTATCGAAAACAGTTTCTTTTTGATGGTAGAGTCTATTTTCAACATTTCTTCATTAGCAATCTCTCTTGAAAAACACAATTGGCAACGTTGTAAGACAATGGGTATGTTTTCTTATTTAAGTTTCAATCAAAATCATTAGTGTCAAATTTTGACATTTGTCCGAATTAATTTTTCTCAAGTATTGTTTTGTGCAAGCTCTGCTCTATTTCGTGTTTTCTCATATTCTCTTGATTAGATTTTCTGGTTCTGTTTTATTGTTATTGTTTTATTGTTTTGTTCTTTTACGATGGATTTTACATTTAATGAATATGCCGATATGTATATGATGTATGGTTTTTGTAATGGAAATGCTAACAACAGACAATACCTTGTAGATTGCAACTGTGTTTACAAACGGACGACATCAATTTGAACAGATGCTTACGTAATAGTGATGCTAATTTGTTACAAAAGATGCGTTTGAAAAATCAAAACTACTAACTTTGTTTTAATAAAGTGTTTGTTTTAATTGCTTTGCCCTATGTATCAATTGTGTAATCCAATTTGTTGTTTGTAATTCCCGTTTGTCAATTTTGACAAGTATTCTATCTATTATTACGGTAGTATAAAACTATAGTGTTGCCAAATGGATGTTAGTTTCATGTGGTCCCCGAGGACGGATAAAGCATGATACATTTTACCATAAGAACTTTGTGTCAAATTCGAACAAACTGTGTTGCTACGTGTAGCTTTTGCGACAATTTATATACACCTTCTATATATACGGGTAGGGAAATACGTGATGGACTCATAGGCCGAAAATACCGTGCATTAAAACAAGCATAGTTGCCAGTACAGAAAATGTATGTATCGTGCTGTTTAGTTTAAATGGTAGTAAGCTGGCATTTTACTGTGATCGGGAAGTATAGAAGATATCTTCATAGTGCAAAGCAGCAGCACGACTCACGGTAGTTAGGGGCGAACCCTGCAGCATGTTGGTTCTAGGAAAGGGTAAGGCAAAAGTAGGAGAGGAGCGCCAAGATGCACGAGGAACAAACAAATTAATACAGGAGAGTAAATAAGGGGAGTCGATGGTACCATGCACAAGCTTCCACATAAATCTTGCTCCATGAATCTCACGACAGTCTACCAGCGATTGCACGCCATGTTTGTCCAGCAGTTAATCGAAGGTAAATATAACTAGGGGACCAAACAATTGATACATATTCAAGCTTACTAACAAGAAAGCTAAAAAACAATATTTTGAAAAGAGACGGATTATTAAACAATTTGCACGTCTTTAAGACAAAACCCAACGTTCTAGAGACAGAAATGCAGAGATAAGCTATATGAGGTGCAAAACTTAAACGAGAATCAAATAAGACTTTATCAAGCTTTCTAACTAAACAGTTATATATGGAATAGTTGAAATCGACATAGTTAATTTTCTTTGTATATGAAACAACACAGCATTTGTTGATATTCAGCTTTAGTTTAAAGGCAACATACCATTGGACAATTATATTTAAGTTATTCTGTAGAAGCATCATTCCAGAATTCAATGGATAGATAGATTTTGATATCGTCTGCGTATGCGAGGACATGGCAAGACAAGTAAATAAGTCATTGATGAAGAGAACAAATAGGCCAAAAGTGTGAATCTTGGGGAACACCTGATGACGGAATAAACTCAGACGACTTGTATCCGTTGTAAAAAACATAATTTATTCTACCAGTCAAGTAGGACTTCAGAAGGAGTAACAACGATGAGCTCAATCCAAAAACAGACACTTTTTAAAGTAAAATTCCGTGATCTATAATGTGAAATGCACTACTAAAATCAGTATATACATATGACATCTACCTGGCTCTGTGCATCAATTCGCTCGCTGATAAACTGAGTTATAGATATCAAGTTCGTGACAGTTGATCTCTCTCGTGCAAACCATGCTGGTAAGGATAAAATAACGGAGCCCCTTGGAAAAATTCTTTTGTTGAGTGTTTCAACAAAATTTTATAACTTAATTTTTAAAAATTGATCTATAATGCCTTATACATTTTCGATTAAGCTTTCGCGAAGTAAAATATAGAAAAATGTATAGGTGTTCCGTTTAAAAAAACATGTACGGTCTCTAACATAAATACTGAACTGTATATATTATATATTTTTATAAAGTAGCCCTTATTACTGGCTATAAAGTTTGTCATAGATTTTTTTGGTATAGACGAAGATTTAACAATGGTAAGTCTTCATTGTTAAAATATGGCGGTTTCTTACTTTTTTTTTAATTAGTTTTTTAAGTAAGAATACATGATATATTTTATCAATAAAGAGCATACAGAATCTAAAGTGGCAGTTTTGGATATTTATTCCGGTACTTTTGTTTACTTTATTTTTGATTACTTATTAAATTCTCTAGAAACTGAAAGTAAATATTACTTGATTAGTTTCGACTAAAGGCGTGAACTTAGTAATTTTATCAGAACTCTTCTGATAAAATTAAGAAATTAATTCTTGAATATCCCAACACTAATTAGGCTTTTTACAATACTATTACCGAAGCTCTGCTTTCTCTAAGGTAAAGGATACTATCCCGTTGTTGTTACGTTCCAATGTCATCTACAAGATTCTTTGCAGGCAAGTATTAAATTTGTAATATCAAACTATTTTAGAGTTGCTTTCATTTACAGTCAATTTTAACCGAACTGTCACAAACAAAATAAAATTGATCTGTTTTATGAGGCAGAAAAAGGGAGAATAAGACTACAATATATGCAAAATGAAATATCGATTTTATACAAGACTATTGCTGTTTGACTTATTCCGTACTGTAATACAACGTATTAATATCATACACAGATTGGAATGATTTAATGTAAGTACATAAACACACGTAATAAAAAAATTGGTAATACTGATATTATTTTACAGCGTAATTTTCGCAATAAAACGATTTATTGAATATTACACTGTTGAAAACCAGAAAAATTCTAAAACTTACCTACTCCATTATTCTAGCGGATAGCCTTTTATTCCACTTAGGTACACATATGAGCATAATGCATTGATTATATTCATAAATTGCGAAAATATGTATGTATAATATATATATGTATATATCATGTATGTACTAGAAAGTAGGTGGTCTCGATGACGTGATGTGTCTAAATCAAGCATGAAGAATAGAAACGATTTACTATTTTTAGCGAAATTAAATTGTGTAGCCGTGACCATGAAGCATGTTGAAATAAATATTCATCACTTTCAGTTTAAGTCAAGCGCTTCTATCGCGATATGTTTACTCTTCCATAGACTTAAAAATACATTAATTTTAGATTCAATGCGTTCCTTGTTTGTCACTCCGAAATACCAAAAATAAACTACTTTACACAAGCGTTGTAGAACTAGGCAGTGTTAATGGCCTCCGGTGTTTCCACGGTTTTATTTATCCCGTAATATATTCAAGTATTTGAAGAAATTTTACGAGCAATCGCAGAACGAGTAAAAACCATAAATAGAAATTTCCGTATACAGTTTAGTTCGCGCAAATTCATTACTCATTACATACTATTTCTGAATGAGATATAACAGATTATATTAGTTTGTTTTTAAGTATATTTACTTTACGACACATCGCTAGTTGTAAATGAATGACACGTGTTTTCATCTATACACACGTGCTTCTAAAAAACTATACGCACGACAAGAAATAATAATAAGAGTGACTGTTCTCAACTTATCCTTCTATGAATGAATCAGATGCAATCTTATTGCATACTTTCTAACAATAACACTTACAATTGCCTTATTTTTAGCTAGTCAGTGATTTCAAAGTTGTTTCTGTTTTCTGGTTTGATGTGTATAAGAAGCAATTAAATAAACTAACAATATTCATCAAAAAAATCGAATATGAGTTCATTGTTTGACGGGATTTAATTAGGATTAAAAGTCGATTAAGCTCATGATGGCTTCTTCTTAATTTATTCAAGCCTATCAGGTGAAAGTGTCATAAATAAACATAGCATATTCGGTGCACATGCTAGCAACCTAGGGATACAATTTTGTATTTAATTGAAATTAAAAAAAGGAAATCCACATGGGACAATTAAGCGAGGTCATCGACAGTGGAATATTTATACACTATACTGCTGCATAAGAATTTGTAATTCAAGGATTGTCATACGTACGGCTAGCTGGCCGATCGCAAACCCGATAACGCTCAAAATATCTGTATATGTGGTACAAATATGCCACGTTTAGTCATAAAGATCACTTAAGCTATTTCGTGAACCAGAAAACGAATTTCGCAATTTTAGTACATTATCTGAAAACAGAGAATGGGACGTACACTACACGCCAGAAGTAATTTCTCCCCTTAGGAAGCAAAGTATATCAAAACTACGTTTCAGAAAATATAACTGATATCAGCTTAGGTAAAGACGGGTGGAACAAGGAAATTTAACAACATGGTATAGATATTCATCTTTTTCTTATTTTAAATTTATTAATTTATTCAAAATTATAATACATACAAATTATCGATAATGAAGTAGATTTTATATCCAATTAATAAATGTCAAAAGGAGATTTACATTCTACATTTCTGTCAATAATTGCTTATTGTATTTTTACAAGATTAATAAATATTTGCAATTATAATACAAGTATGTTGATATATCATAACACATGAATTTATAACAAATGATCTGCCTTTTTAGCTACGGGGAATATATCAACTCCGCCAGATTAACAACACTTTACAATGTTACATTGTTACGTATACATACTTTATTTGACAGTATGAATACGCAGCTATTTAATTGGTAAGAGGATACCGACATTATTAGAGGTACTTAGATAATCTTTGATAGTTACATAGTTTCAAGCGAAATGACAAATGAATCATACAAAAAAGAAAATAGTCGAGTAATTTGTCGGAAAAAATTGTTGGGCAGTGATGAATTCCATGATGGATTGAGTAAAAGATAGTACCAACGTAGCAATGGGTAGTAACATATAATGAATGTAAATCTATATCATCTAGTACGCGGAAGTCCAATATCTTGGTTGATAACAGAGATAATTGAAACTTTTTTATTTCACATGTCTAGTTTTCTCAAGATCTACAAATCCAAAATAATGCCGATTATACACGGCGTTCCATTTCCTCTGCACAGACAACAACTTTGTTTTTTTAAATACAAACCTATATTTTTTATAATTAATTTTGAATCTACATGAAAAGTAAAAGGGACTTTATGTATTGGTATTCATATGAAAAAACTGACGGTCTTTGAGATATTTGGCTTACTATGTTTTTCTAGTAAATTTTTGTCAATGACAATACCGCAAATTTTGCGGTTACCTTAATTAACAAAAAAGATATTTTTAGGCCAAATGTTAGGCAATAATGGTTCTTCAAAACACCATGTCAGAAATTGACCTACAGTATAAGGGGTGCCCAGAAAATGTTGCAAAATATGAAAAATCTCCGTTAATTCAAATGGAACAGCCTGTATATTGTTGATAAGTAAAACGCAGAATTAAATATTCTACAATTTTGCTATAGCATTCCCTATACCTAAGTTCAATATGTTAGGTAAAAACGCAGTATTATAGTAGAAAGTGAGTAAATTTATGCATTACTTCAAATTTACTCCATTAAAAAAAAAAAAAAAACTTCAAAAATTAAAAATAGCATTAGAAAAATGGTTCAAAGTGTTCCCTGTGCAAAAAATAATCCAATAAGTTTATAATAAGTTTAATTATCATTAGATTCTTATGTACATATAATATCTTTATCCATTTTTCAGTATTTATTGATGTAGGCTAGTTTCTATACAAACTGAAACATGTTTGCATTACTATTTGTTGTGAAAATTAAAGAGATTGTTTGAAATATCCAGCGATATTTTCTCAGCATAACTTAATCCTATTTTGGAGTTTTCTCATCACATTTCTTCACATTTGCTATGTTGCAATAATCATCTACTTGTATATCTGGCATTTTAATGTTGCCTAAAGTGAAATAATAATTATTGTGAAGAGTAAATATCAAATTCATGAACAAGATTGCCAATAATGGAAAATGCAAAGGGGCATCATCATCCTGAAACTAGTGTCGATTATTAATATCTGGGGGATTGTACAGTAGCAGTATATGTAACTATGCCAAAAAAATCAAATTTTCTAGTTAAATTGCGTTTGTTGAGAAAAGAACAATCTGTTTAATTTTTTTTTTTTTTGGTTTTATTAAGTTTATAATAATTACTTGAATGGCCTACAAAAATATTCGCGTTCAATACGATTTCACAACAAGTAGTAATGCAAAGATGTTTCAGTTTGTGTAAATACAAGCCTACATCAATAAAAGAACCTAATGATAATTTTTCAAATTGTATTTTTAATATTTGAAGTTTTTTGTTCTTTTTTTAATGGAGTAAATTTGAAGTAATGCATAAATTTACTCATTTTTTACTATACCTAATACTGCATTTTTACCCTAAAATGTTGAACTTAGGTATAGGGAATGCTATAGCAAAGTTGTAGAATATTTAATTCTGCGCTTCGCTTATCAATAATATACAGGCTATTCCATTTGAATTAACGGAGATTTTTCATAGTTTGCTTCATTAAATTTGACATTTTCTGGGCACCCCTTATACTGTAGCTCAGTTTCTGACATGGTGTTTTGAAGAACCATTATTGCCTAATATTTGGTCTAAAAATAACTTTTCTGTTAATTAGCGTAACCGCAAAATTTGCGATATTGTAATTGACAAAAATTTACTAGAAAAACATTGTAAGCCATATATCTCAAAGACCGTCAGTTTTTCCATATGATTACCATACATAAAGTCCCTTCTATTTTTCATGTAGATTCGAAATAAATTATACAAAATACAGGTTTGTATTTAAAAAAACAAAGTTGCTGTCTGTGCAGAGGAAATGGAACATCCTTTACAATCGGCATTATTTTAGGTTTGTAGATCTTGAGAAAACTAGACAGGTGAAATAAAAAGAGTTACAATTATCTCTCTTATCAACCAAGATATTGGACTTCCGCGTACTAGGTGGGCACCCTGTATATAAAACAGAAAGCCGTTAGTTACTTACCGCATGTTACTACGCTTATAACTCGAGAAGAACACCCAAGAAAATCCCGAAATATCCCCGAAAAAAACTTTTTTTTACAATTTTTTGGGACGATTGTTTTGCGGGACACGGGGGGTGGTACGGGACTGGCGGGACACGGTGGGTGGTACTGGACGGGCGGGACACGGGGGTTGTTCGGGACGAGCGAGACACGGGGGGTGGTATGGGACGGGCAGGACACGGGGCGTGGTACGGGACGGGCGAGATACGAGGGGTGGTACCCGTAACAATAAAACATTAAATATCTAAATCAATACTTTTCTAGGCAAGACGAAGTCTACTGGGCTACCTAGTATGTACACTCGGTATTAGAATCGACTCAAACTGCCATAAAACCCGCTAAAATAATGCTTTATTGCGGCACCCGAATGCAAAGCAGTAATAGTACCTATGATCAACTGTATGTAAATTACTACGTATGTAAATTACTATTTATGTGTATACAATACATTTTTCTATTAAATCCAGTTTCATATGCAAGGGTTCATTTATAAACTCCTAAACCGATAATTTCTTAATGCGATCTTAACATATGTATAGTTAAATCGCTATCGCATACAATTTCACTATTTCTAAGTATTTATGTAATTAAGAAATTGCATGAATAAGAATTTGTATGGGGGCAAGATATAAAAGTCTATTACATATTAGGGTGTACCGAAAATCGCCTTTTTTCTGCAATACAATTCTAATTACGCGGAAAACTTGCGCATAGGCGACATTATAAATGAAAATATTAAAAATAAAATTTTTTTTCAAAATTTGAAATCGCGCAGAAGGCCTAAGTTACCAAAAAACTCAAAATACCGGTAAATTTCAAAAAAATTCAAAAATTACAAAAAATACATTTTTTGTTGTAATAGTGAAAAAAGTGTTTTTAAGAGTGTTCTTAATGCATATAAAAAATAATTAGACCCATGCTTGTTTTATTGAATTCGCGCAAAAGGTCTAAAGTTGCAGGTTGTATCGCAAAAAAACGATATTTCATGATTTTCGACGATTTTTAAATATGTGCCAAAACCCATAGTTTTATTTTTAATTTGTAATAGTGTAAACCTCCCTCCCCCCAATCCAGAAAAAATATTTTCAGACCTGTTATTCCTTAACTGTATTCGCGCAAAAGGTCTAAATTATAGTATAAGTTAAGTTATAGAGTCCCGTAAAAACGCCGTTTTCCATATCTGATGAGTGTTTATTTAACACATTAAGGTTTGTAATAGGACTCTTACAAGTGATTTCCAAAAAGCTCATTTCAACATTTAATCGGTGCTGAAATGCACTCCCGGCGAGGACGTGGCTGCAAAGCGAGTCCCACGTGCACCCTACGCAACCAACCAACCGGGGTAAATTTTATTTACAATATTTACAGTAACTATTTACTTTGTACAATGCATATGTTCGTTGTAGGCAAAAGGTTATTTACATAGAAGCCCCTTTGAATTCCGACTTTTAATTAAACGTGGGCATCAGCCGTCTTGATTTTAAAGTAGCTCTAATGTAACCATCTCGATTTTCATGCCCGCACACTTTTTCTGCTGCTTCTGTAACCCGTTTTACACACCTCTCAACTGACTGGGTGTAGCATGGGAATTTGAGATAGTTAAACTCTGGTAGCGCTTTGTCTTTCAATAAAGAAGCAGTGTGTTCAGTTGGCATCTTGGAGAGTAGTGGCGGTGGTGTTAAGGTGCAGATTGACCAATCAATTAGTTTGGTATAATGGTATAGTCGTTTGCACTAAAATTTTAGGTATTTTGAAGTCTCTTACGTAACCTTCAGCCGATGGCTCATATTTGGATTTAAGGATCCTCCTGTAGCCAAGTTCTCTAATGTATAGTCTCTCATCCATTATCATAGCCAACATAATATTTTCAGGGCGGCAACCCTGCCCGCAACTTTAGGTCTTTTGCGCGAATTCAGTAAAACAAGAATGGGTCTCATTACTTTGTGTATGCATTAAGGACACTCTTCGAAACACTTTTCTGACTATTACAACAAAAAATGTATTTTTTTTTGTAATTTTTACATTTTTTTTAATTCACCGCCATTTTGACTTTTTTGGTATCTTTAGGCCTTTTGCGCGATTTCAAATTTTGAAAATTTTTTTAAATATTTTTTTATTTATAATGACGCCTATGCGCAAGTTTTTCGTACTATTAGAATTGTATTGCAGAAAAAACGCGTTTTTCGATCCACCCTATTACATATATGTACTTTAGAGAATGAATGTTCGCATGATGGTGCAGAAAATGTCCTTCAGAACCAACCAATAATTAAAAGAATTTTTTGTGTATTAATTTGTTTTCAGTTTGACTGCCTTTTCGTTTACCTTCTCTATTATTTGAAATAAATTATTATTTGTTTACTGTGTGTTTTGCTATTAATTCTCCAATCAAATCAGTGTTTATAACCAAACAAGCTTAAGATGAACATAGATTCCTGTCTATCTGCTTTGATAAATAATTTTTGTATGGTTCTAAAATTGATTTGTAGCATATTATTAAATTCACTTAAGTAGTGATAAGACGAAATACAATAATTATTTTATTTGCGTGTATATGTCATTAATGGTAATGGGTGTTTGCAAACGCTATAGTACGTAATAATGCAGATATTCAAAGTATCTGAAAAAGAATATATTTCTGCAGCGATCTTCCCATGCATTTCACATTACGTAGCTCTTTTACCTGTTCATAAGCAATTTGCTTTATTACTACAAACATCCAGTTAAATGTTGAAAGTTTCTGTGTGCGACGTTAGGTCTACGTCGCTTGTCGGGTGAGTCGGTTTTAAATCAACCGAGTGTACACTGCGTTATTACATCCGGGATGCCGCAAGGTTCTAATCTAGGACCCTTACTCTTTCTCCTCTTTATTAATGATTTGTCGGATTGTGTGGACGGTCAGATTTTAATGTTCGCAGATGATGTCAAGATTTTTTCAACTATAAATAGCGAAGAGGACTGTACGAAACTTCAGTCAAATTTGTCTAATGTCTCCAATTGGTGAATGAGCAATAAACTGTAGCTTAACATTTCTAAATGTAGAGTTGTTACTTTTACACGTAAAAAAATCCCATTATTATATACATATACCGGAACTTCAATCTCACTTATTAGATGTGATGGAGTCAGAGACTTAGGTGTTCATTTCGACAGCAAATTAAATTTTAATAGTCAAGTCTTAAATGTAGTCTCTTCCGCTAACAGAATGATGGGTTTTATGTTACGTAACATTTTACTAATATATGCACTTTGAAAGTTCTATACTACTCTCTCGTGCGATCAAGAATTGAATATGCTTCTGTTGTATGGAATCCCTTTTATGAAGTTTATAAAAGAACTGTTGAAAGCGTAGAGCGGCGTTTTCTGAAATACTTGTGGTATAAGAGTTTTAACATCTACCCGAATAGAGGTTTTCGTTATGACATTCTGCTTCGTGCGTTTTCGATGACATCTTTGGAGGCTAGACGTATTACATCGGGCCTAGGTTTGCTGTATAAATTAATCCATAATCAAATTGATTGTGCGTATCTCCTTGACAAATTAAACTTCAATATACCTCGAATAAGTTCACGCAGAGTGCACACTTTTCTTCTTCCACAAGCACGCACAAATATATTACTTAAGTCACCTATTTCATTTATTTGTCGATTTTACAACAGATGTAGTACATGTGACATATTTATCTGTTCATGGAATGATTTAAAAAATGATGTAGTAGAGCTTTAAGCTTCATTTACATAGAGGGTAGTGCGAATTGTAGTGTAAGAGTAATGGAAGGTGTATTGTAGTGCGGAAATGCATTTACATAAGAAAAGTAGTGGCGATGCGCCTGCTTTGTTGCGCATGCGTAACGACGATAGTTGATAATGGATGTATAGTCAAATGTAAACACAACAAAACAGCTGTTATCGGCAGATTGTTCTGCGCAGACGCAACGATATAAGTATCGGTAGTGTAGTGGGAATGTTTGGAGTTTGCGAACTTTGGCACTACTTCTCCACTACCGTTACTGTCGCACTGTTTATGTAAATGCTCTCGTTTAAATACATGAGAACTAACTTCGGCACTCCACTACTCTTACACTACAATTCCCACTACCCTCTATGTAAATGAAGCTTTATGCGTTAGGTGTAACTTTCTAGTAACTGTCTATTAACTTTGAATTATAGAATTATTACATTTTAAGGTATTTTTGCATGTTTATAAGTACCTATAGGTTTCCGGGTATTTTTACTTTTAAGATTTTTGTATCTTGTGTATTCTGCATTGTCCTGTTATTGGTACATTATTACTGCTGGGCAGTAAATATTATTATTATTATCATCTTGAATATTATCAATCCCTTCATGAATTTCATTTATACTTTCAATAAAGTAATTAAAACATTCCGCAATTGATTCCGGTTCGATTTCTATACCAGATGCAAATTCAATACATTCAATACTTGCGTCATTATTGTTATTTATTGTTTTCTTAAGCTTCTTCCACATTTTCCTAGAATCACCTCCTGTAGCGTCAATTTAATCCTGGTAATATTTATTTCTCTGAAATGTTATCAGTCTATTATAATAATTTTTAATACTTCTATAATTTGTCCAATAATTATCAGATTGTGTAATTTTCGCTATTTTATATAAAGCATCCTTTTCTTTTAATTAATTAATTAATAATTATATTTCTAAGGAGCAGAAGAGAAGGACTAAAATGATCGATTATTACCAAGATTTGGTACTACAAATTAGGGCACACAACATTAAATATAAAAATAGAAACATTATTCGTTAGCAATATTACAACACGTGTGCTAATGTATATATATTAAACACATAAGTACATAACGCAAAACGAATTAGTAAAGCACAATATAATTATACATAAGTCATGTTTCTATATACATAAGTATTAAACGTAAGTTACATTAAGTTAACAACCGAACATTGTCAGTGGGTAGAATCGTATTGCAAATTTATAATAATCAAAGGTGCTACAATATTATACACGTGTAAATATTCATTCTCTTTTGTAATAGCGTGTTCAATGGCATTTTTTCAATGTTCAGCACTCAGAGTTCTATAGCATTTCTAATGGAAGTTATGATTAGAGTGGACCAATTCGGAGCGAAAGCAGAGGCGTGACTAACGAATTGGTTCCCGCGTGCCGCATCGCACATACGATTACTTAGTAGTATGTTGTCCACGATCGTCGTGTGTGCATGTATAATAGTAGCAGGAAAGTGTATTCACGCCTCTGCTTTCGCTCCGAATTGGTCCACTCTAGTTATGATACTCTAGATACTCTAATAATACTAACAATAAATGATAAATACGCTAAATATTATATGTATTATTGTTATACATACCCCGCTAATGGCTTGAATTGTAATAATTGTTACAGTTAGGGATCTAATGTTTATTACTTACGTATTTTCTTGTTACTTAAATTATGTCGCAGATAAGTCTATTAAGCGGCTTGCAATACTTATACTGCAGAGTACACAATACAATAACACTATTTGCAAAATTATAAATAATAAATAATTGCAGTTAAAACCGTATCTGTTCCTTTTCCGTTAATCACCTTAGCCAATGGATTCATATAATGTCGAGCTAAGTATTGTCGCTATAAGGGGTGCAACAGTAGTTGTACAAACATTACAAGTTATACTACAGAAAATATAGTATGAGTATCTGAATGCTGTACCTGAATTAACATATTCTTATTTAACATAGGAATATTTTATAAAATGGCGCGTGTAGGCGCAGCAAAGGACGGTTTTGTTAGATCTATTAAATGACATACACCGAGTATAAATTTATAAATTCAATTTTACTCCTACAACTCTGTAAATTCTATAAACCAGTACGTTAAATGAATTGTTTCACAATATAACGTATATATTTGCGTTAAAAAGTACGTAACACGCAACGTTAAAGAAATGCTGTCATGCAAGAAGTTTCTTGTTTTTGGAAAACACATTAAATATTATTAAACATGTTAAAAGATTCTGTATATCTACTGACAAATTGTATCAGAAACTGTAGGTTAATTCAAATTTTACTAATATTGTCTGGAAGATTTCTTAGTCGTAGCGGCCTAATATGCTTCTTAGAAAAGTTAAAAACACATTTTATCCCGTTCGGTAATTTTATATTTTACCTTCATCAGAAACTAGTATACAGTTGTAAAATACTGGGAAACATATTATGTTCTACTACAAGTTATATTTGAACAAGTAATATTTGTAAATATTACGGCCAAGAAAAGGAATTATTTCTAATTAAATTTTGTTTATATGTACAGACGAACGGGCTGGACGCCTTCAACGCGATTTATATCAAAAAACAAACATCTACCATGTAAATATCGAGGTAATACCTTCTTATAGGTATACATCTCTGAGTATACCGTGTATTTCATGAATTACTTTATTATTGTTTACAGATTACTTGGCAGTTTTGCAGCTGTAATCGTAGTATATATCCGATTTTCATTTATTTAACTATCTAAGTTCACAACTTTCGTAATTTAAATAGCATGATATACTTTTTATGCGTTATTTAAATCGTGCATCCAATTCCATATCAAAGCTTCCTAATGCGGCCTTTTTTGAGTTACTCCATTTTTTTCAAACATAGGGTCAACTGCAATGTTATAAATTCTGTATTTCTGCAAAGTTACACCTTCGACACTATATCAGCGCCGTCAAATATTAACGTTCATTTCAAATATTTTTTATGGAACGCCCTGTATATTAATGGATGTTTGCATACACTTAATAATTCTACATGATTTATTATCAGACATATTAGACTATATTTTTTACGGTTTTCGAGTTATAAACTCTGTTCTGGTAAAAATCCGTCCTTTTAATGTATGACATATGTGTATTTGGATATCTTAGTAATCCTTGAATATCAGAATAATTGTAATTATGTATTTTATAAATATACATACATAGTCTATATCTGTTAAGTTGGAAGTTAAACAATAGAGTCTTGGGAAAGAAGAAGTTAAATATAGTTTACATGGCAGCCGTCCTGATCTGATCCTGTTTAATATACTCCTTGGATTCTTTTTTGTTGCATTTTCTTATTAAAATATTGTATTTACATTTTTATACGTCATTTGACATTAATTTGGATATTTATTTTTTTGTGAATGTAAAATAAATCTAAAATGTCCTGTTTTCCATAGTTATTTATTGTATTCGCAATACTAATTATTTTGAAATTTAAAGTATATTAAACGAGGACATTTTCGGATTTTTACCAGAAAAATGCTTATAACTCGAATATCTTAAAAAATATAGTCTACTATTACTGATAATGAACGATACAGAATTATTAAGTGCATTCAAAAGTATTATCAAGCTAATTATAATACGGAATATCTAGATAAATAATAGGTTAATGCAACACAACTGATTTTAGTTTGAAAATAAATTATAATACAAACGTTTATAATCGTCTCAATATTTGTTCACCAGGGAATGATTTATATTTAATTGAAGTCTGCAATATTGTAAATATAACAATATAACAAATATAACCTTTTTTACTTTCTTCTTTTTTTTCTTGTATCTTTAGGTAATTGCTTTTTCATTTTAATATCTAATTTCTCTAATTTTAATTACTCTAATTTTCTAACTAATAGTAAATGTATTGTTCCAAACTACAGAAGTAAATAATTATTTACAAAAACTAGAATAATAAAAACCGTGGATATTTTTACACTACATTCTCTTTGAAAGCAGAAAAGAATTTCAAACAGATGCTTATGTTTAAGGAGAAGAGATGCTACAATAGAAATGCATGGACTTTTGGTGTATAATTTAATATATAGTTGAACAAATATATTTAAGTGTAAAATAAAAAAGTTCTGTATCACTGTTTTTATTCACACAACACAACGGTTCCAATATTGTTCATTGTTAAGAATACCCCTACGACTATTTTCAGATTCCTTATCAACAATAATAACAGAAATACAGATATGATAACCCGTAACTTTAAAATCGTAGGAGACATTAAAATAAAATATATTTTAAATCTTACATGCATTTTAGTCCTATGTCAGATATTTTTCAATATTTTTACTTCTTTTAGCAGTATGTGTATATAAATATCCTACAAAAACGTGTAGGAAGGTCAATTCTACGAAAAAGTTAGTAAAAGAAGATAATTAGTGTAATGTCTATATCTGAATTTAATTTTTATAGTTCAACAAGCTTGATTGACATTATGTTATGCAATTAATTGTATAGTATTTGCATTGTCCTAGCAGAATTGGAAAACAACAAACCTAAGAACCAACAGTATTTCCTATTCATATTTTATGAACGAACGTTAATCTTTAGGATGGCAGTATTGTTTAAGCATTTAATATTTAGTAATTCAAATTCACTATCGCAGTTCTCCAACATAAAACATCGCTCGTGACGGTTGATATGTAGAGTATTTCCAACATTTTTTTTCCAGATACCTTCTGGCAACTTTGCTGCACTTCTTACAGATTTGATTCTAAAGCGCAAATCAAAACCCTTACAGGTCTACCAAAATGACGTGGCAGTAATCTATTGTTAATGTAATGTTATATACCGCCAACGTATGAGCCATTATATGCGCGTCTGCGAGTTCTGCAACGTCATACTTTTACCCAACCTCTCTGACTTTAGCGCAACTGCCACGGGATTCTGGTCGACTTGTACTTTCATGTTTCATGGTTTTTGTATTTTTATCTACAGGTTGTTCAAAGATAGTTCTACGCACTATTACTAATTTCATTATTGGATCTATAAAGTTGGTCAAATTAGCAAATATGCAAGGTGTTTTTCACTGATTTTTTTTTTGTATAGTGGGTGCTGTATTGTCTGTCTGGCTATAATTGAAACTCTCGCCGTGTAGTTTTGTGTGTCTAAATTGTGTTCGAATGGTTTTGTGACAGCATAGTATAGCATTTTACAATGCCGCGCCGTTAATCACTTTGCTTCCAACAGTGAATGCTAAGTCGATCGGATTTCAATCCTCCGAGAAAAATGTCACCGACTTTCTGGAGAATTGAAACCCGTTTGCTATCGTTTCGTCACGACTATAGTCAGCCGCCTAACCACTGCGGCTATCGACCCTTTTTAAATTAATATTAAATTAGATTATACACTTTTTCTCTAAAATTACTATTAACGATGCTAAGCATGTTTAAAGAAAATCGTGAAATTTACTTTTCTTTGAATATCTAATAAGAAAGTTATCGGAGAAACAAAATCAGTATTACATCAAACTCATAAAACTGCGCATCTTTCCCCATTTAAGCGTTTTTCTATCTCCAGTAGTTTCTGAGATCCCAATGCTAAACATTCAAAAAAACTCACCCTGTATAATTAGAAAAAGATAATTTATTGTGCACGTATCAATAACTATGTATAACCGCTACATTGCGGGGAATACGGAGTAGCGAAAATGTCTAGCAACAAGTTATTTTTTTTTAATAAATGAACTTATAGTTATGAAATTGTAGTGTGATGAATGGGATTGAGTTCTGCATTTTTTAGAGGACATATGAAATTCATATGACGTAAGTGTTTAGCGCACTTTCGCCATCTTCAACTGTTTTAAATAGCAACGTAGGGCAAAGAAACGCTTATTTCTTGTTTTTTTTCCAAAAATACTAAGAAATCACTAGTTTCTATATCTATCAATTATCTCCAATACATTTTCACAAAATTCTAATCTTCGATTAAAATCATCTTCAATGAATTCTTGATGGTTTTAAATTTTAAAGAGGTAGAACTTATTTTTATGCAAAATGTTTTGTAAAGAATTTGGGTATGGCAGCCAACGAGTACAGCCAGTACTTCTGTTTTGTAAAGATTTCCGGATAATACCATAATTTCTTGCTAGTGCATATATAGATGTTTTAAAATTCTCTTGGACATCTAGTAGGAGACCTGAATTCTTATCTTCATTAGTTGCAGTTTTTATCAGTTTCATTAAATTATAACTGTAAATTTATTCATAAGAGGATGTTGGACTTAAGTCATTGAAAAAGTAACTTACTTCTTCATAGGTATGTTTATATCGCCGTATGCCATTAACATTAATATATGCATTCGATATTTCTCTGATAAATGTGCTATTATTTTCAATTTACTTTAACAAGTGTAGGTATCAAATACAATCATTTAATAAATTGTGTAAAATGTTGACACTTTGTACACAAACAGATTTTTAACTTTCCGAATAAAAAAAACAAACATTTTATATGATCTGTAGAAATACAAGAAAAATAGCATCTGCTTACTGTGGATCCTTCTCTAAGTATGTACATATATCTATTTCATTCCGACATTTCGCCGATGCCGTTCCAGATAGATAACATGTGTAACGAAATCAATATCGTGATTGCAAGGTACTACAGATATAACTACACAACACCTTTTTGCGACTTGTGCGTGTACGCAATCAAGTTGTAGGTGGACTAAAGCTGGCTTTTTAGCAGACAGCGGACAACAAACAACCAAGAGGATTTTAGATTTCCAAAATTTTAGAGTTTCAAGGTCAGTACGCAAAAAGTTAGTTCAACTTCAACTTTTGGCGTACGAAAATGACTGAAAACGATATAAAACGGCATATGTTGACAGTTGTGGTTATGTTATATATTTGATGTGTGCTATTTGATATGTGCTAGGTACTGATAATTTAAGTTTTTTCTATTATCTTTTTCAAATATACATCGATCCCAATTTTTACCTGTTTTTTTTTATTTTTAATAATTTGTATAAAATAAATAACTTTAATATAGGTTTTTTATTTTGCATTTGCGCAATATTTGTATAGACATTTAGGTTCCTTTTATGTCCATATAATCTTAATTATAGCAGTCAATGTATTTCTAAAAGAATTAGGTTAGTTATCATTTTGTTTGAAGTCAATTTTTGTATACTGTCATGTGAAACATACGATAAAAAAGCTGCGTTTGTTTGTTATACGCTGTCTGCTAGAAAGCTTGCATGTGAAGCCACCTTAATTGTAAGCTATAACTATAAATTTAATTTTCATAGAAGTTTGTGATGTAGCATTAATGTATTTCAAAATAAAGGGTTAGTTGCATTTACTTTGCAAAACCAATTCGATGGTTATTTTTTTTAATATTTTTCCATTATCCATTACTGTTTTTTCAACTAAAATAATAAAATTTCAATTGTTTTATTTCCTTAATAATGTGGTATTAGAATTTGAAAAAGCGGAAGAAATAAGCTCCTTTGTAATATTTTACTCGACCTATGTTGCTATTAAAAAAATGGATATGGTGGTGCGGCGCTAAACACCGATGTCACATAAGTTGATATGTCCTGTAAGAAATGCAGAATACAATCCCATTCTTCGCCATCAACGCTACTGGGATAAAGAAAGTGCTAAGCAATCAATGCAAACTATAATTTGTTTGGCTTCAAGGCACATCTTACTTCTAATATAATTTCTATTAGCCGAACAATATTTGCATTTTCCGAATAACAAAAAAAGGAATAACCGTTTTGTGCTCCTCTAATCGCATGCTTTTTTATACAATGAACAATATGTAACCTTTCTTTTGAAGCAATATCTTAAACGTTCTTTTTACATTCACTAATCATGTTGATAGAAGTCTTTGCATTGTGGGGAAATGTTTCTAATGTTTGAGCTTTTTTGCAATAAACAAAAACATAATTTATTGTGAGGAATACAGTTGTTTTTGTTAAGTTATTATTGTTTTGTTTCAAAACGGGTCTCGCTCCGCAGAAAAGTATATATTTCTTAATAATTCCGTTTTGAATAATTTAGTTAATAATTTATGTTTTCCTTTATAAATACGAACAGGCATCTAAACAAGTACTTCATTCTTCGCTTTTATACATTAGGTATACACTAAATATACCTACAAGATTTTTTTTTAAATACGTATTTTCAATTTTCCAATAGGAATTAGAGCACGTTTTTAAAAACATAAACCAATTATTCACTAGGTACTACTTACAAAATGCAGTATTTCTTATATACATATTTAGCTTAAATGAGTAGTTTTAATTCTTATTAAAATATAACCAAAGCAAATGTGTGTTACAGAAAATAAATGTTTCACATAAGTAATCCAATTTCCTACATTGGATCTACATCAGCCACAGGTACGATTTTTTATGAATGGATGGTGAGTTAATGTTTAATATTGCTATCAACTCGTTATGTGCATATGTATAACTATCTAACAGTGAAATCGAACCTACAAGATCATACTTCACCAGATCATATTTAATTAGTAGACTTTTCTTAAGTGGGTAATACAACATCATAAATTACATGTATTTATTGAATAACCTCACTTGAAACGTATTTTCAGACGAATTTCCTATTAAATTTTTACATTTTTGTTTTCATGCAGACAAGCATGTAAAAATTTGATAGGAAATTCGTCCTATAATACACGCTTCAACTCAGGTTATTCAATAAATACATGTATGTAATTTATGATTGTGTATTATGGACTTAAATGGTGTATTATATTATCTAAAAGTGTACCATGACGGAATAACTAGTTTATATTATTAAAAAAACACATGCATGGAAAGTTAACTAATAATAAACACTTTCTATATTTTAGTATCTTGTACCATTTACTGAATTATAAGTATACATACATACATGGAAATGTTCATACTATAACACTTAGGTATGTATATCAAAACCTCTCTATTAAATTCGGAATTGATATCTAATATAAATACATAGATTAGATTAATTGATACGTATATAGGTGTTAAAAGGTATTTGTAATTCATTATTTTAAAAAACTATATCGTTTTTATTGAAAACTAACATAAACATACAAATATACTAAATAATTTGCCACTTACCACAAAACAATTCATTCCTAAACCAACAAAGTAAAGGTATATACTAGGTACAGTGGATTCGTGGAAAGGGTGTAATAAACTTTCATCGTTGCAGAAGAATCCACGTTCATAGGGATGTGCCCACAAAAAAAGGAATAGTATCGGGAATCCAACTGTAAATAATAATACACTATAATCAATATATCCTGTGGTATTAATAAAATCAATGCTCTATTTAAACAAAAATTGTAATGTATGTGTCTAATTTACTAAACTAGTCTTGCTTATATGCACATTAACATTAATAATGAATTATAGAATTACATTTATTCTTACCGCATAATAATAAGAAGACATCTAAAACTACCTTGTACAAAGGTACTTCTAAATACACTTCTGCCATTAGAGAGAAATACTTTATTTCATTACATTAGTAGAATTATTCATGTCATGATTGTCGTTTATTTATTGTAAACCGTGCAACTAGCAGTTGCTTTCATAACATACCGCACTGCGTAAAAGAATACACATACACTTCGTATAACATAGTAAACACAACTATAACCATGCTATACAAATACAACAAACACAATCGACGTATAATTTCTACTACTCGCATGATGCGATATCCGAAACACCTGTATGCCTTTATCCCCACGTTCTTCACTGCCATAACGCATGCGTTGTATAACTACTACATTGCCAGTACCACTTAATGAACTCATATTATAAACGTAAGCGTCGGATACCATAAGAATAAATTTCATAACATAGCCTATCATTGCGCTAGTGGCTTTTGGGCAATACTTCAAAATAGTAAAGTTATAATAATGTAACTATATGCCTTACTTTCGTTGGTCACCTAATCATTTAATCGGAACTAATACCACCGACGACGTTGACGCTTAGCTACCTACTAGGTAGAACATAATGTTAAGTTAAGGTCTAAAAATTGAATCGAAATTTGTAACCACTGCAGTCAACATAATTTATCTACAACAGGGATGAATTATACATCGATTCCGATCCGTTAACCTATTTCAAAGAATCCGCTAATATTAAACAATGGGGCGATATGTGCATAATTATGTATCTAATCAATTTCGAATATTATGTAAGGAATATAGGGGTACTAGCAGGCCCAGCAGACTTCGTTCTGCCTAGAAAAGTATTGATTTATATATTTAATGTTTTATTGTTACGAGTACCACCACCCGTGTCTCGCCCGTCCCGTACCACCCCTCGTGTCTCGCCCGCCGTGTCGCGCCGGTAAAAAAAATTGTCACAACATAACGTAAATATAAACGTCTTCTATCATAAAGATGACGTTGTAAAATCACTCCATACAAAATGAATTTTCTTGATAATTTTTTTTTCGGGGATATTTCGGGAATTTTCTTGGGTATTCTTCTTGTTTGGCCGGAGACCAGTCTGAATTGGTGCGAATCATCGAAATCGGTCCAGGCGTTCTTGAGTTATAAGCGTAGTAACTAATATCGACTTTCTCTTTTATACCGGGTGTATTATGAAAAACCTTTGGTGCTGTAACTTCCTTATATTTTATCTGATTTTAATGAATGATATGTCAAACTAAATCGTTTTTAAAACGCTGTAACCTGTTATTTAAAACAATTTTTTTTGACATTTCGTTTTTGACAGACAGTAGTTAACTTTTTTTTTAATTGTACTACATATTTTTTTTTACTTATTCTAATAAAGATTTATTTCCTGAAGACACCTCCATTAAATTGAAACCCTCCAACTGCTACGTTTAATATAAGATTTGGTGGTATTTCATGACATACTTGTACTATCCTTCTTACTAAATCATCTCTGGTATCAGGTGGAGTCAAATAGACATGATCTTGAATGTAAGACCACGGAAAAAAATCCAGTGGATTTAGATCTGGCGTTCTAGCAGGCCATAGAATAGGTCCGTAAGTGCCCATCCTTCTAAAAAAACCCTTCAATTTCTCGTTTTTTTTAACAAGGGTATCGTTGTTTACAGTTTCATATTCAGAAAAAGAACAAGTAAAATAAATATATAGTACAATTAAAAAAAGACAGCTTGCAGCTGTCTAACAAAAACAAAGTGTAAAAAATAATTCAAAGCGGATCGCGTTACAGTGTTTTTAAGCGATTTAGTTCGACGTATAATTTATTACATTCGGATAAAAAATAAAAAAGCTACAGCACGAAAGGTTTTTCATAATACACCCGGTATAATATATATAGATTTATAGAGTATTCTACATGATTCGACACAATCTCGTACGTATGTACATACATACATATACACGCTAACAACTTGAACGACGAAAGCCTATTGATAGAAGGTTGTGGGAGTTAAAATTAAATGTATCCAGTTTACTACTGTCAACTTTTTATATGACAGGAATGTCGGTGGTTGTCAAATATTTTACCGAACCATCAAACTTTCTCCCACTGGAATACACAATTAATGAGGTTTATACAACGAGTCAATAATGACAGTTATTATTCCCGAGAGCTGAATTTACGAACTGAACCACGTAAGCGGCGAGTGAGTAACTCGGCTCGACAGAATAATAGATAGCCATTAGTGCGAGTTAATATACATTACTTTATCTACGACTAACTGAAGATTACTAAAAAAAAAACAAATCACTTAAACGAAAATATCAATTAATAGATTACATATATCGGTTTTGACGTTTGACAATTAATTAAATACTCGGACTTGTTTATCGTTACTATGATAAAGTTGGTATCATTATGTTCTCATTAGCGGAATGTAGAGAATAATGGTAACGTTACGTCTCATTATACCCTGGTCGCATTTCATTATTCCCTACGGGTATTATGAGTACTATTATCAACCAATAGTGATTAATATAATACCTACTTTATTGTTTAGTCGTAGATAAAGTGGTTTTATAATTTGTCATAGTATTTGACATAACCACTGACATTCTTGTCATACAAAAAGTTGACAATACTAAAATGGATACATTTAATTTTGTGCCCCACTACCTTCTCTTATCAATAGGCTTTCGTAGTTCAAGTTCAAATCCTGTATACATAATGTAGTATGTAAAACAAATGAGCTAAGCATCTTTGCTTCAGTAAATTGACATACAGAGCATTTTAGGTACGGAGGTTAATTAAATCGTTATAAGTTATTCACCTTTCATTTTAGGTATAGGAACACCTAATACAGATTAAAAGAGAATAGTTTGTAGAATCAGAATATCTAATAAAATCCACTGAAATCCGTTTAACACGAACCCGCTTAAGAAGAAATATCGGTTAACACGAAACAATAAAGTGGTCCCGAAAAAGTACTATGTATTTGCATACATTTTTTTTCTGTTAACACGAACAAAAATCGCTTAACACCAACAGATATCGCTTCTTGGAATGAACAAAATACTGAAAACAGCTGCCGCGTCGGCGAGAATAAAAAGGTGTTTGAAATCAAAGAGAATGAGACAATGTTGCTTATCTAAAAAGGACAATACAAAAAATATATCAGATTATTTTTCAAAAATATAAACGTTTTATTTGTTTTTTCAATTGCAAATTATGTATTAAATTTCAGTAATTTTTGTTAATATTTTTGTTTTATTGATTTTTGTTAAAGGCATGCAAACATATCTATGTAAATAAAATGTACTAAACGTAATGTTGTTGAGTACCTATATGTACTACATATATACCTATATACTTTTCGCAATATCCTTTAACACGAACATCTTTTAACACGAACAAATATTTCGGTCCCGTCAGGTTCGTGTTAAACGCATTTCACTATATATACCTTTCCATTAAAAAAAATGTACTTACCGCGGGTTGAACTTATTTATAAGCAACTAAGTTTTTAAACATCCTGTATAATGTTACAGAGAAGAACTTCAAATGTTGTGTACCTACATAATATCAGGTGTGCGTATGCAAAATTTCATTCGTCTCTTTTAGTCCTACGTGACGTAATATCACTATAAAGTAAGATCGGTATCTCTCACTTTGTTTCTTTAATTGCGAATAACTTCGAAGGAATGGTATTTAGGTGTAGGGTATGATACATGCAATATGTGTAAAATTTATCATAGAAGTTGAATTTATAATTTATTTTATAGCATGCTATTTAAAAAATCGAAGTGATATTTATTCAAAAATAGGTATTTTCACGTGATAGTTCATATTCAACCATATCCAACTGCAAAATTTTGGTATAAAATTCCATCCGTTTATATAATAATTTTTATAGGCCCTTCTCACCAATCATCCTGTATAATATTTACATGTTCTGGTATTTTTTATAGTACTAGAAGTGACTATACCGGAATTGTTAATAGAGGAAGATGGCGACTTCCGGTATAACCACAAGCACTAGAAATCAAATAATATTTTAATTGAAGAGAACATAAGCGACTAATATACAATTCTGAATTTTCAAATTTATATTTTGGCGAGAACTGCATAAAGTTCTAATGAACTGTCTCGCTGAGACCCTGTATTAGATTAGCTATTATTTTTAGCGATGGTAACCTTACCCAGTGATTCAATACGATTTGCCTATTGTTTATATTTTATTTATTATTGAAAATTTTGGTCTCTCATCAATCGCGTATATTACGTTTCGATTTTTTATCGTTTATCGCTCTATATTTAGCCTTGCGTGAAACAGTTTGCGATTTTCAATACTATAAACTAGGGCTGGGCGATACCGTCATTTTCGGTATCGGGTATCGTTACCAATCCAGGTATCGATACTTACCGATGTATCGATTCCGTGCACGGTATCGATTACGAGTACTGCAGTCGGTTAAGTATCGACAAGTATGGATGCTTGGAAACCGATACCTTGAATCAATACCTCAAATTGATTCCTTGAATCGATACCTCGGTATCGATACCTAAGACTGATTTGTAGGCATAGATTGATTTCCAATAATTATATTCAGTAGCATATCTACGGTATTCTACTATAAACTATTGTCAGTACAAGTAAAATGCTTAATTATTGCTTATCAGAATGAAACTCTGTAGGAAAAAGCACTAGGGCGAAACCTTTTTTTCCAAAAGAAAAATTAATGATTTTTCTTCGCTTAACATATTTTCTGAAAAGTATAAGTATTTCAAAGCAATTAAAGAGACGGCCAAAGCTTGGGATTGTGGCAAAGGAATTGTATATTCTATTCGCAAAGTAAAGGAAAACCATCTCCCTGCACCTGTATAGAAAATAAAGTGTGTTATCCACAAGAAAACCTGCTTACAAATATATGCTTAACATAGAATATGCAGTTTCATTTTACGCAATATTCCACCCATATTGGAAAAGTACCAATTACAACCTCCAAGAAGCAAGACATTTGTAATAAATTAAGTGGGAAAGGGATTCCTGTTGAGAAACAATTATTATAATGAAATTTGTATTGGTCCACAAGACTCGTTACAAGTGTGCGCCTGATGAAGTGGGTGATATCATTGTACATTAAATCTTGTTGATATTTAAGAACACAGGTGGAAGTATTATACCAAGCATAATACTTCTTCTAAAATGAATGAAATACCAATTCTTATCGAAGATCTTTATAAAAACATGGTAAATCAAAATTGGCAAAGCTATATTAAGGAAGCGTAGCAATTTTCTTATTACCGCTTTCTTACAATTTCTTTTATTTTAGTTGAAAAGGACACGTAAATACTAGACGAACTTCAGAATTAGCTTCAATAATTAATTACTGATTTATCATCTAAATCTTCTGCTAGCTCATCAGACAGTATTTTTTGATCTATTTATTTATTTGATATTCAGTTGTGAAAATAATTTTGAATGTATCAATTAGCCCTACATGTTAAATTTGTATATAATTTTAAAATATTTTATATTTATGTAATAATCCAAAGTAAAATTCTGCTATTTATTTAAACAAAATGTCCAAACGAGTTTATTTTACTTAGGTACATACATCTACCTCTTTTTGCATGTTTCTAGTTTAGATATACGAAATTGCAAGTCTTGTAAGTACAGAGTTTTTTAACCTAAAAAATAAGCAGTTATAAATTTTGAACGTCAAATCCAGTAGTCAAATTTTAAATATAGCCAACCTATTTACTGAAATTACTATGCTAGCAACTACTGGAAATTGGCAACATATCTAATGTGTAAATGTGAAATATATTTGTCTAAGGGTGGGTTTATCAATGTGACGATAAATAAATTAACTTGCAGATAAAATTTTATTCGTAAGATAATTACAATAAAACGTTTATTGAGTGTTAAATAGAAGTTATCTGCAAGATAAAGCATTGTAGTTGCTAAATTTTATCTGCCAGTTAGCAATATCTGTCAGTTACTTAACTAACACTTTTATCCTCACATTGATAAACCCGCCCTAAGTTAAGGAAATTAAAACAGCATTAAATACATATCCAAATATGTAATTTCTTTGTTATTTGAAAAAGTATGTATTTTATTACTATTATAAAAAACTGCTTTTATTTCTAAATTCAAGTCAAATTATAAATTATAGCAATGAAAATAACAGCGTACTAGCAGCGCTATCACAGGAATAATTGTCAAAGATGTTTGATGCATTAAGTTTTGTTTATAAACAAAATGACCATCTGAAATAATGACTTTGTTTTTCGAAACTTTCTCGAGAATGCCCGCATATTTTTAATTTATTTTTTTATCATTCCTCTGTATGTATGTACACTCGGTTGATTTAAAATCGACCCACCCGGCAAGCGACGTAGACCTAACGTCGCACACAGAAACTTTCAACATTTAACTGGATGTTTGTAGTAATAAAGCAATTTGCTTATGAGCAGGTAAAATAGCTACGTAATGTGAAATGAATGGGAAGATCGCTGCAGAAATATATTCTTTTTCAGATACTTTTAATACCTGCCTTATTACGTACTATAGCGTTTGGCAACACCCATTACCATTAATGACATATAAGCGCAAATAAAATAATAATACAAATCAATTTTAAAACCATAAGAAAAATTATTTATCGAAGCAAATAGACAGGAATCTATGTTCATCTTAAGTTTGTTTCGTTAAAAACACTGATTTTATTCGTGAATTTATAGCAAAACACACAGTAAACAAATAATAATTTATGTCAAATAATAGAGAAGGTAAATGAAAAGGCAGTCAAACTGAAAACAAATTAATACACAGAAAAAACTTTTGAATTATTGGTTGGTTCTGAAGGACATTTTCTGCACCATCATGCGAACATTCATTCTCTAAAGTATATGTAATAGGGTGAATCGAAAAACGCGTTTTTTTCTGCAATACAATTCTAATAGCACGGAAAACTTGCGCATAGGCGTCATTATAAATAAAAAAATATTTCAAAAATTTTTTTTCAAAATTTGAAATCGGGCAGAAGGCCTAAAGTTACCAAAAAAAGTCAAAATCCCTGTAAATTAAAAAAAAAATGCAAAAATTACAAAAAAAATACATTTTTTGTTCTAATAGTGAAAAAAGTGTTTTTAAGAGTGTCGGGTCGAGAACGGGTCGATGGCCGCAGTGGTTAGGCGGCTGACTATTGTTGTGAGAGGACGATAGGTGCCGGGGTTCAATTCTCTGGAGGGACGGTGACATTTTTTCAGAGAGTTTAATCCCGGATCGACTTGCCATTCGCTGTTGGGAGCAAAGTGATTAACAGCGCGGCATCATAAAAGGCGATATGATGCTGTCACAAAGCCATTGAACACAACATACACACAAAAACTACACCGCGAGAGTTGCAGTGATAGCCAGACAAGCGATACAGTTTACGGAGTCACTGCAACTAAGCACCCACCACATATAAAAAAAAAAAAAAAAAAAAAAAAAACCATAAAATGTGATTGTAAAATGTACATAACTTTCAATACACCCACTATAATTGAGAATTCTTCTTTAAGTGAGTGTGAGCATGTGCTTGAACGGGAAGGAGGAAGCAAAACATACCACTTTTACTTACTAGCAAATAAAACGATGCTTGCTAGTGAGAAAACTGAAGTGAGATTAGGAAAAGTGAGAATTGTGGCAAATAGAAAGCAGCCATGTTCTGATTTAGGGAACTATTTGGTGACAATAGTTGCGCAAAGTAATGCAGTTGGAAGCATAATAAGCAATACAGAGGCAAGTAACTAAATATCAGCAGGAACATAAGAGTGTACTAAGTATTATGATTATGTTGATGCAACAAAATGCGGCAATATTGCACAACCCAGCATGAAGAACTTCAATTACTATGGCTGATTTAAGCAGAAATATAAATAATTTTAATGGAAAAAGAGGAATGACCGTAGCTAAACGTTGTATTAAACTAATAGAGAATACTGCTTTACTACATAGTTGGTCAGGTTTTTCTAGTTTTTAAGCGGCCATGCCACATTTAATTACATGTATTGGCTCTAGTTACACACATAAAAATTTCTGGGATAAATTCTTATCCTTTCAGTTGGTGTTAAAATATAGATAAGTAATTACCCGAAAAAGTGTTAGTTTTAATCAAATTGAATGTATTTGTTTTCTTTTTCCGATTAAATTACATCTAAATCCCGGAGTTAGACAAAAGGTGATAGGATTGTTGTCTAATAAAGAGAAAGTTAAACACCGATTTAACACCATAAAGACAACAAGTTATCCATCATTGCATAGTTCATAGATCAGGAGATAGATTACATTCAAATGTAAAACATTTTATCTGCTTTGGAGAAACTCAACACCGAAGTTAATCCGAAAAAGTGAAAATGTTATCCTAAAAGAGTTAGATTCGGTTAGATTGCACCTGCTTAATTCCCGCATAAGCATTTTGTTAGAGAAAGGGCAACGTTCCTGTTCTAACACGAATAACGGCTATTCTGAATACTTTGGTTAAAGAAAATGGATGCTAGCTTTGATTTACGCATCAAATATAGGAATCATAAGAAGTAGGTGAAAATAGTGACTTACTAACAAAAGAGATGATAGATGATAAAAGTAAGTACCTGGTATATTATTTATTATAGGTAAACCAGACACATACATATAAAAAAATAAATGTATATATAAAATCTGTAATAAATACAGATCAATATTTTTTACCAACATATATATTCCTCTCTTTTTAGAATATTCTGCATTTCTGACGGTTTTTATAGTACCTGGCAGCAGTGTGCCGGAGGCCTCGGTGCAAAAATGCATTCCTGAACTTCGATTCCCAAAAGCTAATTTGGGGTGGTACTGATGTCAGTAGGATGGCGAGAAGAACGAACTCTAACTCGTCTCGGGGTGACAGTTACCACCTCGGAAGTAAAGAATTTATTCTTTTCGAGATACTAACACTTCTAAGAATAACTGTAACTCCTTTCGGGGTAACTACATCGAAAGATTGGTAGTTCTCCTTTTGAATATAATACTAACACTTCTCAGGATAACCCTAACTCTTTTCTGGGTAACAGTCACTCCCTCGGAAGTTAAGTATTTCTCCTTTTCGAGATTATACTAACACTTTTAAAGATAATTCTTAATTCTTTTCGGGATAACAGTTACTATATCGAGGTTAAGTATTTTTCCTTTCCGAGATGAGGCTAACACTTTAAAAGAAAAGCAACTACCGCAGGGACAATGTTGTTATCACTTCTGAATATAACACTAGCACTTTTTATTCTAATTCCATTAATTTTAACACCAGAAGCGGATGGACGCGAGGGAACACCGAAAAAGTGTTGAAAAAGTTTTAGAATTAACTCTAGATTTTTATGTGTGTAAACGTAACAAAATATTAAATTTGATAGATTTTAATAAGGTATACTTAAAAAGATCTCCGAGAATGAGACTCGTAAAAGCTTAAGATATTACTGGAAAAGAATCCATTAAAAGGTCAAAAAGAAAATCTGGATTTCCTCGAAAAGATTATACAAAGAATTAAAATTAAACCTTATAAAGAGCAAACAACAGTAGATCGTTAGTAATGAAGACTAAACTCTCTTATAGTCGCTAAACAGCACAACAATTAAGATTAGTAGTTATATAGAGATAATTTAGGAGAGGAAAGCGTCAATATATCTAGATCTGAAAGAATAGACCAATACTTAAACGTGTTCACAAATTTAAGGAGGCGAAATTCATTGGATATGTCAAGCGAGAAGTAAATGAAACCAGAAAGAGAACTAAGGACATTACCAGTTAGTACCGAAAAAGATGAGCATCTGATGTGTCAATTGTAGTAAGTAAATGTTCCTAGTGCATATTATGCCGAAACAAAGAAATTCAGAAAAATTCATTGTAACGTTATAATAATAGTAGTAGTAGTATTAGTACAGTAAAACAAAAACAGTTTCAAAGTCCCTAGCGGCAAGTGTTGTATTCCGTTTACTTAACAGTTTTGGTAATACTTTGTTACTAAATTGTGAAAAATCTTTACGTAATAGGAACAAACGGAGTTCGGTTTAGTAATCAGTAAACATGTATAAAACAGTGATACATGCCTGTATTTAAACATCAGATATATTGTAAACTAGCTGGCCCAACAGACTTCGTTCTGCCTAGAAAAGTATTGATTTAGATATTTAACGTTTTATTGTTACGGGTACCACCCCCCGTGTCCCGCCCGTCCCGTACCACCCCCTGTGTCCCGCCCGTCCCGTACCGCCCTCCGTGTCCCATCCGTAAAAAAAATTGACACAACGTAACGTAAACATAAACGTCATCTATCATAAAAATGGCGTCGTAAAATCACTCCATACAAAATGTATGGGAAAATGAATTTTCTTGATAATTTTTTTTTCTTCTTGTTTGGCCGGAGACCTATCCGAATTGGTGCGAATCATCGAAATCGGTCCAGGCGTTCTTGAGTTATAAGCGTAGTAAATAACGGCTTTTTCTTTTATATATATAGATTAGTATACTTTGCTTTTCTGAAACTATAATTTTTTTGTTTTATAGCTTTAGAATATTTTATCAATATAATAGATAATATAGAGGTATATTTTATTAAATTAATCTTAAGTTTTAAAAAATATAATAACCTGAAAAAGCCGGGCTGAAATACAAATGAAAATTCATGTATAATACGATGCAAAAAAGAACATTTAAATTGCACAGTTTTATTTAAATATGCTAACAGTGCGTCTACGATTTGATAACAAGCCTTTTTTATTATAACTGGGATCAAGAACCTTATCCATACGTGGGAAACTAATATTCTTCTGCTTTGATACATACATGTGAGAACATATCACTAATTCATAAAGTAGAATATATAATAATTGTATGATTTATTACATAGATAACTAATATTTACTCTATTAATAATATAGGTCCAAGAATGTAGTACTCCAACATGACGGAACTTAACACAGCAATTCATTCTGCACGAGTGATATGATTTGAACATTTTTCTAAAGTTCGGTAATAAATTTTCTTGTATGTACACATGTGTCAGACTCGAAATAGCATGCGAAGTACATAATATTGAATCTAACGTTAAGATTTTATATCAGCAAACTAAGATTTGGTATATATTTTTTATTACTATTAAATTAATCTAACCTTATAAACTAAACTATAATAAGCTGAGGTTTGACATAAAGATGATCACCCGAAGTATTTAATTCTTTATTATAAACAGACACCAACGATGAAAAATGTTGTAAGTAGTTCGGTGCAAAATATAGCGATATTCATTTGCTACATTTCTTCTTTTATGTATAGCTGTCGTCAAAGCTCAAAGTAATCATGTATATAATAATGATCAATGATAACTAGCATTGTTACTGGTGTTGTAATATATTGTAAATATTAGTGCATTATGATAAAAAAATACGTGTTAGGTAGGAAGTGTTAGATGTTTCTGTATTTATGGAAATTTAGAAAATACTAGGGGTAGATCCAGATTTCATTGATCGTTGAGCAAACGATTACATTTTATATTAGTTGAATGTTTATAGCGCTAAAACATCAGCAATATTCAAAAATTGCATTTCTTAGAATGTCTGAGTGAGAACTATTCATCCAAGTCTTGAGTATGACGCAAGTGATTAGTGATTAGGCATAAGCGTTTGTGTTCACTTAAAATGTATTATTCGCAATATTTCAACAGTCATTATAAAATGTTATATTCTGCAAGATATTCTTTTGTTTCCTTCAATGTATAGGAAAAACATACTTTTATTTCTTCATCGTTAAAATTGTAATACATATGTAGGTATCATATAATATTAAAGCGCGTTTATGTCACTAGAATGATTCTAGTTCTAGTGAGTAGTGGTAGATATGTATGTATGTGTGGAAAGTTAGTTATATTTTATAAGATCCACTTATTGATTGTTTTAAACGGTTATATCTACCCCTTTCCTCAAACTTCTCCTTAACAGTAAATTGCATATACAGTCGAATTTTTGGATCTTGTCTTGATGTCATGTTGACCTTTCTCTCTAATGTACGTTAAATGTCGGTGGTGAATATTTTACGTATATCTGTGTTTAATTACGCTGTTAATGACGTAACGGACAAGATCCAAAAGTTCGACTGTACGTTCGAACACCGGGTCGGCGTTCACCCTATAGCGTCGACCCTTAATACTCTGCGGCTGCACTACCCAATCCCTGGTCTCATAGTTCCAGGGCAACGGGCGTGGCGGGAGTAGACTTCGTATATAGGGGAGGATGCTTGCGCGTAGGCATGGGCATACGCTCCGGTGTCCGGCCGCTAACCGTCGGAATATACGGTGGGTAAGTGAGGCACCCTACGGCGCTTACATAGAGAACTCTGCAGCTGCACTACCCCATCCTTGGTGGCCACACTCAGGGAAACGGGCGTGGCGAGAGAATTTGGCGAAGATAGTAGGGGAGGATAAAAGTCGGTTCGCCGAGGAGTAGTCCGCCCGCTGGTTGTCTGGTTGGGGAAACCTTCGGTTTCATCCTAAAACAACTCAGTGATTCTGGGACCCTACGGTTTCACTGTAGCTGCCGCGGATACTTGATCGCCGGAGGGGCGAAAGAGTTGGCGCGGTTGGCATTTTGGGGTAGGGCTTTTGCCCGGCTGTCCCCGTAGTTCAGGCTTAATTCACGGGCGGGCTGGTTGTACCTCACGGCCAGATTCCGTTTCCCACGCTTGGCCGATAGTAGCCATCCGCAAGGAGGCCTAGGCCCCGTGGGGTTAGATGTGAGGTAGGAGTTCGCTAAAGCGTCTCCAACGGTGACCCGTCCAACGTTGACAAGAAAACTTGTCTAACATGGGTAGCACGGGGGAGAGGAGCCCACCGGTTCGCCGGGCCTCTCCGGTCTCGTGCGGGCAACTGGTTTCGTACCTCTTTGTCCTGAGGAGTGTGTGCATTTCCGTGACGCCGCATACCTAACGGTCGGTCGGCAGCTGGGTGCCCCTTTGGGGTCCAGCAAACACTTACGTGTACATTCGAACACTGTAGGCATATTGGTTTTTATGTGTGGTGGATGCTAAGTTGCAGTTTTACCATGTCTAACTGCTTTAGAAGCACTGATTACACGTCATTAATTCATTAATAATAAATAAATAATTTAATTTAATGTATTAAAGTATTGCCATTTTATTTTTATTATTAAGTTTTTATTTATTTTATTTTTTATTTACTATTTCTATAAATTAAAATGTTAAATTTAGCTAAAAAAATTCTATTAGGTTTCATATAACTTTATTTAATTTATCTTGTTAATGAAAGTATATTTTTTATAATACCTGATCGAGGGCATCATGCTAAAAGGGCGTATAAACATTTCTCGATTTTCATATTTTGTGAAACAGTGTACTTAAAATTATATGTATTTAATGATACTGACATTTGAATAAATGATTAGGTACCACTCAGAACAAATACAGTACCAGAATAGGTTAAAATGAATTTTTAAATCGTTTTTTTTTTTCGTTTCTTGAAAAGTGTGTTTGGTTCATACGCCCTTTTAGCGTGATGCACTCGATATGTCTTATGTATAATCTGTATTCTAATTTCATTAAATCCAGCTTACATACGTATATTGCTTAATATATTACATTGAAATTTAATTTTGTGATAATGTATTTCATATTATACATGTAACACCGAACATAACAATATTTCTGTCTTCCAAAACACAAAATATGAGATGAAGTTGGTACCGTGCTAAGAATATAACTATTTGAATAATATTAATATTCAAGAAAATTTATTAATAAATAGCAAATGAAGTAAAAGATTTTATGTTCCCGTTAAAAGTCTAGTAGAATGTGAAAAATTTATAGAGAACAACTTACTCAAACTTGATATTTCCGCCACTAATGTAAGTGGCTTTTTCAAGAACAAAACTAGGTAAGGAGCACAAAACGTCACAATAACTCGTCGTGTAAACCACGCTAGACAACGCAATTAAAAAAGTAAATTACGTTTTGTGGGCAATAACTGATAGAAAATTACAAGAAAAGTTGATTACTTCGCAAATGGAAGAAATTAAGTTTAAGAAATAATTAATTACCTATTATTATTAATTAAGAAATAATTCACTTAGTCATAACAAACTGATTTTCTAAGTATAAATCTACCATATTAGAAAGTAATCTGCATTCTTAATTTGTAAGGAATAGCACTCTCACAAAATTCCAAGGGCTATCATAAACAAATTATTCTCTCTGTTTACGGACATAAATAATTAAATCATTAAAAGGGTACTAAGACTGTCAGGAACTCAGTGCCACAGTTTTTCACGTATCCACTGTAGGATAGGTCAAAGTTACACATTTATCGATAAAGCATTATTAATGTTACCCCTTCACTGGTAAAGGCGCAATATGCACTAATAAAGTTCCGATTCTCTTAAGTGTTACATGCTAAGCGCTCATTGTATAATTGACAAATCACACCTACTGGTAAAAGCAATAAAAAAGGTTAAATATTAAAGAAGGACTAGTTTTTGCCTATTTGGGGCTATCAGCGTCTCTTCGAATACTCAACTGTACTATACCTTGTTTTATAATAAGAGGAACAAAATTTAAAATCGCCCGCCAAAATATAGGCTTATGATTGGTTAGATGCCAGTGATATTTACACTGCTCAAATTTGCCAATTATTGCCGCCAATTTGCAAATACAGCCGATTGAGTAAATATTTTTGTAAACTATTTTCCAATTTCTTTTTTGTGTTCCTATGGTATTCAAGAAACAAAATTAGTTTTTTTTAACTATTTGCTTGTGATAATGGATTCACAGCCTAGTACAAGTGGATTATCAACATCGCCTCCAAAAAAGTGTGCTACCTTGGGACGTGGACATTTGTCAGGAAAAGCAAGCCGTATTAAACATGTATCAGAAAATTATTGGTGGTTGTCCTAGAAAAAAAGGACACAGATAGTACTGCAAATATCAAACACTTTAGGTAGTGTACTTAAATAAGCGTATATAAACTTCTGTGTATTTATATTCCATAATAAGTATAGGTGTTTCAAGAATAAGTGCTTACCGAATAATTTATGAATATAAAACCAAAGGGCTAATTTCACCACTATCAAAACGATTAGGGAGAAAATCAGTGCTATCTACATTTGACGATACTGTTAAATACTTGATAGACGAGTAGTACATAGTTTTTTATGATGGAGAACTTCCTACTAAACTAAATTTGAAATAAATTAAAAGAAGATGAAAATATATTACCTCAAACGAGTCGTTCTACTTTATATAAATTAATGAGAATTTTTAATTTTAAGTAAGTTTTGTTATTTTAAATGTTTTATAGGTATATTATTTATTTATAGATTTTTAAGACGTAACCGCAAAAGTGTGAAGTATGAAAAAGTGTGAACGTGAAGACATTGTTTTATAGAGACGAACATATTTATCTTCGATTAAAAAATATAGAACTGAAAAACGTCCAATATATTATAAAACATGACTTAATGAAGGACACAAAAAAGCAAAAGAGATGTTAATGTTACAACACGCAATCATTTATAGATGGTGTAACAATGGGTCTAAAAAAATCTGTTGGTAAAGGTAGACCCTTAATTATTTTACATATTAGTTCAAAAAATGGTTTTGTTGACGATGGGTTGTTGGTATTTGAGAGAAGACAAACAGCTGATTACCACGATGAAATAGATGCAGATGTTTTTGAGAGATGGTTCAATAATATACAAAAATGCACATTAACAGTTAATTTGAAAAACATATTGTCTATACTATTATTGTATTTCTTTACTTAAATATTAATAAACATAACATATAGGCATAAACTACTACCATTACTTTTTATAAATGTGATCTGTTCATGAAGTTAAGCACTAAATGTATATTTAAGTAGTAAGTTCAAACTCATATTTCATTTCACTGTATCCATCATTTAAATTTACTACCTAAGGTATGCGTGCTTAAGCGTTTTGTCCCTCTTATTAAAAAACATAGATAATGGGCAGAACTACTGGCAACCGAAGAGTAAAAGAAATAAGTCGACTACTGCTGTTTAGTTAATACTTGAAAAAAACTACATATTTGTGGTCAATGTTTAATTGATCTGCAACATAACATTTCGATTTAAGAACACCAACAATTGCAAAATACAATTTTAGAAAAGATAACAAATGATCTTAAGGACTACATATATAAAGAGTAAATTTGCCTTTTTATTTTATTGGTTGCTGTTTCCAATATATTCTCTGGACTAAACGTGGTGTACGGTGTACAACTGTATACTTTTGTCTTACTTATTGTTGCATCCTAAATATGGTAACAAGCTGGTGTGATAGCAAACTTTAACTAGCTTTATTCATTCTCCTTATACACCTGTATATGATTAGGTTTATTCCTATGAATATTATTAATATAATTAATATAAAAATTGTTAATATAAATATTATATACAATATAATTATCATATTCTTGAGAACGCAATCAATTATGAAAAGTCAATAAGACACAAGGCTATGTTTATATTATTTTTCCTCTGTCACTATCTCTGTGAGTAACAATTACACGCCAGTATTGATAAAAAAATTTCATCATTTACATAAGTGCGCACATGTGCATGTATATGATTAAGATTAGACGGTACTCAACTACGTCTAACTGAAAGCTTTAAGACTATACCACCCTGTACGCTACTACACAAGATGTCATCGATCGATACATGTTTATTGATGCTCACACAGTTAAAGGAAATTAAGATCTAATACTTAATTAACTATAGTATGTAGAACAACATCCGTTTCACTAGATTTACGTACGCATTTACATATTATTGCACAATCTTCCGTATATGTACCATCATTTTTTAAAGTTAACATGATTTAAATATCTTACAAAAATTTATTGAAAAACTAAAACGTTCAGCTTAACTGAATAATATCTACTAGTTTTTAAAGCTCAATAATATACCTACATATATAATGTTCTAAGAATAAATTTTACAAGTTTCGGTATTCTTTTAGTTTCTGGAATGCTACATTTGTTTGTTTTAAGTCATATAAAGGTTTATTCAAACAATAGATTGCCTAGTCGTTGAGAAGAATATGTACGGGTATAATGCGCATACTCGATCCAGTATAGGACAACATGATTACCTACTAGTCAATTTTAAACGCTTGTTGGAACACATTCTGAATATCATGGGGCTAAGATATCCTAGAAATGACACAGCACATATGTACAGTGGACAGCTTCTAAATCGACACTACCGCACCTTATCTACTAATAATTTTATCTACTATAAATCCTAACTGAAGGTCACACAACGTAACCCCCTCTACATTGCTATTAAGGTTTAGGAAATTTCGTAACGGTGTCGATTAAGCTGCTGTCCACTGCACATATGTTGTAATTGTCTTTCTTTCGATTTGAAAAAAAATAAAAATCGTGCTGTTGATTAGCAAACTGTTTGCAAATCGTATGATATTTTTGAAACATCGAGCTAGTAGAACGTGATCTTTGATTAGAAGTAGTTGTAACACAATTTTATTATTATTGCACGAGTTCCATGCGATTTCATTTTTTCTTATCCTGTAGTTAGACGCGGGTGAACACGTTTTTCCTGGAGGTTAGATTTCGTCATTTGTTGTGAAATCGTAAAACTTGCAAGAAATGGCTATAGATTCTTCGATACACATTGAGAAATTGAAACGAAGTGAGAACATGAAAATTTGCTATGGAAAAAATGTTGGATTTTTGTAGTTTTGACAAATTTATAGATAATCCGTGTAGTGAAACGGATGAAAGCAAATTAAGGAAAACAAAAGCTCGCATCGTTTTGTCAGTAGATTCAGTAGATGTATGTGTACACATTCAAATTTAACTGCTGCATCTGAAATATGGAAAGCTTTAAAGGAGTTATATGATAATAAGGGTCTTACGAGACAAATTAGATTATTGCGAAAGTTAACAACACTACGGTTAGATAGTTGTAATTCTATGAGTGATTATGTAAATGAAATCATTGGTACGGCAAACAAATTAAAGGGTGTTGGTTTTAATATCACAGAAGAATGGATTGGTGCTATAATGTTAACCGGACTAACCGATAGTTACAAACCATTTATAATGGGTATTGAAAGTAGTGGAGTAAAAATAAATGGTGATGTAATAAAATCAAAATCACTTGATGGAAATTACAGTGAATCATCAGAAAGTGTTTTTCTTTAAGTAAAAGTAAAAATAAGAAAGCTAATGTCTCCCAAAGAAAGCCGATAAAATGTTACAGTTGTAAGCAGAAGGGGCACATAGCGAGTAAGTGTTCTGAAAAGGTAAATGTGAATACTTCGAAGAAACCACATAAATCGGATAAATGTGAATCAAGGGTTGCATTTAGAGCGGCATATTTCTCTCATGAAAATAATCTAAATTGCAACACATCACATGACGTCAAATGCAAAGTGTATGTCACAGATAAGCACATCAGAAATTAAAAAGATTAGGACGGGAAATAACGGAAAGATGAAAATAATTGGAGCTGGAAGCACTACTTTGCCTTTAAACGGAACTGAAGTTGAAGTAAAAAAAGTGTTGTTGGTACCTGAATTGTCAGCAAATTTATTATCGGTGGCTCAGATGACAAGCAATGGTAACACAGTAGTATTTAATAAGGATGGATGTAGTGTGTATAATCAAAACAATGATTTTTTGATGTATACTGAACTTTCATCTGGTGTTTACAAGATCAAGATGGAAAACGCATTATGCATGGCTCTTCGTTAGACTTGATGACATGGCATCGACGATTGGATCATATCAATTTGCAGATTTACGTAAGATGAGAAATGGTATAGTAAATGGTATGAACTTTCCCGAACCAGAAAATGCTACAAGCATGTGTGAAGTATGTGCAGAAGGTAAGCAAACCAGACAACCATTTAAATCCGTAAAAAAGAGCAAATGATTTGTTAGATCTAATTCATTCTGATTTATGTGGCCTCATGGATCAAAAATCAAGATATTTCATGACTGTCATTGATGATCATTCACGTAAACTATTTGTTTATTTTCTAAGTTCAAAGGCAGATGTGTGTGTGTGATGTATTTGAACAAGTGGTTGGAACCCAAACAGAACGGAAAATCAAGGTCATACGTACAGATAAGGGTAAATAGTGTTGTAATCGAGAGTTCGAAAAATTCTATGAGAAGTACGGTATTATTCATCACACCACGAATGTGTATACTCCTCAGCAGAACGGTGTTGCGGCACGCATGAACCGCACCATTGTTGAACGTGCGAAATGTATGATTTTTGATGCCAAATTGGATAAGTCATGTTGGGTAAAGGCAGTGAACACAGCTAGAAGGCAAGGAAATCGTCGTGTATTTATTATACAAAGAATTCGCGACTGATTGTTGCCATTTATGTCGACGATTTACTAATTTTTTGGAAAGATGTTAATGACCGTAACCATTTAAAAAAGGTTTTGAGTGAACCATTCAACATGAAAGACATGGTTAAATTTGGAATGGCTGAGTGTAAACCAGTAACTACACCTACTCGTCCAAATCAAAAACTGTCAATTGACATGTGCAGTAACGATGACACTATAGACAATGTTCCATACCAGGAAGCTGTAGGTAGTTTGTTATATTTGGCACAAGGAACAAGACCGGATATAGCATACGCAGTAAATGACGTAAGTCGATTCAATAATAGACACGGTACGGCTCACTGGCAAACAGTAAAACGTATTTTCCGATATTTGAAGGGAACAGTGAATATGAAACTTAACTACAGTAGTAACCAGACGTTAATTAGTTACTCAGACGCTGATTGGGCAGCTGATGTAGACAAACGCCGATCACGTACAGGCTATGTCTTTAAGATGTGTGGAGGTGCAATTTCATGGTCAAGCAAGCGACAGCCAACTATAGCTTTATCAACAACGGAAATCGAGTATATGGCTCTTTCCTCAGCCATTCAGGAAGCAATGCGGCGGAAACAATTGGGCCAAGATTTGGACCTAACATTTAAAACCCATCCAACAACCATCGCGTGTGATAACCAAAGTGCAATAAGCTTAAGCCAGTCAGATGGATACCGAGCCAGATTAAAGCATATAGACGTCCGTCATTATTACATCAGAGATAGAATTGAGGACAAAACAGTTGCAATCAAGTAGGTGTCAACAGACGAAATGGTGGCCGACAGTCTAATCAAGGCAATATCAAGAAAGAAAACGGAACTATGTACTAAAGAAATGGGATTAATTAGTTGTAATGAAACTTAAAGTGCATAAGATTCCATTAAGTGGGAGTGTTAACTACAAGTATATAGCTAACTTCACTTGATATACATATGTCAATTACTATATTTACATGTTAGATATATATAGCAATAGTAATGTTACACATGTATGTATAGATATAGATAACGTGTTTTCTTCCGTAAACTACATAAGTTAAGAATATTCTGTTCGTTTGATTCGAATCGAATGGATGACAATTTTTAAAAGTTGTTAAAGTTAAACTTGACACACCAAAAAAGATAAAATGCTTCGAATATATTAGATATCACCGTTCACGTAAAAATGAACATTTTGCGTAAGTTTTATTGCAATATTAATAGTAACCCATGAAATACTTGAATTTTTCTTGAATACGCATTGTGTTTATCAAGTAACCCAATTATTTAGTTTTCGACATCCAGACAAATATGTTTTACGCTAAAATATTATACACGTACATTTTGGATTTGAAACTCAAATTCATATCTGAAATTTAAAGGTGTTGTAACTCACCAATGCAACCACTTTGCGTAATTTTTAACGACGCAATATCATCCGATCAAATAAATGATTTTTTTTTTAAATAAGAATTATGCTTATAAAGTAACTTTTTTAACTATCAATATCAACATCTATCAATAATATGTTTCACGCAATCAGACTTAACAGCATCGAAAATATTATACACGTCACAATTTGGGCTTGAAAGTAGAATTTAATATGAAATTTGAAGAGTTCATAATTCACCAATGCAACGAGGTTCTTTACGGGCACATAATTATTACAAAACCATTTGTAGATGAGAAGTTGTTAATTATACATACTGACATATACAATAGAAGAGATTACAAATTGGACTGCGCGGTAAATATGTAATGTGACACGTTTGTTATTGGTAACGTTTTGTGTGTTTATATGTGGTGGTTACGTATTATCATCGTAGTTATATACTTTGAAATTATTGTTAGAAATTGCATTTTGACATGAACTTATTCGGATAATATTTAGAAATTTCTAATCTTATTAAAATTTATCTATGATAAAGCACAGATGTCAATCGCTTTTGCGGCTAAATGCAGGTCTTATTTGTCAGCATCAAAGATAAAACAACATCTACATCATCTAACGCTTTCCGCACATATTACAAGCGAAACTGTAGTCTCACACCTTCAAAACCTGTAAAACTAAGGTTAGGTACAATTAATCCACACTAAACCAGAACATTAAAGAAAATAAATTGTGGTCCAGTGAGCCGGCATCGATTACGCTGCAGTATGTGAATCGATCAACGTTGGCAAGCCGCAGAAAGAGGAGGATTTTTGGAAGAATACTGGAACATTTTGAAATACACATACATATACTATACTCACACATTAAATTGTGATAATGTGTCTATTATGAATATAGGGATTTCTTACTTATTTCATTTTAATAAAGGTTGTTTTTCTTTATTTTATTAAAAACACATATACGACCAAAAGTAGAGGATCTTAATTATTAGAACTAAACACCAAGGCTAATCCGAAAGGGCTGTAGGTCCACGAATGAAAGTTTAAGGAAGATTCTACAAGATAGCTATAAAGGTAAACTCCACAATTTTACACGGTATTGTTCAAACTTTTATGATGAAAGAAGAAGGAAAGTAAACACTAATAAATACATATGTAGCTGCATTTAGTGTTTATATGAGGATTTACCATGACGTACATCAAGTAGGTATTGCGGAATAATCAACGTCGGCGCATGTATCGGTTTTCCATATCCGGATCGGTGGCGTGATTAATTTTGCATTGTAGTATAAGAACTCAACATAAGGTATTCTCTTAATATCCAACGCGAGAATAGCTCTTCCGCTCTATGGATTAAGCAAACCAACCTCACATAATCATTCACGTCACACGAAACACTGATTACTCCGCAATGCCAAATTGATGTATGTTCTGATATTCTCGCATAAATACGTATTATATTTATATGTTTGTGGTATCTGGTAATGTCGGTGACGTGTACTGTTGTCTATGTGACCATAAAATTAGAGACCAGAATATTACTAAAGCGCGATTACTACATCAACTAGATCAGGAACTGGGAGGAAACGAAGTAGTTGGATTAATGATGGATTCTTCGCCATCAGCTGGCATCGTTAGCATCAGCACAGAACTCGTGGAGACTCAGTTGACGGATCGTCTGCACATTTCATTAGGTTGAGAAAGTGACACAGCAGGACAGGAATGTCGAAACTGCTATAGGTTATACGTCAAGCTGCAAACTTTTGTAGTAAATAAAACCAGTGATGTGGTTCTTATTTAAGAATCCTGGATCACTAAAGGTTAAGTGGGTGGCTTAGGGGATGAACACTGACTTACTTACTAGCTACTGCTGGAAAAGGAACCTACCTAAATTTCAGTTCCGCTTCATATTCAGCTCCGACATACCCGTATCGCAAAGTACACATATGAACAAAAGTCTACATACAATAATCCGCCAACATTTCACTGTTCCACTTACCCTGATAACGTTTTTCGATAACAGAAATGTCTTGATGAAATCTCTCGCCGTGTTCATCACTGACGTCGCCGAGGTTTAGGGGAAAGAAATCTAGATGAGAGTGTAAACAATGAATTTAAAAATTCATGTTACAGCCCAGTTCATGGTAACTTCTGAGAAGTTCATTCACAATTGCTATGTAATTGTTAGATTTTGTGTTTCCTAGAAAATGTTGAGTCATACTCTTAAAAGCAGTCCAAGCACCACGTTCACTCTCAAATTGTGCATCTTGTTGTAGATGTTTAATTTGGGGTCCTATACAACCATTCCCTCTTTAAGTTTTGCATTTGGATTATATGTTTGTTCACGCCAAATCATAGGTCTTGTAAATGACATAGCATTGTTCTTAGCGTTTGACCAGCCCTTAAGACTAACAGCACACCGTGAGCAGCAAATGTGAGGAGTCTTGTCCTCATTATTAATTTTTAGACCTAAATAGTGAAAATATAAATTTTCTATTAAGACGTAATATTCCGTTTGTCGTTGGGTAATGAATTCTCCACATACATAACAGAAGCTGTTGGGATTAGTTGAACACACACGGGACGTCATGAAATAACAAGACATTCAGCTATCACAAACAAACTAAAATTGATTCTAAAGAGCCGTGTGTAGCACATTATACACAAACACAGCCGGAAATCTACAAATTCCTAATTTCGTTAGCTTCAGAACACAAATGGGCGCGGTTTAAATGCTGTGATGTAGAAAACAGGCAAGAACATGTTCAGACATGTTCACTCAATGCTCGGCACTACAATATATCTTGTAATGTCTTTCTTATATTTTTTGAAAAAGCCATTTACAAAAATTTCTCAAAATCCTGATGTGATAGACCAAATTTCAGAATCAGCATGTAAAACGGCATAAACTACACCTAACGGTATATGAGAAAAAAATTGTGTTGGACAGTGTTAACAAAAGTTTATACTAAAATCATTAAATAGATTTTTCAAGTAAAAATAAACTTAAGAATTAACCTGCCGTTCCGTATATTATTAGCTAATTATGATTGCGTTACAGTAATCTTTAATTTCTCTTTCCATATCCTATGTATTCTCACAAAAGAGTCTTTCCATTCGTTATGGGTTTTATTCAAGGATGCGCGTTGTTATTTGTCTGTCTCTTGGTTATCGCAAGGAATGTGCGATTTCAGTCCTGTGTATGTATCTTTGCAGAGTATGTACTGGATATGGTTTAAATTAATCGAATGTAGGCTTTCACGGCCACTGTTCCATAAAGTGGTAGTGTGTGGTAGTGACACCAGAAGCAGTCACGTAATCGATTACAATGACGTGAAGATACTAGCCAGAAGCAATCAGTACTACCCACGGATAGTGAGAGAATCCCTGAAAATAATGAAGAACCCGAACAACGTCAACTGGGAAGACGGATACAGATTGAGTAAGGTATGGAAGTTGGCGGTGGAGATCCCGGAGCAGCAAGGACCATCAAAGACGCATACGAGACCATCCCACACGAATCGAGGAGAAGCATCGGATACGGATCAGAGGACAATAACGGACACGGTTCAGCGGACTGGAACAGATACGCATCACTGGAGCGGAGTAGGGACTGGGTATATAACGAGGAGCAGAAGGCATCAACATCAGTCTTTAGAGAACTTCTGAAGAAGCTGACAGTATGGTCAGTGACACGTCAAGTTTGTTTCAACGATCACGGCAACACCCGAAAGATACATCTTTATGGTTTAAGTTACTTCTTATATATTCTGTGGCGGATATGTACCATAGCAGACATAAGAATTGAATCACCTATTTTGCGGGGTGCCAGATCATTTGCAATACATACAGCCCAATTTCCCTTATCCAAAAGGCGTCAGTTTTCTACCTAGTGTTTTTTTTTGTTTTTTTCGAAGTTCACTAATTACGCTCACTCAAACTTAAAATTTACGAAAATAATGGAGCTTTTTCTCAATTTTTCAGTTTGTCTGCCTAGAGGACATCTGAACACACATTATTTATCGGTGACAATTACGTTAAATACTTGGAAAATTAAAACTTCCGCTTTTGATGAAACTGTAAACTCAGCCGCTAGCTTTGTGACTATTTATTTAGTGATTGTGCCTACAGTTTCATCAAAAGCGGAATTAATACTTCGAAAAAATCATCATTTTCTATAGCCACATTCATCACACAATCATTTGTAATCACCCAATTAATCTATAAATCGATCAGATAAACGAACAATATAATAATACAATCATTGTAAAATAAAAGTATTTAATTATTTGTATTAGCAAATCCGTAGCTACATTAGAGGTCTTTCTAAGAAGTAAATATCCATCTATTAGTATAATTAATAAGGATCGAGTAGTATTTTATATATCGCAAATTATGTGTATACGACGACTAACACATACCATATATTGATAAATATTACAGCGGACACTATGATAATGCTATTTGTAGGTGTATTCACAGTGCATGCTATTGCGGAAAATATTACTACCTAATGTCTTTATACTTATGTCTAAAATATTTTACAGCTTACAGTCGCTGGCACTTTACAGTTGACCAAGTTGTTTGTCTGTTTATATTTCGCTACCTGATTTGATGGCTTTTCGATTCAATACATCTTTCTTTTATAGTACCTGAATTAAGATGGAGTGTATTTTCAAAATGATATTATTAATAAACATTCTTATGTAATTCAGTTTGTAATATTATATATATCTTGATGATTATCTTTTTTGCCACCTTTATTTCAATAACAATAACTTCATGCTTGCATGCTTGTATATCGAATCGACCTGTACCCGGTTATCCAAACTCTTCGACATGTAATCACAATAAACTAATATATTGTACTTATCTTTCAATTCTTGAAAAATTTCCACTTGTTGTTCCAATTTAATAAATTGGCATTTAATTAATTGTTTTATTAACCTTCAAGGGGAAATATTTCAGGAATAACTCTAATAGAACTCATGCACTTAAGCTGAATGGCTTTGTGTCTGACTTTCTTTCTGTTACATCGGGAATAGCTCAAGTCTCGCACCTAGACCCATTATCGTTTATTATGTATATCAATGATATATCAACCTGCTTTTGCCATTCCAACTTCTTACTATTCACAGACGACTTAAAAATCTTCTGTCAGATTAATACATTGTCTGATCAATTTAACTTGCAGTTAGATCTTTCTCGTCTTCATTACTACTGTATTAAGAATAAATATTTTTAAATTACAATAAATGTAAGTATATCTCTTTTTCTAGAAACCGCGTCATTTACTATCCATATTTATTGGGCAGTCATTTCTTGGAGCATACGGTTGATATTTACGATTTGGGTGTAATTTTTGGCAGCTAATTACTGTTTAACCGTCATATTGATTTTATTGCGCCCAAGTCGCTTCGAAGTCTGGGTTTTATTATATCTTCTACCAAGTCTTTTACATACATGAAGTCTATAATCTTCTTGTTTTATGCATACGTTTACAGCGTACTTAATTATGCTAGCGTCATCTGGAATCTCCAATATAATATTTACACTACTAGACTTGAATCTGTTCAAAAAAGGTTTGTTAATCATCTATTAAGGAAATACAATATGCCTCGTTATAGTTACATCGCTGCACTTGTTGAATTTAGTCTCGCACCACTGAAAACTCGTAGGGAATGTACGGACATGAGCTGTTTGTTTAAAATTTGTAATGGTTTAATGGATGCACCTCACATTCTTGCATCGATTGACATTAATGTCCCAGCATTCTCAACACGCAGTATGGCCCTTTTTAGACCACCATTGGCTAAAACCAATTCATACAGCAACTCTCCCATACTACGGCTTCTGCATGATTACAAACATATATTATAATTCAATCGACATTTTCAATAATACCTTTCGTTCATTTAAACAAAAAATTTAAATCATTTCTTTTGTCTTTAATGTTTTGTGGATTGCATTTTGTAAACTGTTAATATGTTAACATGTGATATTTTTCGTTTTACTCATTTACCAAACTATGAGAGGGGAAAATATTAAACAATTTGTAAGATCTTTTTTGTATATGTATAAAATTTTCTACAACAAAATCCCGATAGTAGTATTCTAACTGTTCTAGTTTTCGAGTTCTACTAATTACAAACGTGTTCCACAAGAAAGATCTGACAGATTTATAAATTACTTTATCACCATCGTATGTTGGATATGGAAATTATCTGATAAACTTGTTGTTGTTTCTGCATAGCAGCCTATTACCATTTCGTTTTGCGCTCATAATTACTCTACAATTCAAATTAAATATTGATCGTGGTCAACACAATAAAAGTGTGTAGCTAAACTAAACTTAGTATATTTTAGAAAAGGCACGATATGCATCAGTGATTGCGTAGTCTCACTTAGACCTTCGAACTAACTTCGGTCGACCCTCATGCGTGCTGCTTTAATTTCTGCGCTTTAGTTATAAATACAAGATTATAATTTATTATCCAGTATGTCTCGTATTTAAAAGTATACTGCTGCGGAAACATATTTCTATCAGAGTGCTAGACAAATATTTTAAGTACCACACTATTTAGCTAGATGCATAGCCTGCATTCAATGACATAAATTATCGTGTATATTTTGTCATTTATTTTGCTTTTACTAAAAGGAAGCAATAATTTAAAGTAATAAACGATATCATAACATTTTATAGTTACGATCTATTCCTTAAGACAAAATTAATGTTATGACTTTAACAAGTTTCTAAAAGAGGCCTATATATCTTTTAAAATATGCTACCAATGCAACGTAATAATAAACATACTTAAGCACTGTATACAAGTATTTCCTATAAGCCAGCACAGCAAACATAAACGAGAAATCATATTCATACTAACTCCAACAAATTAATGATGTTAAAAATGTTCTTATCAAGGTTAAATAACGGTAGAAATAGTCCTTCGAATCGTCATATTAGCTATACCATTAAAATGATACAAAATATTATTGATTCAGACAATTTCCATATATTATTAATATGATTTGTGATTTAAACTTTGCAATGAAGATGCTGGTGCAAAGACAGTACGTTAGTATATTCAGTGGTGTACTCAGATGGATTGAAAATTACAGACACATCTATTTATGAAGTTGATTGGCAAATAAGCATTAGGTCAGTTTCTATGTCTCTAACACACTAGGTGAACGTTGAGCGCTAGCATACTACAAACTAAAGTATATGCTATAGCAAGCACAGGTCCGTCACTATTCGAGAGGCAAGTGCTCTGGATGTTTGGCTATAGAAGGAAACCAGAAAGTCGACAGACACAAATGCATGAAACACAGTTTTTATAGCGCTGAGACCCGCCCATGTAATGATCTTATAAATAAAATAGATTATGAGCATAGTCTTAACCGTAAAACCTTGTAGCTACAGGTGGAGGATCATCGGTCAAGATCTAGTAATAGGACAAGACAAGATATACTTACGTATGACAGGAACAGACTACAATAGATCGCCAAGATAATTACCCTGCCCCAGGATAATTAGACTGCCAATTGAAAAACTATTTGGTACCTTGGAAATAGTCTGATCTGATATGCAGATTATGTTATCACTCTTTCACGTACTGTGCCATTGTAACACGTATAATACCGTTAGAAGAAAAACTTATCGTAGAGAAAGTGAGCATTAAAGAGGTAAGGGGATTATTTATCAGAGATATTATTTTGCCTATATCTATAGAACGATGAGAGATTCCTATAACCGTGAACCGCAATAGGCACAAATTCTAACTGCATTTCCGGTAGATTTTCAATAGGATCACTACTCCAAGAGTAATAGGAAATAATGGGATAATATTTTTTATGAAAAAGAGTAAAAATGATGCGTTTTAAGTTGAGTTCTTTGTAAAACCCTGCTAATATAAACGATTATTTAATTCTAACTTGCCTCTACAGATAATTTCTACGGAAGGAATAGGCCACATTGAATAAAAGGACACTATCTCGACGTATTTCTCCTTCTTTATTATTACTTAACATTCATAACCACAGATATTCTCGGTTAGTGGTTTTATTTAACTAGATATGTTAGTACAAGGTATAACACGTAACAGTTCACAGTACAACCGCCATTACTTTCTATTTCTGAATCAGTCGTAACAACTTTTTAAACTAGAAATAAACTAAAAACTCTTATACTATATACTAAAATGACTTGGTGAGTATTACATATATCTACATTGAATGACCATCGCGATCGCCTGATTTGTTTCCCTTAGACTTCTTTTTGTGAGGCCATCTAAAAATTAAGATTTATAAAATTCAACCGATTAGTCTAAACTGCGACAACGTACCGTAAAACCGGGTGACTTGGGACACTTTTTCATCTTTTTGGTGAATATCTTCTACGGTTTTGTATGCAATATATGAAGCTTTTGCATTTAACAGTATGGTTACCTCAACAACCAGTTGCACTGAGTTTAAAAAATTTAGATCCTCATGGATTCCGAATTTTTTAAAAAAACTTTGGTGTCCCAAGTATCCTGAATGGAGGATACTTGGGACAGTTATTTTTAAATGCATTTAAAGCATGTTAAATGCATATTGGGACATGTGGTATGATAGAGGAGACTTGGGACAGTAACTTAGTTTTAAAAAAACTCGAAAAAAAAAAAAAACAAAAGCAAAAATATTTATTCTAAACACAGCACAAAGTTATTTTTGGCAATAGCGGGATTCAAACTAGGAACACAACTCTTTGGAATGATTAATAAATAACTAAGATTATGTAAATAATAGAAACAAATCACAAAAATTCTTATATTTACAAAAAAAATACGTAATTCACAGCTCAAAAAAAAATTTCCTCTTTTATATGTGGGGTTTGCCAACTTCTTGTTGATTTGTGATGGGAAAACTGTGGCTACATCTTCAACAATTGGGAAAATGTAGCACTTCAGTTGAGAATTAAATCTCATACACTTTACTTCATAGCCCTTGCCTGAAATAATGTTGTTGATCCGGCAAACAAACTGTTTGTTTCTTTCTTTTTTTGTTCCTTTGTCATAAAGGAAGTCACATAAAACAAAATCTCCTACTTCCATTTCCTTTCCATTGCAGTTATCTTTTAGAGTTTGTTCATCTTCCACTTGATTACGGCGATTGGATTCAGTCTGCATAGTAAAATCATTGTTGTTTCCTTCAGGTACGTCAGAATTTGACTTAATTTCTTCCTCGGCGCTTTCGTTTTCAGGTTCATTCTCATTAGAGCTTGACTGATCCACTTCATGTGTATTTTTATCCAGATTTGCTCTGGTTATTCCAGTTCCTGGAGCCACGTTATTCTTCTTTTTTCGTGCTGGTCGCAATGGCTGCGTGCGGTCAGCTTGGTTGCTTCTTATAGTCTCTTCAAAAACAGCACACCAATCTGTTCCGGTTTGATCGAAATTTCGGTCAATATTTGGGAGTCTCTTTAGAACCTCATTTCTATTTATTGGAACTAATCCACAAGCTCTAAAACCAGATATAGCATTTTCTTTCAGATTTGCAATCGATTCTAAAGCTTTATTCAGTTGTTCGAGAAATTGTGCTTTTGGCATCGTTCCTCTGTGTTTTTTCTTCCACTCCAGCAAGGTGGTTTTCCAGGCTCGTTTGAATGGGCGAAAAAATGAAACGTCCAATGGCTGGGTCAAGTGGGTGCTATTAGGGGGTAATAAAACGAAACTGATGTTATGATTTTCACACTTTTCTAATACGGAAATTGAAACGTGGCTAGCAAGGTTGTCTCCAATAATCATTTTGGGTCCGTCCAGTTTGCGTAAATATTCGAACGCAACTTTATTAAACCAGTTTTCAAAAAGGGCACTGTCAAACCAGCCACTTGAACTACAATTGTATACTGCGCCTTTTGGGCCATTTTCGGTCCAACTGTCATAAACGTGTTTAGATTTATATACAATGTACACCGGCAGTAGTTCTCCACTTCCTGTTATTGCAAACATAACAGAATGGCTGCTTTTCGTGGCATCGATGACCCTTTCAGTGTGTTTTGTACCCCTAAGAACAATAACCTTTTCCTGGCCGGGATCATCACTAACATTCGTTTCATCATAATTCAGCAAATTTTCCGGTTTAATGTCTATCAAAGTCTCCTCTACTCGATTAAAGTAGTCATTAATGACCTCTACACTGACTTGGGCACGGGACCTTTTCACATTTTCACATAACCGTAATGTTAGCCTTTCTTTGTTTCTTTTCAGAAAATTATTCAACCACTGTCGCCCAGGCAAATTATTTGTAAACCGCCTCATTTGGACCCCTTTCCGATCAAGGAACTGCTTAACTAATCGTCTTACGCCCATAGGAGTAAAAGGCAAACGCCACTTGGCAGATATTAGTAACCCATTAACAATGTGTTCTTCGTCAATTTTTGTAAACGCTGTCTGCCCTCCTGGTTTTCTACCATTTCGGCCTTTATACTTACGGTGGATTGTTGACTTTGGGACGTTGTACCGCTCACTTGCTTGGCGCAGTGATAATGATCCTTCTACAACGGCCGTTACAGCTCTTTCTAAACTTTCATCGTCGAAGTCTTTATACTTCCTGGATCCAGGCTTCCGCTGATAGTAATTTGGCATGTTTCTTGCGCTGTCCCAAGACTCCTACAAAATACACACGTATTTTAAAACTAGTAAAAGTTAGGTTACCGAGTCATATTTTCAAATAATTATGAATGTAATATCTTTAGAAAGAATAGTATAATCGGATTATCATGAAACAAAAATTTTAAAAAAATTTCCTACCTGATTTATTCAGAGTTATAAACAACCTTCCAAAAAGTGACACTTCTTAAGCACCAAAAGAAAATTTTTTTTTGAGGTTATATTTAATATTAACAAGAAAACCTGCAAGAAGATTTCTTTACCTAACATCTGTTCTACACAACTGTATTTTTTAAAGAACGTCTGTTGCATAGTAGATGGCGCAGGTGGTAATATTTGGAATAAACACCGTTTGTCCCAAGCAACCTACACTGTCCCAAGTCACCCGGTTTTACGGTACCTACCAGTACCTACTACTAACGAATACCGTGAAATCACTGCACAAATGTTCCAGAGTATGCGCCGATGTTTTGAGCAGAATCTGTTCCATTGTATGGGAAGTTAGTGCTGGTCGATTTGAACATTTACCAAGTTAATATAAATTTTTGCCGTGCCTGTGCATTCAATTACTTTATTTCAATCTTTCCAAATATAATTGCATATTCTTTCCCATTTTTTTAGAATTAAAGTTTAGTATAATGTAAAATCAATGCAAAATGTAAACATTTTCATTTATTTCTGTAAAAAGGCAGGATTAAATGTTAAATCAACGTTTGTCGTCACGCTATTTTACATAGTTTGAGTGAACTATAGCAAGTACGGTGTCGTTGTAAAGACAATTTAATTGCCATTCAAATGACCTGCTTCCCCCGCCTTCCGTAGAGGAGATAAAGTTAAGGCATTTTCTACAGGAAACCACCATTTCAGTGATAATTTATCCATTTAGTTTTCGATAGGCCACTCTGTATAAACCAAAAGCGGAGTACATAGTATAACAACATTAACACACTACATTGATTACAGCGAGTTGATGCAGTAACCAGTAACAAAGTTGTAGTGGCAACAAACAACACAGGCTATGAGGCTGCTATAGTCGTATGGTCCACCACAAATTAAAAAAAAAACTAAGTATCTGTCGAATACTTGTTATCCTTATGTTTTCTTAAACAGATTTCCATTCAGATATACGCCTATTCTGAAAGTTTTGCTGTAGTAGCTATTAAAAAATATTTGTCCGTCAAACTATAGAAAATATTTAGCGATCTGGATAGACCTACATACATACAGGGTGTCTCAGCGAGACCGTTCATTAGAAGTTTATGGCGTTCTGGTCAAAATATAAATTTGAAAATTTAGAATTATATATAGTCGAACGGATAATTATTAACTGACAAGCATCAAACGACGAAGAATGATTTTAACGTTAGACTTTGACAATAAATCTTTGAGAACGTTTATTTTCCATGGCACACGGGATAAGTATCGATGACTTAGGTGTGCAATTTTTCAAAAAATCTAATTATCTCCTAAACTATTAATTTTAGGTAGAGTACATGCGGAACATAAAAGATGGAGAATTGGACTCCGACGACGACTAAGTAATAAAGTATGCAGGGTTCCATTTGAAAAAATGAAGTTATGGTTCTTCAAAATTTCGAAGAGTTAATGTGCCATAGTAATGTAACCACGCAAAGTAGACAGCCGTTCTTGGCGTTAAAATATACTCAAGCATGTTGTTTAAGTATATTACGAATTTTAAATTGATATCCGAAAAATCGAGTGTCCTCTGATTTTTTGAATAAATGTCTGCTAGAGCAAATTTTTTTAGAAAAAATGGAATAACTACGAAACGCTCGAATCAAATCGCAAAAAGTAAAGATACTCATAAAGCTTAAAAGTGAATCCAAATATGTAAAAATATACGACTTCCGGTATAACCTGAAGCGCTAGAAATCTAATAATATTTTCATTGAAGAGAACATAATCGACTATATATAATTCTAAATTTTCAAATTTATATTTTGACCAGAACGCCATAAACTTCTAATGAACGGTCTCGCTGAGACACCCTGTATACATGGACACATAAAATACTTTGTGATAAATATTCACATTTCAGACAGACAAGATTTCACTTTACATTAGAACACACGTATTCATTGAAAATAATCTTTGGATATACGAGTATGTATATATGTACATAAGTTTATATTTAGTCGATGAAATCTTTGACAATTAGTAAATTTTCTATTTTCACACTCCGACGTAAGTAATTCACTTTATTATCTACATACGTATATATACAGATTACTCGGGCAGTTATCTAGGAATAGGTAACGATCCAATGAGTACGAGTGAATAGAGCCTACATACATATGTGTTAATATTAAACAGATGAGTGCGGCGATACATTGAGCGCGTGACTAGCAACAAGGCAAGTGTTCGTTCTAACGCCGCACTCGTCTGTTTAATATCCACACATATGTACGCTCTATTCACTCGTACTCATTGGATCGTTTCCTATTCCTGGATAATTGTCCGGCTAATCTGTATAAGAGAGTGACGTTAGTTATCTACTGCCAGTTACTACGCTTATAACTCAAGAACGTCCGGATCGATTTCCATGATTTGCATCAATTCGGGCTCGTCTCTGGCCAATTTGACGACGCCATCTTCACGTTTATGTTTACGTTACGTTGTGACAATTTTTTGTTTTTACAATTTTTTTTTGGCAATTTTTTGCGGCAATTGTTTTGCGGGACATGGCGGGTGGTACGGGACGGGCGGACACGGGGGTAGTACCTGTAACAATAAAACATTAAATATCTAAATCAATACTTTTCTAGGCAGAACGAAATCTGCCGGGCTAGCTAGTATTTTATAAATTCTTGATATTCTTACTTAGCTCTTCAATTTTTTCAATTTAATTTCACAAGATTATATTTTCAACATTATCATGTACTGTGGAGTACATGATAATGTTAAATGTAAAAAAATGTAAAAATAGTGTTTGTGTGGACAAACACTATTTTTGATGCATATCTATACCTACATAAAAATGTATTTTCTAGATTGTCTCCTGATGATGGCATACAGCCGAAATATGTAGAGGTAGAATTAAAAAAGAAATTTTGTGAGGAAGAACAAATCCATTTTTCATTTTAATCATCAGAAGAAAGAACATTACAGGAAGAAGGTTTAAAATTCGCCTTACCATCAACTAAAGAAAACAATCTAACACCCATTGAAGTGGAGTGCGCCATCAAGGGTCATCCTAAAGAAAAAGAAATAAGAAAAGAAAGCATCCAATTTATAAGAAACCAAGAAAAAATACTACACAAATCAGTATCTTTTGATGAGGGTGTAAAAATTGTAAAAAATGTATCTAGTGCTAACACTGAGCATGAAATAGCAGAAATAATGTCTATTTGTTATGTTGATGTACTTAGTCGAGCTAATGACAATATTAACATAAATTCAAATATTGATTATGAAAGTAAACAAAAGCTTAAACATACATGTTTTTAGAAAAGTATGTAAACTCTTCTCAAGTTCATTGTCCTACTGTAAATTATGAATTTAAAATTTTACTTGTTCCTAACACATCCCATGCTTTTCCAGACCAAGACGATTGTCTCAATATGAGAAAAGTGAAGTCGGCAAGATTATAGATGAACTATTACAACATGGTACAATACGTAAAAGCGATTCAGAATATAGTAGTCCTATCGTATTAGTACCTTAAAAGAATCAAGATATGTACATATATACATTAAGGATGTGTATTGACTATAGAAACTTAAACAAAATAATGTTACGTAATAATTTTCCACTTCCGCTTATAGAAGATCAGTTAGATTAGTTGAAGGAAAAAACATATTTTACTTCATTAGATCTGAAGAATGCTTTTCATCACATCACTGTATGACCATCATCAGTAAAGTATACATCCTTCGTTACTGCTATGGGTATGAAAACGTATAATTACCTTTTGATTTAAAGAATAGCCCAGCAATATTTATGAGATACATTAACTTAGTATTTACGGATCTCTTAGAACAAAATAAGATTTTGATATATGTACATATATAGATGATATTCTTATTACAACCCAGACTATTGACAAAAGCTTAGATATCTTAAGGCAAGTCTTTTCTCTTTTAGTCCGAAATAAACTAGAACTTAGATTTGATAAATGCCATTTTTTACAAACGCAGATAAATTATCTAGGGTATTTAGTTGACGGTGAAGGTATTGGACATGTTAATCATTGATGTTAATGTTATTTGAGATTATCCTGAAGTTCACAGGTTTCTGGGTTTAACGTCCTATTTTAGGAAATTTATTCCAAATTTCTCAGTTATAACGTCTCCTTTGTATTACCTGACAAGGAAGTCTGCTGAATGGAATTTTGGAGAGAAAGAAATGTCAACATTTGAAATTCTCAAAACAAAATTGTCTCAACAGCCTGTATTATGCATATACCCGCCTAAAGCCGAAATAGAACTTCACTGCGATGCTAGCGTTCAAGGATATGGGTCAATGCTTTTACAACTTCAGCGTGATGGTATTATGTATCCCGTTTTGTTCTATAGTAAAAGAACTACAGATGCAGAATCGAGATATAGCTCTTATGAATTAGAGTGCCTTTGTATCATAAATTCTTTAAAACGATTTTACATTTATCTGCATGGAATCCCGTTCAAAATTCTGACTAACTGTGACAGTCTAGGCATGACTCTTAACTGGGTATTATATTTAGAAAACTAATTACAAATTAGAACATCGTCCAAACAACAAAATGGTATATGTTGATGCACTTAGCCGTGCTCACCTTATGATAATTGAAGATAATACGCTCGAACAGATACTTGGGATAAAGCAGGCAACTGATGCAAAAATCTAAGTGATAATCAATAGACAATTACCCTTATATGAGCTTCGAAACGGGATAGTGTACAGAAAAAAAGCGAAAATACTATTTTATGTCCCAGAAGAAATGGTTGAAAATCTGATTAGGACTAGCCGAAGGAATAGGTCATTTAGGCACAGACAAGGTTATGGATTATGTTAAGCAAGTATATTGGTTTCCGAACATGAAAGGAAGAATTAAGAGTTATATAAAGAACTGTTGGAAATGCATTATTTACTCTCCTAAATATGGTGTAAAAAAAGTATTTCTACACAATATTGATAAAGCCAATATCCCATTTGAAACAATACTTATAGATCATTTGGGACCACTGGAAAAATCAAAGCAATCGACATGTCTTAGTGATTATAGATGCATTTACGAAGTTTGTCAGGTTATTCCCATGTAAGTCTACTACAGGTCAGGAGACTATTAAATATATGAAGCAGCACTGTGCCATGTATAGTAGGCCACGACGTATCATCTCTGATAGAGGCACATGCGGTTCACTTCTACTGAATTCAGACTATTTATAGAAGAATTTGACATCCATGTACATACATGTAATGATAGCAACTGGCAAACCCAGGGCAAACGGTCAAGTGGAGGTTATTAATAGAATGTTAACACCAATACTTGCGAAATTATGCGATACCACCAATAGCTGGGATAAGCATTTAGAAGAAGCGGAGTTTGCTTTGAATAACAAACTAAATTCTTCAGCCAAAGAAGTGTCAGCAAAGCTCTTTTTTGGTGTTACCCAAAGAGGATGAGTCAGTGATAGGTTAAGAGATGTATTATTGAAATTACAAGAAGATGAAAGGGATTTGGAAGGATTGAGATGTAGAGCTGTTGATAACATGAAGAGAACTCAAGAGTATAGTAAAATTTATTACGATAAAAGGCATAAAGAACCAAATAATTATAGCATATGTGACTATGTTGTGATACCGCATGTAGATACAACAATTGGAGTTAACAAAAAGCTCATCCCGAAGTTTAGAGGGCCATTTGTTGTAACGGCCGTACTACCTAACAACAGATATGTAGTTGAGGATCCACCAGATTTTCAAAATACCCAACAACCATTTAAGACGACTGTAGATGCACATAGCATTAAGATGTGGTCTAAACCTACATAGTTCTTATATGTTCCTTATACTTTTCGATAATTCGTATCGAATTATTTGAGGTTGAATAGGTGAATATGTGAATATGTATTTGTTTGTGTATTACGTGTTTATATATTATGTACTTATTTTAAGAATTATGTGAATTATAAATTTGTATGTCCTTACATGTCCTTTGCCAAGTCTTATGATAGCTGTCTTACTGCGGTTCGTAGGATTTAGGATATTAGATTGTTTTAAGATGTAGTGTTCTAAGATCGAAGTCGAACTCAATGTCATTTTGGCCAAACTGTTAGCGATCTAGCAATTTAATTTAAATTACGCGCCGAAAACGTTGATACGAAGATGGGTATCCCCGAAGTAGGACTAGGACCGGAACTAATGACAGTAGCGACACAGTAGTTGTTTGTTGTGTACATGCTGATGCTGTAACGTCTGTTGTTTTTTATAACGACGCGACGTGTTCTTTAGATGCCCTGATTATTAGTAATAAAGTTATCACAAATACATGGAGGTTATTTATTAGAACTGTAAACGTAAAACATACATAAGATACCTAATCGTAAACACACACTGTTCTTTACATTTTAGTGTAACTGTCTTTCTGTTGTCCTGCGCACGCGCACCTGTTCTTAAATATAAATATATAGTATATGTGACGCCCTCCTTAATAAAGAAATATTTATAAATTTAATCTGTTAGGCGGACGAATCATTCGACTCGTTTTTGTCGATCCTAAAGTAGAAGCTTCACAATTTTCCTGTACGCTCGGGTGGTAATCCGAAGACGAGTTATTATTTGTTACGTTAGGCCATGATGTCTCTGAAGACGATCTTGGATTCAAAGGTTCACTATTACTTTACTTGTGTGACATCTCACTGTCGGTGTTCCTAGTTGTTTCCTCCAACAGTTGTTTAATAAATTGTCTATTTCTTCTATATTCAGCTTCTCGCATACGCACGCTATAGTCGTTTGGACTTGATTTGTTAACAATTGCTCCTGGCTTTCACTCTTGTGCCCTTTCTCGAACAAGTACACGTTGGTTGGGTTCCAATGGTGACGGTATTTTCGTAGAATTGTCATAATATTTCTTTTGTACTCTTTGATTTGATCTCAATTTATTTCGTACATTTTGTATTGGATATTTTGGATCGAGTATATCTCTTCCGACTGGCAGATTAGTTCTTAGTCTTCTTCCCATTAATAGATCACTTGGTGCTGGCAAGTCTGACTTCGGGGTTATATTACAATTTAGAATAGCTAGAAATGGATCTTTACCATCTTGATAACATTTTGTTAATAATCCTGTAACGGTTCGGATTGCTCTCTCAACCATACCGTTTGAACGAGGATAATGTGGGCTTGATGTCGTTAATTGTATTCAGTATTTTTTTTTCCAAAATTATGGAACTCCATTGAGTTGAAAGGAGGTTCGTTGTCAGAGAATATTTGCTGTAGTAGTCCATTGATAGTAAAGATATTTTTCACAATTGATATTACACATTCGCCCGTTTTGTGTGAAAGTTTGTTAACAATCACGAATTTACTGAAATAATCTACCACCACAAAGAAATTTTCATTTTCCCAGAGCTTTAAAATCAATGCCTACTTTCTGCCAAGGCAGATGAGGGAGCTCATGTGGCATTAGGGGTTCTTTTTGGTTATTTCTTGCATATTTTTGACAAGTAATACATCTGACAGGCTTTGATACTGCCATGGGAGTCCCCACATGTAGGTTCTGGACCCACTAGTGGTCATTTCATTAGCGTTGTGTTGAGACGTTCCGTCAGTTTTACGAGAATCTTATGGCAGTGTAGCACTACCTCGGAGGCAAACCTGACAGCCTGTAGTGCTCTAAGGGCAGCGTGTCAGAAAGAATTTCCACTGCTCCCTTAACCTGCGGGCAATATAAAATGCCTTCCGCGCAGGTCTGGATTGCGATTACTTCGACTTGGAAGATAGACGCGGGGCTCCCTAGGCTGAAAGCTTCACTCTCGGTTTCACCATCTTTCCAAATTCCAATTCCCGTGCCGTTAGGCGTTTTAGAGGCGTCCACAAACCAGCAAGATACCTCCCTTCTCGGTTTGTGGACGAGAGTTAAAAATTCTTCATTTCCCGGTTTGAACTAATTCGCATGGTAATTTAAATATGTAATATGTAATAAACTTTATTCGTATAGGAAGGTGGTCACTTCATACATAAAACTTTGCTTGTTTTTAATCTATTTAATCACTTTGCATAACTTCATAAAATAAAATACGTTCTAAGCATCGCGCCATTGCGCCATAAGTATCATACCTAACACATAAGGGTACATAATAAGTGTAACCGACTATCTTCATAAAACCAGTCACAAATTTTAACATAAACGCGGGAGATTCAAAAATCAAAGCTACAAATAAAACAAAAATACAACAATAAAATTTACTATAAAATGTAGTATGGACGTTGTGGAGTACGGACGTATTGGATTGTTAAGCATAAAATTTTTAAGTTATTCCGGTATTTGACGGATATTAGTTATGGCTCCCGGGCTTCGATCTAGTGAACGGAGTGATGACCCGGTGCTAAGTTTTTTAAAAAGTTCCAAATTTACGGAAATAGTGAGGAGATAATAAAAGTGAAACTTCATCGTTACGCGATGAAATAGCTGCACTGAGAAGCGAATTAAACATTATAAAAGAATCTAATATTGAATTAATCAAATTGCTGTCATCTAAAAGTGTTAGTTTGAAAAATGTTCCAGTAAATAGCGAGAAATTACCAGAAAATAGTACTTTTAACACGGTCACATACGCAGATAAGGTCAACACAAACAAAAACATAGGCAAGAAAAGTTCGAAAAACAATACTGAATATAAAACCGATGCAAAAGATGTGGAAACTATTGATGTACAGAATACATCAATACCAAAAAGTAAGAGTACCGGAAACAAACTCGGGAGAAACCCTAAATTTAATGTTGTTTATGGCATAGCTGACAAAAATTGTTCGATTAAGGCAGTGAAGAGATTTTCGCATTTTCATGTATCTCGTTTAGATCCTAATCTAACTTCCGAAGAATTACTTCAATACCTACAAGAGAAGGACACTGGGAATGTAAAATTAGAGAAACTCCAATCGAAATATCCTGAGCAGTATTCGTCATTTAAGGTATCAGTTCCAGTCGATCAAGTGCAACATATTCTGAATCCTGAGTTGTGGCCTGCAGATACCTGCATTAATCGTTTTTTCTTCCGGGTATGGCAGCGGAACAAGAAGACCTAAAGATAATTAATAGTCCTATTAGTAATACAATAGTTAGGAATTTTTTAAATTGTTTTGTATTTCTTTTAAATTGTCAAAGCGTTAAAAATAAGATTGCCAGTGTAGAGGTATCACTTGACAGTTATAAGCCGTTAATTGTTTGCTTAAATGAGACTTGGTTTAAAGACGATGAAGCTTGTTTAGTTAACATAAATAATTACAAATTAGTTAGTTACTATTCACGAACTTTACATAAAGGTGGAGGTTGTGGCATCTGGTGCCAAAAAAATATAAAGGCATCTGATGTTAACGTCAATGAATTTGCAGTTGAAAAAGATTTTGAAGTATCTGCGTGTAAATTTTATCTTCGTGGTCTGAATATATTGATCTTTACTGTATATAGATCTCCGCACGGGGAATTTAACATATTTCTGTTAAATTTAAATATGTTATTAGATAAATATTATAGTGTTAATACACCTGTTATTGTTGCTGGTGATTTTAACGTTGATTGTTCTGTACATGATTCTTAATATTTGGCATTAATGAATGTTCTTGGTACTTATAACTTACGTCAGATTATCTTTGAATCCACTAGAGTAACGTCGAGTAGTAGCTCTGCTATTGATAATATTTTCACTAATTTAAAAATTGATCTTTGTTATAAAGTTGAACACATCGTGTACTCGGATCACAAAGTGATATTACTTTATTCTGAGCTGAGAAATTATCACGATAAATGTTTTGACTATCGCAGAAGTTATAATACTGTTAACAAAAAATCTTTCCTACGTTTTTTGCAAAATGAAAATTGGTATGATATGTACAACGCACAGGGGTTAAATGGTAAGTTTCAAGCTTTCTTTGACACCTTTCTGTATCATTTTGATATTGCATTTGAATACAAGAAAGTGTGTCTTAATAAAAATTCCAAAAGGTGGATAAATGATGAAGTTAAACGGTCTAGTTCTCTCCTCAAAGACTTATATATACTGCAGAAGTCATATCCAGTCTTGGAAGATACGTATAGATCTCGTAAAAATCAATACGAACGCTTGCTTAATACTACTAAAAATAATCATATCAATTTCCAAATAAATCACTCTGAGAATAAAACACGCACTACTTGGAATATCATAAATAATTTAACAAATAAATCTCCTTTCAAATGCAGCAATATGCAGATCGTAATAAATAATAAGGTTGTGAAATCTCCAGAGCGAATCGCCGAATCATTTAATGAATTCTTCCAACAAACTCCAATCCAAATCACTAATTCTGTACCTAAGGTGAATTTACCAACTAACCATATACAATGTAATTCTCATAGTATGTACCTCTGTCCCTTTACAGAACTGGAAATGCTATCAATATTTGATAAAATAAAAAATAAACCAACAGCGGGTTGCGACGGTATACCGGCTTGTATTCTGAAGGAATACAAGGTCGAGCTTATACAACCCATCACTTACCTAGTTAATCTGTCATTTGAAGAGGGCATTTTTCCCCAAATTCTTAAAACTAGTTCTATAAAACCGATACATAAAAAAGGGAATACATCTTATATAAATAACTATCGGCCCATCTCTCTTACATCCAGTTTTTCTAAGCTATTTGAGTATGCGATGCTTGATAGAATAAATCGATTTCTCGAAAAATTTGAACTTTTATCTAACCAACAACATGGCTTTAGGATTGGTAAGTCCACCATTACTGCTTTATTAGAATTACATAGTAATATACTTAATAATATTGAGAAAAAACTGTATCCTATTGGTATTCTCTGTGACTTAACTAAGGCTTTCGATTGTGTCAAACATAATTTACTAATAGAAAAATTGCAGCTAATGGGCTTGCGCGGTAAGGTAGCTGAATGGTTGACATCCTATCTCTCTGATCGAGTTCAATTGGTTGAAATTGAAGTAATTAATGGAAATACTAAGAAAAAATGTCGATCTTCCGTTTTACCTAGCAAAATTGGTATACCTCAGGGTTCGATCTTAGGACCAGTTTTGTTTTCACTCTTTTTAAATGATATCATTCAATTTTTAAGCGAATATTATGTTATATGTTATGCCGATGATACTACGGTTCTTATTGCTGAAACAGACTCCCACATAGAATCTACAGCAAATATAATGCTGGATAGAATGTATACTTGGTTCTGCGCCAATGGACTTTCCCTAAGCTTCGAAAAAACCAAGTATATTCTTTTTCATACTTCACAAAAGAAAATTAAGTCATTTCCTAATCTAGTAATAGCAAATAATAATGTTTCCTATACTAGATCTGCTAAACTGTTGGGGTTAACACTTTCAGAAAATTTAAAATGGGAAGACCACTGTAAATGTTTAACTTCTAAGCTAAATAAGGTCATCTTTAAAATAAGGCAATTAAAACCATTTACTAATACAGAAACATTGAAAATAGTGTACTATTCTGAATTTCAATCTTTACTTCTGTATGGAATCCTCTTATGGGGTTCTGGTTCTTCTACCGGGGAAGTTTTTCTTAAACAGAAGGCTGCTATAAGGTGCATTACTGGTATCAATCAATTATCTTCATGTAGAAATCACTTCGTGTCTTTAAAAATTCTCACTATTTATGAATTATATATTTTAGAAGCTAGTTGTTACATCCACAAAAACAGAGTCGAAATATTCAATAGGAACAATAACTCGCATAATTACAATATCAGAGAAGAGGGTATACATCCAGCAAAATTCAATTTACAAATAACTGCAGTAAGCCCTAGGATTTACTGCATTAAAATTTATAATCATCTTCCGAAAAATTGGAAAACACTTACTTTTAAGAAATTTAAGAACACTGTAAAGTCATGGCTACACACTCAATCACTGTATTCATTTGGTGAGTTTTTTAATTTAGAAATAAGATAGGTGTAAGTTAGTTTCTAAATATTAGGTTACTTTCACTCTATTTTACTACTTTTTGTTTTGGATAGATATACATATGTACTTGCTTTCTTTCGTTTTTGCTTGTGACGATTTTCATACCTTGTATTTGGTCGCTGAAATAAAGATATATTATTATTATTATTATAAAATTATAAACAAGAATTTTAAATTGCTGAAATAAATCAACATCATTTACAATGCAAAGTTGACACCGTTTCTGAATACTATTTATTACTTTGTTGATAATATTCAGATTAATACTGTTAAATGCCTAAAGTATTGTACATTGCAACTGTCTAACGTTAGAGTATGTAGGATCCATGATACTACGAGAATAACAGGTAACGCCAGCGCATGAGTATGTCTGTCATGTCTGTGCAACAACAGAAAATGTACAAACGTTCTTGTGGCTGGGCGTATGTTCATGTTTTTTGTGTATACATTTGTCTTGCGTGTATGTAGATATTGATACATTAGTGTTTCGGAATAAAATTCACATATAGAGACAAGTTAGTGTACGCTTTTAGTATATTGAATATGGTAAATTGTGCGATAGTTGGTTGCAATAGCAACAATAACAAGAAATTAAAGAGTCCATCAAATAGTCGATTTTTTACATTCCCGCGAAAAAAAACCTTGCCAAGATTAGGGTTGAAAAGCGCAGACAAAAAGGAAAAATTAACCATTTCACAGCAAGTGTATGTTCAAAGCATTTTATTGTTTCTGATTACCAGTTGAAAGAAAAATTGTTGAACATTGAAACACAAAAAATAAAAATTATAAAAATTCTTAAATAAACCGTCAAGTATACCATTCATTGTTTTTTTATGTACCAAAATATAAAAAAATATCTTTGTATTTATTTGTACATAATTTGATACCTCTCATATTTTCACTGTGAAAACACTATAACTTCTTCACTAAACACATTTTTTTATTAATTTCTATGATTACAACTACAATACCGTTAAATATGTGTTGAATTTCATACTGTGCCATCCAAATAAGAAACTGTTGAGATTATTCATAAATTCAACACTCACTTTTAATTGTATATATTTCTGTACCTCACACAGTACAACAGACGAAAGACAACGATAATTTCAATTCTATAGTAACACAACATATAAAAAATAAATATATAAACAACATATTCACTCTAATACTGTTATCTATCTCTTCCTATATTTTGTCGTGCGCTGACGTCATGCGCGAGCCGATTCCAAAATTGTTCTCGAAGTGGCTTTACCTTAATCTCGTAGTATCATGTGTAGGACCTATTTTTAACAGTACCCCACAAAAACATATGAGCAGAAGTTAAATCAGGCAATCTTGCAGCCCAGCCAGGTATCGTGCTTTTTACCGTAGTGACAGGGTACTGTCCTAACGTCACCGTGAAAGGTACTGCAGTGATTAGTATGATGTTATCGTTTCCTGTGAGTACATGACGAGCTTTTCTCGTAAGTAGATATAGTATGATAAACAAACAGTTGAGATTTATTCCTAAAAAGAATAGGCTTAATTTTCCAAATTTTTTAAGAAGTTTCCTATCATGCGATACACAATAGTACTCAGAAGAAAATCTTCTCTTAAAAGGGCCACAAAAAGCTTTGGAAAAGCAAGATGTGTGATTGCATAAATAATTAATAGTTGCTTACCTTCTGCAGGTGTATTCATTCATATACATCATTCTCTGTTTGCCTAGTTTTAATATTGGTAAAAATAATGTTTGCCTATGTATGTAATTATATCAAATTATAGCTATGTCAGTACGCGAGAAATAATTTTTTAATTCAGTTAAATATTTACATTTTGAATTTGTTGCTCATTATGATGTACCTTTTATTTTGCGTTCCATTAACGCAAGTCTCTTCATATTACGGAGATAAAGATATGTTTCTTGAAATTGTTACGTTGCAAAGATGATTGATGATGCAGATTTTATGTTTCAATTGTGGACTTACTTATTTTGTTGACAGTTTGGACTGGATTGGTGGCCAATCCATTCAAAAACAAACGCCTTCTTAGTATCCATACAATTAACGTCATCAAAATAGCGCGTTCTTCCAGTCTTTGAATTATTTATCAAATTGAACAAAGTAAATAAGAGCGAATTTACAGATTTTCTTTTAATGCAGTAAGAACATTTGATATAACGAGAAAATGTCCATATTTTGTGTTAGCCCTCACTGTCGAATAAATGACAAGTATGAATCATTTGGCATTATTTATCTCTTTTTAATCAACGCTATAATGTTTTTTTTATGCTCGTTGCTAGGATCATTGATTATACGAGTAGATGATAAAGTATCCGTCTGATACGGTTGTTGTATAACGTTTATTGATTAATGCTAAAGAATAATAACTTTTCCTCGCTATAAAGACATTAAACTAATATTTTCAAATAATAATAAAATTTCACTGATAAGTATTTATTAATATAATAAATTGTATAACTGCCATAGTACTTTTTTAAAATAATGTTTTCCTAAAAAATGTGTCCGGACAATTTAAAAAATAGCACAAGTTATGTTTTGATAAAAGTTTTCTTTTTACGAAAGTATCGATAACGGTTAGCTTACAAACTTTCGATATAAATAAATGTTGCGAAAAACGAATTGGGTTAATCGATTTTTTTGTCAAAGCCAAGCATGTTCCTGTTTAGTCGTTCTGTTCATTCAGGTTTTTGCAATTAATGTTTGATTCGCCTGATTTACACTTACAACAATTCTTTGTTGTACTCGACATTCCACCTGCGATCACAATTTTGTGAAAATTTTTAAGTATCTTTTATATGTGTCTCTTCTTTGCTTTCGCGATATGACTTTTAAAGTCAGATTATGAAATGATGAAATACAATCTTCAACTTCAATCTATTCTTTTTCTTTTTACCGATTCAGTTATTTTTATTCTTTCCATTTTAATGTCATTATAAAGAACTGTAATATTGAATTTGTATTATTTCGTATATTCCATCTTATAGCGAAGGAAAAAAAGAATAGTGGTTTTACTTCCACACAATAATACATATATGCTTCATATGTAAGTGGTGTTATTTTGAGCTCATAACGCTTATACCGAGTAATGTTCGACTTTGGCTTGTTAGTTAACACTCTAAATTTTACCGCCATGTAGAATGATTTACGATCACTTTTATTACAAGGTGCTTTCTGATCATACCACCTACTTAACACCGTCTATTTACGGATTTAATGTATTGTAGGCCATTCATTTACATCATATTACAAAACAGACAGCAGCTAATATACATACCAGAATATCGTTTTATGACTGCTTGAAACTCTTAACTTTGCTTTTCCAGTGTCATATGATTTTCTTTTATTGTACTAAGATCTTGGATTTCAACTCGAATATATTATTCCTAGATGGATTAACATTTCTTTTGATGCGGTATATTTCTTTCTGAATTAATGTACAAAGACACCCTCAGCGATATCCTTAATTGTCAAATGCATGATGGCGACTTCTATGTACCTATTTGAAACCTGTATCACTAACATAATTTGTAGAAAAATATTTATTATTACCTCGCATAATGCATAATGTGTTCACTTAAGTCAAGTTAAATAATTAGATGTGTTGTACGGTTCTAAAATTTAGTTTTTTTTTCCAGTTTGTTAATTGTGTACACATGTGAGTAACCTCTATTTAGAGAATGTTTTAAATTGGCCAGGAAGTAATAAATTGTGTACTCAGAATAAATGAAGCTATCAAAGAAGATTTTTACGTTTACTTACTTAGAACGCATGCATATTCAAAATACAAGGAAATTTAAAGTTAATGAACGTTTAAGTAAACAAAAATAGTCACAAATGTTGGTAGTTATAAAGGGAATACTTGGAAAATACTGGATGGGTATTAACGCTACTGCACTTATTGTTCTTATAACTGTATATAGAAAATAACTAGAATAGCAATACAACCACCAGAAGAGCAAATCAATAAGTTAAATTTTCCATAAACATTATTAACAAACCTTGATGATTGGTACATCAACCTTTGTTATAATTACTATAATAAACATTGTTGTAACGAAGCTGTGGGAAGCAGTATATAATGTTTTAGGTACCGATTTCCTATGTATTGGAATGAGCAATTACTTAATGACATCAACTAATAGGAAATCCTGTGCTATTTTTACTCCGCAAGGATTTAAATTTTACATTCTGTTCCTATTCAGCACATTTTATTCAAGCATGCCACAAAAAGAAAACATTTAATGCACCCACAGTACATTTACCTAGTAAATACTGAAATTGTATAAAGGATCATATGTGAATTAAAAAATGTAAACTTTAAAATCAAATGATTGCTGTATTCACTTTTTTATGCATTTAAATATAGTTATCTTGTAATTCCTGAATTATTTCATTGACCTATAAGTGGAAATAATTCAGGAATTGAAAGATAAGTACGTAAAAGTCATACAATAGATATATTAATTTAAATATAGTAAACAAGAGACTTATATGTCAGCAATATAGGTATGTACCATGCCGGACATCTTAAAACGAACGCTTAGCAATAACGTTGAACCGTATGAACACCGGCGACGAATACAGTCGGGGGGAAGGAGGTAAGCTAATCCCTTTGCTTGAAAACATCCTGAGCGGTCTATGTGTAAAATCGTATTTTATATGCAATTTTATGTTGCAATGGAATATAAATGCATAGAGGAAAGAATTATTTTTTTTAATTTAGAACAATATACGTATGTGGTTATTTGAATGGCTTCCTATATGATATATCAGCTAAAATTCTAACTTGAAAAGCATCTTTGTCTATATACATATATACCGGGTCATTCACGGAACTGGTTCGTTAGAACTTTTTGATGTTCTTGAAATTCAACATTTCTGAAAACTTGTAATTATAACTGATATCATCTGACCACATCAGCAAAATTGTACCACTTCCGGTGTACCGGAAGTTGACGTCAACTTTCTTAATTTAAATAGCATGGTATATTTTTTATGAGCTTTTTGTATAGGCCATACAATTCCGCATCAAAACTTACTAAGACACTCTATGTCAAAAATCATCCGTTTTTGAGTTATTCAATTTTTTTCAAATATAGGGCCAATTGCAACGTTATGTTCAAAATTCTGTATTTCTGAAGGCATTACTGCTAAAGATCTCATATTTGGCATGTTATTAGCCGAATTAGCATACATTAAATTTACGTCCTAAAATTTATCATAATTTATACACAGGATCGTCCAAAATTAACGTTAATTTCAACCAAGTTCACATCGATTAAAATCACTTTTTTTAATGGAACATCCTATATATGATTGAATTTTTGAATACACTTAATAATTCTCTATATTTCCTTATTAAACCTATTAGCTTGTATTTTTTACGGTTTCCGAATTATAAGTACTTTTAGGGTGAAAGTCCAAAAAATATGCTTTTTAATACGTTTAAAATCTTAGTAATCCTTGAATGTCAAAATAATTGATATTGCATTTGTACTATAAATACACATAGATTATATCTGTCAAGCAAAATAGCAAATGAAATATTTTACAGAAAAGAAACGACATTTTAGATATATTTTCCATTCATGGAAAATGTAATAGGATTATGAATAGTACATGTACAGTATTTGACGACAGATATCCAAATTTTTGCAAAGTGATCTAAAACAATATCATTACAAAAACAAGAAAATTAAACAAAATAGCGTTGCAAAAAACAAAATTCAATATGATCAGACCACGATGACATAAAACACACTTAACTTGCTCCTTTTCCAAGCTTTTTTGTTTAAGATTCTCTTTTGGCTTCTTGTATTGATATTTTTTAGGTCAAAGGAGAGATAGGAAAAACCTAAAGAAGGAAATGTTAGAAAATTTCAGAATCTTGAAAAAAATAGACCAAAAGTTACTAGAAAATTCAAGTAACATAGAACAACATTCAAAAGAACTGGAGGAGCGTATAAAGGGAATTGAAAAAGGTTGGGTCAAGCAAATGTAACAGGCGGTGATAGTTTCATCCAGCCGGAAGCAGCTGTTATACGAAGGGAGGAAGTTAGAATAGCACCCATACCCCATGGTCATACCAAACTACCAACATTTGATGGCAAAACACCTTTGGAGGAATTCTTGATGCTGGTCGAAACAGCTGTCCTGGCTAATGGGTGGAGCGAGGCCGCCAAAGCATCCACTCTATCACTTACACTACGTGGCGACGCCTTGCGGGTGCTTCAAGCGATACCTTTGACAGAGCGACAAAACTATACAGAGCTTGTGAAGCAGTTGGAGATGCGTTTCGGGCACAACCACATGGAACAGCTTTATCGCTCCCAATTATAAAACCGATACCAGAAACCCATGGAAAGTCTACAACAGTATGAAGTCGATGTATTTTGTCTAATCAGGAGTGCATATCCGACAGTTCCAGACGAAGTAAGTGAGAGTTTAGCTGTGGATAAATTTTTAGACGGGCTTCGGGATACGGAAACACAGCAAGCAGTGAAACTGGCCCGTCCAAAAACGTTATCCGAAGCTTTATCTCAAGCACTTGAATTCGAAGCTGTCAAGCAATCCGTTGGAAGCCATGCCCGAGTGCAAAGAGTTAAGAACCTTATAGAGGAAAAGCAGGCAGCATCCCCTGTGGAAGAATTTGTCACCAAAATACTGGAAGTACTGAAACCCAGAAAGGCAGGACGTTGCTGAAATTGTGGCAAGAGTGGACACTTGGCGAACCACTGTCCTCAGCCACAAAGGGCACCTAAGCAAGCGGAACAAAAACGGGTTAACGTGAAGGAGCAATCGTTGACCCGTGTTGCTGGCGCCCCCCAAACATCTGTAACTGTCGCATCCATGAAGTGCCAAGCCAGTAGTCTTTTTGTAAACGGATACTAATCACGAGATATGTTGCTGGACACTGGTGCAACGATGACCATCATCCGTCCAGAGATTCTCAAAGAAAAACGGAAACGCTGCCAACAAGAATGGTATTACGTATAGCCACTGGGGAGTCGATCAACGTCCTGGGTGAAACGATTGCCAACGTCCAAATTGGCGATACGAAATTCAGGTATCGCATACTGGTGGCTGATAAAAGCAGGATCTCTGACGTGGAATAGTAATTGTATTTTTATGCCTTAGATGAATATGGTGAACGTCAGTACGAAATGTAATTTTTTGATAGAGATACGGGGCCTTATGAGTGTGTATGATTTTATGGATGAGACAAGAAAAATGCTGATTTCTGCGGTTCGACATATTTAGCCATCCCACCTGACTGAGCTTGTGTGAAATCGGTACTCTACGTTTGATACCAAAGATAAGTCTAACACAAGAGTTCTGGACTACTTGTACTCTTCTCTTCCCCTCATAACTTAAACAGGAGCCGTACACTGCATCGCAATAGTTAAAGCGTGAAAGAATTAGGGACTCGCATAACAGCACCCTGTGTTTCAGATTTAATAAATGTCTATTCGCATAGATACGTTTTATGATTGGGTAAGATTTACGTATAAGACTGTTTAAATATTCAGTAAACCGTAGCTCTTTGTCTATAATCATGCCCAGACTCTTGATAGAATTGGAAAAGCCTAGTACACAGCCATCCACAACCACCAACTGAGATGTCTTTACCGCTTGCACAGCAGAACCAGAACCAAATAAAATTGCAGAAGATTTGGATGCGTTTAATTTTAGGCCGTGCGCATTTGCAAGTGTTTGTATGTTTTTCATTTCGGAATCTATGGCAAGACTGGTCCCATGCTGATCACCGGGAGAAATGTTGAACAACAGCTGTGTATCATCAGCGTAGGCATACATCTTACAACCGTCGGAAACGGTACAAAAATTGCTTGTGTACAAGACATACATGCACCCAATATGCTGCCCTGAGGAACGCCACGCATGAGCCGCAGTGTCCTAGAAACACATTCGCCCAGCTTAACTCTCTGAGAACGACCTGTTAAATAGCTTTTGAAAAAACCAAAACTTCTTGGCTCATACCGGGGTACTTTAAAATTGCTAATAGAATTTCATGATCGAGCTTTACTGAAATCTAAGTTTACTAAAAGTGCAACGTTACCTTTGTCGACGACACTGAAGATATCATCCAACAAGTTTAATAACGCTGTATCGCAGCTGTAACCTGGTCTAAATCCACTCTGGTGAGAAGGCAACAAGCTATCTAGATCAAGGTACTGACGTAACTGCTGATCAATTATTCTTTCTAGAATTTTAGAGAGAGCTGGCAGGATACTTATTGGGCGTAAATCTTTTAATTCTTTGGGTCGTGAAATTTTGGAGAGGGGAATAACGAGTGCTTCCTTCCAGCAGTCTGGAAATGTACTGGTTTCTAAACAAGAATTGATGATGTGTGTGATATAGGGAATCATGTAAGCGCAACATAGCCGAATAAGATGAATGCCCAAACTGTCAGACCCAGTAGCGTCAGACCGTATTTGCGATATATCTTGAATAACTTCTTGTGAATCTAGAGAAAATTGAAAGAAGCTACCCACTTTTTTAGAAACATTATTGTTGTAAAAAGCCAAAAGGTCAGTTTTATTGTTACCGGAAGCATGCTCCCGTAGGTCAACAAAATAATTATTTATATCGTCAACATTCGCAAAATTTGCTGGAATAGTTTTCGTAGGTTTGGCCGAGATGATACTGTTAAACGTTTTCCACATATTTTTAGATGAAACATTACTGAGGCGATGGTCAACAAAAGCTTTCTGTTCTCTACGAATTGCAGAAGTAACATAATTGCGAATGGATTTGTAATATTCGTAATGTCCAGCATTACGAGTCCGTTTGTATCGTTTCAAGGCTTTATCACGTAAGCGAAACATTTCTTTGATAGTATCGGTTATCCAGGGTGGATTGCGTCTATTTAATTTAAATGTTCGATAGAGTGCAATTGGAACCGGGCTTTGGCAGTTCAACGTTATGCCATTCGGGTTATGCAATGCTCCAGCAACATTTGATAGGCTTATGGAGAATGTGTTAAAGAGGGCTATCGTGGGAAATATGCCTCGTATACCTTGATGACATAATTGTGCTTGGGAAGTCATTTGATGCTCATCTGAAAAACTTAGAAGCTGTATTCCAACGTCTCCGTGAAGCCAAGTTAATGCTGGACCCGAAGAAATGCAATCTATTCCAGAAGCAAGTCAACTATCTTGGCCATGCTGTTTCGGAAGAAGGAGTATCGGCCGATCCAGAAAAGATAGAAGCCATTAGGAACTGTCCAGTACCAAAGGATAAGCACGAAGTCCGAAGCTTCCTCGACCTTTGCACTTATTACCTTTGGTTCGTCTCAGGGTTTGCCAAGATCGCCAAGGCACTAACAAGACTTACGGAAGAAGGCAGAGATTTTGCTTGACGAAAGGTGTGCTGCTTTTGCACGACAACGCGCCCGTCCACAAGAGCCGCGTTGCGTTAGCTGCCCCGCATAAGGTGGGCTTCGAAATTGTGAATCACCTACCCTACAGTCCAGACCTGGCCCCGAGTGATTATTACCTGTTTCCGAAAATGAAAAAAGAGCTGCGGGGTAAAAAATTTACTGCCGATGATGAAGTCAAGGAGGCAGTTTCGGCGTATTTTGCAGATAAATAAATTAATTGAAAGATGTGAAAAATGTATCCGTCTTGCAGGTGAATATATTGAAAAAGCAAAATAATTTGGTTTTTTTTATTTCGACCGCTTGTCCCCCATTCCGCGAATATAAAAACGCTCCCTCGTAATCTTTTAGTGTTAGTCATTCGTTATTGTTCTATTTTTTACCACGTTATTATTATTAGAAATAAATCGTTGTTTTTACGAAATATCGCCTGAATATTCATTTAAACCCCGAAAACGTTACAATACATACAATTTAACGTATAATCGTAAGATGCGCAACCTATGACAGTTGACAGAAATCTCAGATCCCTTAAATGCAAATCTCCATTTAAGGGATCTGAGATTTCTGTCAACTGTCATAGGTTGCGCATCTTCATGTATTCCTTCAATCAACGGTATAATGCTTACTGACGCCTCTGATGAATGTGCAGTCAAAATCGTGAAATTGTCTCTACACGCATGGACGGTATTGCACGCACATTCAAATATCAGTCGCCGGCAAATAATTTGAACGGCACGCGCGCCCTGACTGCGCACTCAAAACCGTGGCACTTTGTAACTACACACTGACGGTGATGCTTGCGCGGTGATGAATGCAAGGTGTTGAATTAAATCATTAACGATCGTCTGTAGCGGCCTTATGGAAAAAAAAAATTCTTTGTAAAAGTTTTTACTTGATCTGAAATACACAATAATACTAGACTTTTAAATTAATATCATAATAATGCGTAAAATAGTTGGTTTTTGTAAATTTTGGAGTCAGTATGAAGTCCGTATGATGTTGTACTAACATCTAGTTGCATTGAACATAATGCATTGCATCGTGTTAGGTATATATTAAGTGAACTACTTTCATGCAGTATTTAATTGTCAAAATGCGGACACAAACAAAACTTTATTATTGGTTTATAAAAAAATCTTAATAACACCAACAAAACACACAATTTTTATTTTTCCTTATTCTATAATACATCCGCCTTCCACAGCAAGTAACTCTAATCTTTTACGAAACTCATTATAACAGTTTTGTAACATTTGAGGTGTTGTAGTGTTAATACCATGTGTTATCCGGATTTTTAAACTATTTTCGTCATTGGGTAGGATGTCATTTCTGCTTAAGATACCCCCTAAAGAAAAAATCCTTTCCATCTGCTTTGCATCACCGCCAGGTTCAAGTGTATGCCGAAATTTTGGTTTATACGCCTTTATTTTATTTGCTGCATAAACACGGCAGAGAAATGATGCGCTCATATTTAAAGTGGATGTACGTTTTCTTAGCGATGCCTCATGATTTTGTCTAATCGAATCCAAAGTTAGAACGTCATGTCTTTTTAGGAATGACACTTCCCGTTTTTTTCAAATCGTCTCACCAGTCTGCGCAGGGTTTTAGAATGAATGACAACATTAGGATACTTGTTGTAAAATTTTTCAATTGTCTATCTTGCTGATGTTTCGCCTATACCGTAGCATTGTACCGCATAAACTTTCTGTGTATCATTTTGACAATTAAATACTGCATGACAGTAGTTCATCTAACATATGCCTGTAATTAATGAATTACTTGTAGCTTTTACTTCTAAACCAAATTATCTACTACATCCGCCATTAAACATTATACCGTATCTAAATCTAATCTATTGATTTAGCTATTGCTAAATCTGAAATATGCAAGAAATTAATAAATAAATTAATTTTTAGTAAAAGCTTACTGTAACTTATTAGACTAACCATTAGGAAATCTCCTGCATAGTATCACTTTGTAAACAATAGTGTTTCTTCAATTATTATAAAATAATTCATATTTACTTGAAACTAAGAGTAAAATTACACAGTAGTAGCCAATACGTGTGTATTTGATAAGCAAAATAACAACTAATTACTGATTTTAAGATTTTTTTTGCATATTTGGTATAACTAAATAAGTGAATTACATGTAGCTTTCAAATCTGAATAACTTTTTTTTTTTCGATTTTGATCTAAAATTAAATCAAATCGCCAGAGATATTATTTTTATTAATTTAATTTTACATGTAAAATTCCTCATCTGTTGTAAGAATTAACACGCAGACGATTCATGTACTTATGATATGAGAAACCCGTCACGCAGTGCATTTATGTCGGATAAATGCTTTCCTTTCCTCTTTAATAAAAGACACACACAAAATGTAATATGTATATATGTATATTCTTTACTTTACAATCTTTTTACTTCATCCTTTTACACTTAGCTGCACGACACTCTAATCTACTTATATCGACTTATATATCATTACTAGGTACCAACCTAAAGAAAGCTTTATCACACGGATACCAACAGCCTCCCTTGATCAAGAGTTTCTTTCCACTTATGTAATCCTTCATTACTCTAATAAAAAACACAACATACATAATATAATAACAAAATAAAATACTTATATTAAAGCTAAGTTGTATCTATTCTTAACAAACTGGTTTTTTGGTACTCCTTTGGTAAATATATCTGCCTGCTGATTCTCACTGTTAACATACTCTACATTGATTAAATTTGATTTAACATGTTCTGATATAAAGTTATATTTTAAATCAATATGCTACTCGTCGGTTATTTTCGGGATTCTTTATTATCGATATGCAACTTTGATTATCCTTAAAGAAAATTAGTCTACTCACAGTAATACCCAAATCCTACAATAACTTCTTTAACCATAACCTATCACAGACTGCGTGACACAACGCAGCAAGTTCTGCTTCTGTGGTCGACAACGCCACAGAATTTTGTTTCCTAGTTGTTCACAATACTATATTATCGAATACTTTACACAGAAATCCTGTAACAGATTTTTGATCACTGCCTCAGTCTGAGTCTACATATGTTATCAGTTCTGGTTCGTTCTGTCTCTTATACACTAATTTTAAGTTTGATGTCCCCTTTAAATACCTCAAAACGCTTTGTAAATGGTTGTATGTCTCATCAGTCGCTTTGTCTTGATATTTGCTATTAATATATGTATTTTTTGACCTTTATGTACTTATCTTTTAATTCCTGATTTATTTCCACTTAGAGGTCAATAAAACAATAAATAATTAAATACCAATTTATTCCATAACATATAATAATATGTTTTCGTTAAATAACTTCTTCGGTGGAAGAAATTGACATTTAATATGTGTCAAATTACTGATAATATAAATATAAATATAAATTGCCATGCCTATCAACAAAATTAATTAAAACAAAGAATTCATTGATATATCGGATTTTAATTATATTCACAAGTAATAATGAAAATAATGATTTAATACAACATTAGAAATTGAAATGATTTGAATTATTCGTATATCAATCTATTTTTTGTCAAGCTCTAAAATTCTGTTCAAGGACTAGGGAAAAACATGGCAAAAAAACCTTCAAGAGCTTAAAATTAATAAAATTCATTTGAATTAAATTATCTTAAATAACGCTTAAATTATCAATATCCGTTCTAAAATTTACCGCGTTTTCATCTTTCTTAATGTATATCATTTCGTAAATTAATCTTTTTTTATAATTATTTTCCTTTTTTTAAAATTTTAGTGTTTTGAAAATCAAAATTATGTCGTCTATCTTTAGAGTGCTTAGATAAAGCAGTTTCAGCGGTGACGTTATGTGTATTGATGGTTATAAATTCAACTTTAAATATTGTTTGGTTTGTCATATAACATTTATTACAATTTTGCAATCTAATTTATAAACGACATTACTTTGATTATCATGTTTAATGATTTTTTAAATTTGTGAATAAATGTCTCCTTGTTGGTAGGTATGAAAGTTATGTGAATGTCTGATTTTTTTAATTCATCTTTTATTGTGTCGCTTAAATTGTTTATAACGGTATAGTGTTTATGTCCATTTGATTTTGTACCTGTGTTATATAAATTCTTTTTGATTAATTTATTGTAAAACTCTAATAACTATTTTTTTCTAGTATTGTTTTTACTTTGAAATTTTTTTTCCAAAATCAGGGTGAGCTAATTTAATAGCCTGATCTACTAAACTGTTAATTACGCTTTTTTAAAATTTACCACAAGTGTTTGAAAAATAGTTTAAATGCCTACTACTACTAGTGTCTTTAATGTACCAGTTTGTTTTTATTTGTGTGTTATCATGTAGTATCTTTACATTTCCACGTTTATTAGAATTTTGATTTTCTATTTCAAAAGTTTTTAACCTATCAGATTTGAAATTCTCATGTTCAATTTTATCATTTGGTATGCAGCATATACAATCATCTACATACCGCTTATAAAATTGCACATGACAGTTTAGTTTGTCCGTTTGAAATTTCATCGTGACTTTGCGGTACGTCTTCAATATACGATACTGCGTCGAATGCCATATATAACTCATAATCGTCATATTTTATAGGTGTCTTTATTATGCGCTTATCTTTTCTAATATCTTCTATTGCGTGCTCAATCTCGTCTTAGTCCTCATTACTTTCAGTATTTACATCACTGTTTTGATTTACATTCCCTATTTTATCCTTTTTATTTAGGTTTTCGTCGTCATCAGTTATCACTCCCATTTTCTTTCTATACCAAAAATTATTTTCATCAAACTGAACGTCTAGATATTATAACCTTTCGTTTTTCAATATTCCACAATTTATATCCCATTGCAGCATATCCTAACATGATACATTTTTCCACATTTGGATCGAACTTTTCTCCATTTAATTCTTTTGGTATACGGCTATACGCCAAACAACCAAATACTCATAGATTTTTAACATTAGGTTTACTTCCAAACCACTTTTCCGCTGGTGTCACATCAGGTAGACTATACGTAAAACTTCTATTTACAGCGTAGGTCGCAAAATATAATGCATTTCCCCAAAATTTCTTAGGTATGTTGGAATCTTCAATCATAGCTCTACTTCTTTCCACTAAAGTTCTTTTCATCCGTTCCGCTTTCCCAATTTGCTGTGGAGTATATCTAATTGTGTAATCCAAAATTATTCCCCTTTCCTTACAGAAATTTCTAAAGTCATTAGATACATACTCCTCTCCATTATCGCACCTCAGTTTTGATAGCTTACAATTAAATTTTGACTCTGCCATGTTTAAATATTCTTTGAATTTGTCAAAAACCTCATTTTTTCTCTTAATTAAATAAATTACAGTGAAATTTGTAAAATCATCTATAAAACTGACAAAATATTTGTTTCCATCATAAGATTCTATTGGCCCACATTTGAACTGCTTTTTGATCTAGAACCAAACGGTAATTTTGACACTTTTGCGCTAACACAAGGTTCACAAAATTCAACCTTTTGATCTCTGATATTTTTATCTGTACCACCTACCATATTTTTTTGAATTAATTTTTCTAGCCCTGAAAAACTTATGTGACCATACCTCTTATGCCATCTCATGAAATCGTTATTTATATTTTCAACATTTAGACACTGTAAATTTTGAACATCAAATGATAACTCATATAAATTGTTTCTTTCACGTATAGCTATTCGTTTCATGTTCTTATCAAATAATTTTACAAAACCTTTTCGAATATTACCTTCATATTTGACATTTATAATTTCTTAACAGATAACAAGTTTTTCCTTAAATGCGGTACATATAAGACATTCTTTATCGTACATTTTAATTTTTGATTTTTAATTATCCTATAAGCTACCTAAGGTTCCTATTTCTACAGCTAATACAAATTCCTGCTCGTAATCGGTTGGTTTTGCACCTTGACTACATCCTTGAGATCCTGAACTGTATTTCTTCTTACAATCCCTCTTGAAGTGTCCAACTTCATCACATCTAAAACATCCCCTGCTACTTGAATGAAAAGCTGTTTGATTTTGTCTGATGTTTGTATTTGCGTTTTCTGTCAACTGCCTCATCATACTCCGCCTTCAGCTTCGTTTTTACTGTCTCATACTCAATTTTGGGTGTATTTTCTATAACGGTTATAACTGTCTCATATGATTTTGGTAGCCCTATAATAAGTTGCATGTTAAATTCTCATCTTTCATTTCTACACCACTACTCTTCAATTACCTCACTATTTCCTCAAATTTCCGAATGTAACTCTCTATAACGAATCTCCTTCCTTTAATTTTAATGATAATAATTTTTTCTTTGAGAATAACTGCCCTGGTAAGCCTTTCTTTTCGTATTTGTCTTCTAATGTTTTCCACATTTGATATGCACTATTTTTGTCTCTCAAACTTTCCAATTGGTCATCTTCCACAAATTGAATTATCAAATTCTTTGCTTTGTTTGCATGTTTAATATGCTCTTTCTTTTTTTCTTCGTCCGTAATTTCTTCAATTTTTGTTTAACTTTCAACTACTTCAAGTACATATTTTCCGCTAGTATCATCTTAATCCTGAATTTCCAATTATAGTAGTTATTTCCATTTAGAGGCTCCAGACAATAACTTTTTCTCGCTTGAAATGCCATTTTCTTTTTTTTTTGATATATCATGTGTCAAATACCCGATTAAGCCTGGGCCCATAACCTGTTGTAAGAATTAACACGCAGACGATTCATGGACTTTATACGATATGAGAAACCCGTCACGCAGTGCATTTATGTCGGATAAATGCTTTTCTTTCCTCTTTAATAAAAGACACACACAAAATGTAATATGTATACTTTACAATCTTTTTACTTCATTCTTTTACATTAAGCTGCACGACCCTCTAATCTACTTATATTGACTTATATATCATTACTAGGTGCCAACCTAAAAAAAGCTTGATCACACGGATATCAATACCATCAACAGTTGTTTTGGACACTAACAGGACAGGAGAATTTCACGGGGATTTAAGTGCTTTAATTACCATAACTTTTAGAAGACAATCAATTTAATTTTTTTATCATTTGTTCTTGTTCACGAAGCATGCAGTAAGAACGTTCTACGATTGGAGAATCACTCAGTGTTAATTTCGTATTTTAGGTTGTTGCGCTGCAAATGATCCCTAATTCTCACGTATACCCATTCAAATGAGCTAGCCCATTCAAATGAGCTAGCTAGGTTGTCTAAATTCTCCAATGTCGCGAATTGATTTTCATAGGATATGTTTGGTTTTTTATTATATCACTTAGCAAAGTCGCTACTGCTTTCTTTGCGTTGTTTATAAGTAATACGTTTACTACATTGTGAACTTGCGAAAAATTTGTCATCGTAATATTATGATTGTATACGATTGCTTGTGTGTGGACTTGCTTCTCTGCTACACATAAAGCATCTGATTCGTTGTTTGACGATTCTGTTATTCTATTTTATAATTACCTCGATAGGAAAGTCAGTTTGCCGCGAAGCTGAACTGAGAACTTTGAGTGCGTAAGACTGCACTGTAGACAGCAAGTGTTAAGAAGGGAAAGTTACTGACTATTCATTAAAAAATTACTTATTGTTTTAAATAAATATTGTTGTTTTATAAACAAAATATCTCTTCTCCTTTGAAGGTATGTTTTCATATTTAATATAAAATGTTTAATTAACTGTTACTATATCGGCCAAAAGCAATAAAAGTTTTATTTTGTTAACGGCTGAGTTGATAACAGAATCAGAAAGGGCAAATCATGTCCTAATAAGAAATTTTAAGAGTTTGTCATTCATGAAAAGATAATTGTGTCGGGTTATCCACTATTTCGAATCTATCAACACGAGAAATACATAAAGGTGTATTCTACCTTGCTTTTAATGAACTCGAATTTATTCTAGGTGAATGGACTTGACTATTACTAATCACCCGTGGGAGTATAAAGTGGGTTGGAAAAGAATTACTTTGTCTACAAGCGGTATCTCGTTCTCTGGCTAGTGCCCTAATGACTACTACATTTGCTTACTAGTTTCCAGACGCTAAGGTTTTTCCAAACATCGCAAATCGATCTACAAATGTAGACGACCATAACCAGCTGACGCCCCCTGGAATTACCGGAAGTCATTCAATGAAATTAATACATGGATTATTATTATCTCTTGTACTATAATTTATTTGTGAGCTAGAGTTCGTAGCACTAGTAATATTTTCTCTTTTTCTATTATTTGAATAATTTTCGCTCTTTTTACACTTATTTTTTATAATTGAAGGGACAGATTCTTTAACTTGGAGTTATGTTTACGCCTACAGATCTATCTTTAAATGTGTAATTATTTAACCTATAAAAGTGAATATATTTCTGTTTTTTTGTAACTACAATGTTACAAAGTTAAAAGTCCTCAATATACATTTGTTATTATTTACAGGTTCTATTGTATGGATGTGATGAGATGAATATGAAGACGAAAGTGTTTCGGCGGCCCCGAGCAGCTCGCGAATACTCGACACCGCTCATTCTTCGCATCAACGCCTTCCTAGGAAAGTAGTATGGAGGAACCCAGAATCACATATTTTTGCATCGTGGAGGTAAGCTTCTTTATGTGAGTTGGTTTAATCTTTGTTATTTTTCGAATTTCCCGTTCAACCTCTGGCCTCATACCACCTGGACGCCTATAATGATTGGTATAAATATGATCTCATATTCCTTGTAGCTGTTTTTTATCTGATACATTAAGTCAATGTACTTTGTCCGTTTTTCCTCTTCCATTTTTATTAAGTTAGTTTCACAAGGACATGACATTTCTATTACGTAAATTTTCCTGCTTCGGTAGTCTAGTAAGGTCATATCTGGTTTGTTAGTCTTTATCTGGGCAGTTGTGTGAATGTTCCAGAGTATTTTACACTCATCATTTTCCACGACTGTCTCGATAGATGGTCTTTGATATGGATGAATGGGTTCTCTTTCGATATTATATATGTATCTAATGTGTTAGTAGAGTACACTTAGTGCCATATCGTGCCTAGTGATGTATTTGTTCGGAGCATATCAAGGACAGGCGGAGAGTATGGTATATGCATTAGAGTCTCGGGGTAGCCTTCGCATGCTCTACACTGTGTGTTGTTTATCGGTGCATGCATTAACTCTTTTCGATAGATAACTGTGCTTATTACCCCATCGTGGCAGGCCGTGATAAATCCTTCTATCTCGGAATACAGGGTGCTAGACATCAGGAAGGCAAACGTTAGGGATCTTGATAGATACAGGGTTTCGATATTCCTATAATATAATCCATGCATTTTCTGAATATGGTGGTTTTCTAACATGCTGTTACATGCAGACACAACTTGTTCCTTAAAATGAATTGCGTTAATGAGTTTTACAAATGAAAATCTTAATTGGAGTGGGAGATCCAATGGATGCGGCTCGAATGAGCTTTAAATAGAAACGTATTGTTTTGCCGTGTCTCTGCTGTTTAACTCACAGATAACGCAAGAGATGGTTTAACTATTCAATGCTAAACACTTGATATTATGAGCGCTATCTAGATATTTTATCCAAGTTTTACAAGAAGATTTTTAGAGAGCACCTTATTTAAATTTCTTTGGATAAAGTTCTAATAGTGCTATCTAATCGTAAAACTAGTGCGCACCGAGTGTATAACTTCTAACATTTTCAAAAATTGCACGGTAGAAATTTGCCGGTAATTTGTTGGGTTTATGGGGATTTATTCAGTTAATGTGCACAATAATTTTAAATTAGGAAACGTTATTCTGGAAAAAACACAAATAAACTGGTTTAATAACAGCATGCTATCAAATTTCTGGAAAAAACTGCAACAATAAATTGCAATTAAAACTTGTAAAGTAATTAGAAGATATAGAAAATTATTTGCAAATGGGTATTAATATGTAAAAGGCACATAAAAGCTGCAAAACAGTAGTTATAAAATGGCAGGAGGTTGGAATCAACATTAAAGGAAAGTGAAAAAGAGAAAATTCACGTAATATTTGGAACAAATTGAACCAAAAGACGTGTTTTTCTATGTATATAACAGGCTCTGACAGGGAAATGTCATTTTAGACGTGTTTTGAGAACGTGAATAAAACGTATCTTAAGACGGTCTTATTACGTTCTACTAGGATGGCATAAATACGTAATTCAAGACGTAATTAAAGCGAATATTACGATTTTTATATGTAGTCGCTGGAACACGAGTGATAGAGCGCACAAGGGCTAGGCACTCAAAAAAACGTGTAAACATTCAGTCGGTGAAATGCTATTAAAAATAATACATATTCACTGGAGTATTCTTGCAGCACCATGATTTTAACTATTATAAAGACTAAGGAAGAGGAAGAAAGAAAGAAGCTGCATTCTGTGGGATAAAGCGTCAATAAAGTGAGCTAACTCATGTTTATTATACCGATTACTAGGACCTAATACCTACTGTTGCTTTAATAAATTATGAAGTTAATGAAGTACATATATATTTAAAAAAATTGGAAAACATAATAGTTTGTCCGGCCATCTTGTTATGTTTATGATATTTCAAGAGAACGAGCGGGTTACTATTAGAGGTTATGAAAACCAACCCTCATATATCTAATCCCAAACAAATCCAAGAACGTTCTTTAATAAACTATACCAATACATAATATACATATGTATGTATTTGTTACATATACACAACAATATTAATAGCTTTATTTAACATCTGCATTTTTAATTCACAGTCTCGTGCTGTTTAATCACGTCTAAAGATAAACACTAGAGATGGGGAACTAAATGCTAACCACTTGGCCCGAATATGAGCTCCATCTATGGCGTTTTATTCAATTTCATAAGATTTTATGCATTATTTACATTTCTGTTTATCAACAGTTCCAGATTTATCTAAAATAAAATCTATGAAGCATGATTATTACTACTTACAGAATTTTAGGTATTGAACACAAATAATAAAAATTTTAAAGTAATTTGTTTTGGGAACTTTTTGGGTTAAATTTATTCAGTATAATGAAGACGTCCTTTTAGATTACCAAACGTTATTCTATAAAAATTGTAAATAAAATTGTTTAATAACACATATATCAAATTTCTGATTTAAAAAACTTTAATTCTCCTCAATAATTTTAACTTGCGTAAAAGATAATTGAAAATATGTTCTTATTTCAAATATTTTATTATTCATATCGCCCAAAAACTCGTTATAATAAACCAAAAACAACGTAGTTATAAAATGTTTAAGTTCTGTTTGCAACATTAATTACAAGAATTCTTCTCTTATTGTACAACAACACGTAGTAGTAAGAATAAACAACATCACAGAATAAAATAGTCTATCACTAATATCACATACATACACGCCAATATGTACAAATTACATCGGACAACAAGCAACAAAAAGGTAAACAACGGTAATAGTGAAAAATAACATGGCGTGGTGACAACATTTATGTAATTGCGCCCGCTCTGGTAGATTATCCAACTATTTCATAATAGGACAAGAGGATCCCTGGTTTAATTGTTGTTGCTGTGGCTATTACTATTCTATGATGTAGGAGCTCCATGTTAGTTAGTCGTCTCCCTCCGCTATTACGGGACATGTACAGTAGCCAGCTTTTAAATCGACACCACCGCAAGCTAACGTCGACCTTATCTACTAATAATAATATCTACTATAAATCCTAACTGAAGGTCGCACAACGTAACCTCCTCTACATTGCTATTAAGGTTTAGAAAATTCCGTAACGGTATCGATTATGCTGCTGTCCACTGTACAGTCTCTGTACTGAGGCGTTCGGATGCAGACTTCGATATTTTGTCATTATTTTTCGGGTGTCTCTGTCCAGTTCGATTATTTCGTCAACATTCCACTTGATTGTACACTCGCACCGACTTAGTCTTCGAACGATTTTAGTGAGTTACCTGCTTATTAAAATCGTTCGAAGACTAAGTCGTACCGAGTGTACCAAACGTATGAGAAACAACTGGAATAACTAGCATATTTGTAGCAGTGGCTTTATTTTTGGCTGTTAGTTCTGATAATAATAATAATACTTTATTGTCCAACAGCATAGCCATTTACAGGACAAGAAAAGAAATATATATATAATAGAATATATAATAATAATAATCTGCTATACAAAGTAGTAAATTAACAACTATAAAATATTAATATTAAATGATAAATGAAACATTACAAAATATTAATCCTAGGTAAGTGTAATGCAAAGGAATAAAAATTCAAGTTGAGAGAAAAAGACAAAGTGTGGTAACAAATATTAAAGAGAAAATCACATATACATATTATGTTTATCAAATGATGTCATCAAACATATTATTGAAATTTGCACAGCTGGAGATCTAAATGAATTATTAGTCGTAGCTCTTGGTAGTCTGAAAGTAGTGATAACACGTGTGTTAAAAGATGGTACATTAAAATTGAAAAGAGCAAGTAACGAAGAACAATCAATCTTATAATGCAACAAATTTAGCAAGAATCTTCCACTGTGTATTTTTCGCCGGTCGGAAAGACTATCAAATTCATGTGTATCAAGCAATGTGTTGTAATCAGTAATGCGCTCAGGGTATTCACTAGTTATCCGGAAAGTTAGATATTTTAGAAATCTCTTCTGTATTCTTTCTACGGCCAGGTTTTGATATATGTAATACGGATACCAAATCAACGGCGCATATTCCAGTCGACTTCTGACGAGGCAATAGTATACGGTTCTAATTGCATGTAGGTTATTAAAATTACGGCATGATCTTATCAAAAACCCCAGATTCCTTGATGCCAATAAGCACATTGCGAAAATGTGTTCACTAAACGATAGTTCCGCGTCAAATAGAACGCCCAAGTCTTTAACTTTATTTTGTCGCGTTATTTGTTCAGCTCCTATATTATAATTGTGATGCAAAGGATTGCGGCACTTTGTGTAAGATACAACAAGACAGTTGCTAATGTTTAATGAAATAAGATTATTTCTGCACCAATTTTCAATAATACACAAGTTTCTTTGGAAAAAAATATATTTTCAGATCATCAGCATATCCAAGTACATTACATGTTAACCTGCTCAGAAGATCATTTATAAATATATTAAAAAGTAAAGGTCCCAGGTTTGATCCTTATGGAACGCCTGAGGAAATCGAATATTTGTTTGAGGAATATCCATTGTAAAAGACATAACCGCTTCTGTGTGATAAGTAAGAAGAGATAAGCTGTATAAAAGACGGACACATACCTACACTGTTCAGCTTTTCCAATAGGATTCCATGATTGATAGTATCACAAGCTTTGGTAAAATCTGTATAAAGTACGTCAACCTGTCCACGCTGGTCGAGTTCCGAAGAAATGTACTAAGTAAGACACGCTAAATTCGTTACCGTAGATCTACCGCTCATAAATCCATGTTGGTAAATAGAAATCGTCTGCCTAATATTACTGTATATTCTGGTATATAATATATATTCGAATACCTTGGCAAAATTGGCAACAATATTAATAGGCCTGTAATTATTGACATCAGTACGATTGCCGCTCTTAAATACAGGAACTACTTTTGTAACTTTCCAAGCACAGGGAAATGTAGACGTGCGTACACTCAAGTTAAACAAAATTGTTAGCGGATATGAGTAGGTATAGTATGCTGGTTCTCCCTCACTCACTGGCCGTGGACACGCTGTATAAGCCAGCCAGTGTATAGGGCCGCTCGATGACTCATACCTGGAATCTGGCCACGCTGTATAAGGCACATGCAAGAGGTGTGTCCCTGGTCCGTGCGATGGCGCTGTTGGCCAGTGCTGCCCTCTGCAGGTTAAATTGTGCTGTCGACTCCGACAACGGCGACAACGACGACGACAACGACGACGACAACGACGACGACGACGACAACGACAACGACAACAACGACCGTTGCGACCGGAAGCTGTCTAATTAACTGATTACAAAACGACCGTTGACCGATTCATATAGGAAAAAGGATGTGGTTTACTTACTTCATATAAAAAGGAATGCATTATCTACGAAAATTTACTTCTACGCTAATTATTATACGAAGAACGCAAATTTAACAATGTGTGGTGAAACTAAATGTACAGTTCCCATTGTCAACTATCACGTGTTAAGTGATAAACATTACAGAAGAATTGTAATACTATGCCCAAACTGTTTTGAAATGGACAATAAATACTCTCACTATATCGAACAACTGCATGAGAACATAGTTCTACAAGCCCATCATTCCCACTTAAATTGTGTAGAATTTATAGGACCACCATATTGCTCAACCTGTAAGAGGTGCCTATATAAACGTATTTTTAAAAGAGATTGTATTATTTGTAACAAGGAAGATTAATTACCATAATTAAATCTTTTTATTATACATTTATTTAAGAAATTACAAAATTATAATAATAAAAAGTTGTAATAAATATAAAATGTGTTTTATTTCTTACGAAAACTTATAATATAATATAAATGGTTCATTTATTACAGAAATTACAATTATACATCAAAGCCGATATTGTTTATCCAAGAATTACTTTACTGCTTTTCCTGCTATTGTTGTCGAATTATTCTTCAATAGAAACAAATTCAATTGGAATATATTTGCCAATCGCTGGTAGTGTCTTTAAGAACACATTTTTTTCCGTAAATGTTTTATTCATTTCTTCCATTGTTTCACACAAATCTCTGAATCTGCTAGGTAATATTACATCGCCAACATCGTCCAAATAAACCAAAATTGAAATTCCATACTTAGTTCCAATAGTTCGCATTTTTCTTACTTTATAAAGTTTGTTTTGCTCCAAGTCACTTAATTTCTTGAAAGCACACGAGTATGAGTTTAACTTTTGTAGCGAATCCATCATGGTGAGATTTTGAACTGGTAAGTTTTTCAACTGGTGAGATTTTCAACTGCGAATGAATGTAGATGTCATAATCACAGTCTTTATATATTTTGTAACTCCCTCCCTTTTTCGACGTATTCTAGAATTTTTTGCTCATAAGACGATCGTTGCGACCGGAAGCTGTCTAATTAATGCTAAGATAGGAAGCTGGCTGCCTAATCAACTGATTATAAAAAGACTGTTGACTGATTAGAAAACGACCGTTGTGAGCGGACTAGAATTTCCTGATGATAAAATGACAGGAAGCTGTCTGTCTCCTGATTACAGAAGACCGTTGACAGATTACAAGCGGAAGCTATGTTTCTAGAATATCCTGAACCGATCACGCGTTTTTGCACACAGTGTAATATAAAAAGGTTGATATGAAAATATTTGCACATAACTATATTTTTTGCAACGCGAAAGCAAAGTTGTTTGCAAAGTTTATAAATATCACAAGAACAATGTCACATGAGGACTTCGTACCAGCTACTGAATCTTCATCAGATGAAGACCTAGATGGTAGACCTTCTACACCAACACCAATGCCTAGTGGCAGACGTCTTAGTAGCCGTCACTGGTTCGCCTCGCCGCCTACAAGGGAGGAATTATCAATTATGGATATACCTTCCATACCAATAACCAATGTGGATAGACATGATGTGAAGCGAGCTATGGAGGTTTTTAGCGAGCAAGAGAGGTATGCAAATACTTTGTATGCT